>CM053786.1:346621132-346948632 GCA_028749045.1 Cupressus sempervirens | reverse complement strand
GAATATTTTTTTGTCTCTGAATACCATTAGTGGAGTAATAATCTTCAAATTCATGACTACAATACTCACCACCATTATCAGATCCGATACATTTTAATTTCTTACTAGTCTCATTTTCAACCAAGCATTTCCATTTCTTGAAATTTTGAAATACATCAGATTTTTGTCTAAAGAAATAAACTCATACTTTTCTAGTTGCATTATCAATAAATGTAACATAATAATGATAGCCTCCAAGGGAAGATACCTGAGCCGGTCGCCATACATCAGTATGCACAAGTTCTAATTTCTCCTTTTTATTTTCCTTCTCAATCTTCACAAAACTCACTCTCTTTTGTTTTCCATACATACAAATTTCACAGAAATCCATATTAACACATTTCAAACTTGGTAAAACTTTTTTTGAATGAAATAATTTCATACCTTTCTCACTCATGTGCCCAAGTCTATTGTGCCACAGTGCTATATCAGAATTTATAGCAACTATTTATTCTCCCTGATCAACTGCAACAACTATTCTTGAACATTATTTTTTTTTTGGAAACAATTGAAGTAGAAGGAACAAAATGACCTATAAAAAGATATAAGGTGCCTACTTTCACACCTTTTGCTACTACAAGGGAACCTTTTGAAACCTTCCAATTTTTATCATAAAAAGTAACTACACAACCCTCATTACTGAGTTGCCTTGCTGAAACTAAATTCTTACCTAGGCTTGGAACATGTCTTACCTCATGTTGTAGCCAATGATTCCCATTCTGCAACTTAATATTATCTTTTTCCTTTCCAACAATCTGATAGGGTTCATTATCCCTCAAATAAACAAGTCCAAAATCCCCTTGGACATAATCAATGAAATAACCTCTATGAGGTGTAGCATGAAATGAAGCAAACCCATGAATCATCAACACTTTCTAAAGATAGAAGAAAAACATCCTCTTTGAATTTGTTACTCACCACATTTATCCCCTTATCTCCATTTGGTTTATCTCCTTCATTTTTCTTTCAATTCCAACAATCTTTCTTTTTATGCCCTAGTTTTCCATAGTACCAGCAGTCGTTCAGTCCTCTCAATTGAGACGTCCTCCCCTTTGACTTTCCTCTTGATTTCCCATGATTTTTGGAATTACTTCCTCTCTTAGTCATTCTGCCTCTACTTTGTGCATTCAAAGCACTTCCTGATGTAGATCCACTTGAGGTTTTTGTACAAGTTTTCTCACTCAAAACAACATCAATCACATCATCATATTTTAGAGTACTAGATCCAGGAACAAAATTACTCAAACCATTACCAATCTATTCTAGCTTTCAGAAAAAGAACACAAAATCAAGAGAGCCCTAATTTCTTCATCAAAATTGATACCCATAGAAGATAACTGACTAGTAATAATATTAAACTCATTTAAATGATCTGCAACAGATCCACCTTCTACCATTTTCATATTAAATAAACACTTCATGAGAAATATCTTGTTTGAAGCGAAGGGCTTTTCATACAATTTCACTAGGGTTTGTATCTACTCTTTTGTCATCTTCACTTTTGTAACATTAAATGCCACTAATGGTGCTAGGCATAATTGAATGCTTCCAAGTGCCTTTCTGTCCAAAAGACCCCATTCGTCATTTGACATAGATCCCTAATTCTTGATTTTGCCTTCCAATGGATTCCATAAATCTTTCTGATAAAGATAGTCTTCCATTTGCATCTTCCATAATTGAAAGTTCTACCCATTAAACATGTCAACCCTCATCTTATCCTCATCTTGAATTGCTCCCACTCAACCATGAGACTCCAACTCAACTGTGAGACTTTCTTGAAGAGGATAATTGAAAAACAACCTTTCTTTGATACCACTTGTTAGGATTAAACCATAGATAGAAATAACAATTACATACAAATATAACCAATATCAAAAATAATAGATCAGATAGAAAAGAACACAAGACACAAAAATTTAATGTGGTTCACCCAATCCCTAGGCTACATCCACCAAACAACAAGTTTGATATTATTATGATCTAGTGATTACAACTTGATTACAATCCATAATCCCTTACAACTCAATACCACTGCAAGAACCAATTTTCACATTATAACTATGAAACAATCCCTAACCCTAAGCTCTTTTATACAAGTATTGTTACCGTAAGGAAACTCAGGTGCGAAAACAACTTCCTACACTAATCTCATAAGGATAGTATAATGAAAATCCTATTAAAATCTTCTGCACTTACAAATTCAATATCATGTAAACAACAATATTGCAGCCAACCATGCATATAGAAAATACACAGAGAAAGGAACACATAACACAAGGATTTGCCGGTGGAGAAAAACCTTTTGGTAAAACAACTCCACCCCTTCAGAACCTACACAATGTATTATCTTCAACACGAGGTTACAATACACTTGGAATGCAAGTTCAACATCAACAACATAAGACTCCAGTAGCTACTCGTAGTACCAACAATACACCTTTTTTGCATCGCATCTCTTTGCAACCCTAAAAAATGCTTATAAAATGCACTTCACTTTAGGGCTACTCCCAAAAGGTAAACTGTATTAGGGTTTTACCATTCTTCAAGAAAATAGGAACCCTGAACCCCACTATTGGGGTAGAGTGTACAGTACTCAAATATCTTAGTTGCCACATGTCTTCATCTATCATTGAATCTTCCTAACATAGCTCTTACGTGTCATAGGAATCCGTCATAACCGTTTTAGTCATGATCTCCTTACACACAATTCAAGATGTCGACACATCAACATTATTTCCAAGAAATAAATTTTACAAAACAAATAATAAGAATAGGAATTATACAAGGTTAAGACACCTTATTCCTAACAGTTACCACTTTAGGGTTATAATTAATAATTACATGTCGGCCCAAAATCTCGATAAGATAGAGCATAATTTTTTTTCTCTCAGGGGGATGCCCTGAGTCCCATAGAATTTATGAAGTATGTACAGTACTTTCCTGATCAGTCACCACAATCTAGCACTTTTAATCCTAAAAATCCCTAAACATTATATATTAGTTCTTTCTAGGTAACATTTCAATCATCATTCTACATCAACATAAAACACTATTCTGAACACACACTCCTTTAACCCTAGGGGCTAGATAAATATTTTCCTCAAGAATGTTGAAACCCTAATCAAATTAATTTAACCTAACCAAGTAACATTTTAACTTTAAGTTCATAACCTTAAAATTAACTCTGAGTTCTTAACACTGAGTTGATAGAGTTAGATAATAATTTTATAGTTCACTAACCCTAACTCTAACCTATCATAATAGCTTACTCTTGACATAAAACACTATTCTAAACACACACTTGGACTTTTACCTTACAACCCTAAATATTTTCCTAACCCTAACTTAATGAAAATTTACCAAATAACCCTAAAATTAACCTTATAACCATACATAATATAATTTTCATAATCATGATAAAACATTAACCTCAAGAATGTCAACCCTAATCAAATTAATTTAATCTAACCAAGTAACATTTTAACTTTAACGTGCATGTGTATTATTTAATTTATGTTCACACATACATAGTACTATACATGTATATATGTTATGTTCAAACTTCATGTTTACAAGTATTATATATATTGGTTTCTTAAATGTCATTGTACTTGATAAATTTCAAGTTTATTAAAAATATCATATTTTAATTTTAATTTTAGGTTTACACATTATATAGACGCACCTGCATAGTACATACATTGACCTTCACATGGTAGATCATCAACCTCATATCCCCCCAAGCAGTAGCATCCTATCCCCCCCGAGCAACAACCTCCCATCCTCCTTAAGCAGTAGCCTCCAAGTACAAGTACCTAATTGGACTAGATAATTAGTTACAAATCATAATTTAAATTGAACACAAGCTAAATGAAAGAGTAAAAGTAATATATAATTAGTTACAAGTCCTAATATGATCCCCTTAAGGCAATTGTTCAAATTTCTTCCCCTAGAAGCACATGTCCTAATTAGTTGCATACAAGTACCTAATTGAACTAGATAATTAGTTATGAATCACAATTTAAATTGGACACAAGTTCTTAAATGAAAGAGTAAAAATAATATATAATTAGTTACAAGTCCTAATTTCATCCCCTTAAGACACAAGTCCTAACTTCAACCAAATTTCAAATTGTTGAGCCAAAGTTCAGATTTCAAATTTACTTTAGACAAATTTTAGATTTCAAATAGTTCAACCAAATTTCAGATTTCAAATAGTTCAACAAGTTGTTTCTAGCTCATATCAAGTGGGTTAGCTTGTTGCTGGATATCATTTAATATTTTCCCTTGTTCATCAATATCAAGCCTCCACTTACGTATTCTAGGTCCTTTGACTGGATGAAGAGTTAGACTAGTGGCAATAACATGGTTACTATACTGATATACCTTATTGTTAGGTTGATAATCAGTGAAATGAATCACATTCTTAAGTACTTTATTTTGCTTCAAATATGTTCCATGTACAACAATAGAACCTACATACAGGTCAATCAAATAACTCAATAAATTTGAGTTCATAAAAAAAATAGATGTACATACACGTAAATGATTCAACTATATATATATATATATAAACCTATGGGAAATATAATTTCATCACTTATTTCAGTCTTTGTCAACTTCTCTCTTTGTGTGGTTCAACACAATAAATAATAGCTAACACCTTCTATGTTTTTAGATTCTGCCATGACTGCAAAAACATTGCCTACAAAAAGTATATGTATATAAATTCCATGTGTCATGTACTTGTGTGTGTGTGTGTATAAAATAAATTAATAAAAATTATGAAATACATACCACTATTTGGCTTGTATGGTTTCCATGGGATTCAACTCTCACCCTATTCCATTGTTGCATGTAATACTTCGCTTGGTTTGACAAATTAGAGCACCATCTTTGGAAAATAAAAAACTAAGGATTATTTGTGTTCGAACTCCATTGTTGTTTGAGCTCTATTTATTGAACTTTGATCTTGAAGTTAATATTGGCATTACCATTCACTTTCCCTCTATTCGCACACTACGCATTGATCAACTTGGTCTCTATTTTGTATGACATTGTAACTTGTTCCACCACCATACATGCTATCACCCTCTACCATACAACATTAACTCCATCTACTTGCATACGGCTGCCAAGCATAATGTACAACTAGAAATCATTGACCTACAACCATCCCTTACTTCCACTATACAGCCAGACTACCATATGCCCTCAGTAACACTGTATGACCATTGTTTACCTACTATATGGCCTCATCCTAAGACTTTGTATGGCCAACTTCGCTAGACCATATGACCAATACTACTATAGGGTATGACAATATCCTCCCCTTACCACACCTCTAGCTACCTAGCAGAAATAGAGTTAGGGTATACTGAAAGATTGGTCTTCTTCAGGATTGGAACATTACAATCCTAATGATGGATCACATAGTATGATCTAAAACATTGATTGTAAAAAGACACACGCAATCAAATCCAAAAAAGAATTTATTTTATTTTACTAGCTAGGAAAGCCCTTTACTATCCCATTTGTCAAATACCTTCTAGATTGAAGTTAACAACCCAGATTCTAAGATGGGGGGTGATATGGGGGATTAGGGGATAATCACCTCCCCAACTACATATTTGAAAGTGGAACCTCGAAATAAGGAAGTTGGGAATCTAGGTGATAATAAATAGAAGGACCCTATGGAAGGGGGAAAAAAAGAGGTAAACCCCATGCCCTAGGGGTTTTTTGGTAAAGATCTCCTTGTGAAAGAAGATAATGCTAGAATTGAGGAGACTATTATTGCCATGATTTAAAGGAATGCATACTTGGAGGACAAGTTTGATTGGTTGGAAAACTTCTTGGTGTGTGTCCATTCCATGGCCATAACTCTCTACCTCTTGCAGGATAATAAGGAGGAGCTCAAGGATGTGAATGATGTTGAGACTGGGTGCTCCCTCTATTCCATTTTTGTTGATGACTAGTTGTGAGTTTTTCTAGACAATCTAGATAAGAAAAAGAAGGACTATTAGCTCTTAGAGCATTAGCTTTTTTTTTTTTTTTTTTTTTTTTAGTGTTTTAGTATTTATGGTTGTTTATTGTTCCTATAGGGCCTTTTTGGTTAAAACTTCTTGGACCTCTTATATGCCCAAGAATTTAAACTGGGAAAAGTTTATATGTAACTATGTTAAAATATTGAGTTCTGACTGTAATACCTATAGATTTAGTAATATGTTAGTTTGGGATTTTTTCGATATTAAAAAAGTGGGTAGGTTAGTTTGCTAATAATGTTCATTATGATTGATTTTCAACTAATCTTTGTCTCTAGGTCAGCCCCATTTTGGCTACTTATTAATATCAATAATAGGAGAAAAATTAGTAACTAAATAACCAAATTTAGAAAATAAAATTATTCTTTAAATTATTTCTATCAAGTTAGTTTACAGTAGAGTTTATTACTTGGCTCTCTTCTATTTTTGTTTGTGTACATAGATACACATTGGATGAAGTAGAACTACAATCAAGTATGATAGTGACATTAAGAAGTTTTAATTGATATTAAGAAATGATTGTAATTGTGATCTAGACCATGTTACTATCGATGTAAAAGGAGAAATACTCAATAAATACATGGATCTTTTATTGGCTCTTAAATGCTTTATTAAAAAAGGGTAAATGCAAGAAGTTGAGTACCAAAACCATTAAAATTCTTGAAGAAAAATGTCGGTGGCTAGAAAAAGGTACCCATTTCTAAAAAAATTCAAATAATTGATTTTTGCGGCCTAAAAATTCAATATTACCCACTTTTAAAAATACATATCTATTTTGAAGGCAAAAGCCTACAACACAATGGTAACTTGCAAGCCTCTCGTGTGGAAGGTCTTGGGTTTGAATCTCCTTTGCTTAAGATATAACAATAATTAAATCTAATAAATAATAATAACTAATCTAGGCACTTCAATAACAATAAAATACTTTGGCAATTTGATGAGTAATTTACCAAATTATAATGGTCATACAGTAAAGGTTTGGCTCCAAAAAAAGTATGATCATGAGACAAACATTTTGAAAAACTAGTTCTCGAGTGTTTTGTGTTGGTGGGTGGTTGTTGATTTCTAGGTGTTCGATGTTGGGTGCTATTCTTTGTTGTTGGTTAATTTATTTTTCTATTAGTTTAGTTTTAGTTGCTAGGTCTTCTTACTATCTATTTGACATAGTCCTTTTTTCTATAGAATTTGTCTTCCCTTATTTGCTTCATATCTAAATATCTCTTTGATGAAGGAAGCTTAAGCCATATTTTTTAAGAGGGTGGTCCTATGAAAAAAAATTATTCAAAAATCACCCCACCATCTTAAAAATATTTTTTGCCACTTGTAAAAACATTTAAATTTCTAATATTTGTTAAATTTTTTTTTAAAAAGAACTCTCAATTCACTTATTTACCCACAAGAAATAGAAGATAAACTTTAAAATGCATTATTATGAAGTTAAACTAAAACACAAATTCATGAAAAAGTTAGCTTTAAAGAAGCTCCCACTCCATTTTTTGGGAAACCCCCTTTAATGGGACCCCAATCTTAATAAATAATAATTATGACTTGTGCTCTTCATTAATATTCAAATGCTTGATTTTGCTTCTCCTATCCTTTTGCTATGGAGTCAAGTTTCTGTTATTTCATCCTAACTAATTGTTTTCAATGTTCAATTTTAACGACCTTACTTATTAAACATATCAATTTTCATATTACAAAATATTATTTTTCATGTGTTACAGATTTACTTGTCTACTTTTTATTTTTTACATCAATATTTTGAATTACTTTTCTGCTCTTAAAATTGATACAACAAAAGAAATTTAATCATATCTTTAAAAGATATCTTCCTCATATATCTTCCCTAAACATGTCTGTGTCTATGTACTTCAGTTAGAATGGCACCCCTCTCCTCATCTGACATAAGGGTTTTTGCTCCCTTAGCAATTTCCTGAGTTTCAAGTGATATACGTTACAGAAGTGAAAATACATTCTACAATGAAATGGTAGAATAAATAAACATTAAATAAAAATAAAAATAAACATCATGTAGCATACATGATATTTACTGTCCGGCTCTTCCAAAATCAGGTCCAGTAATGTTCTCCCTAGTGAAGGGTCTAGCTTTGTACAAATTTGGCTTTTCTGTTAAAAAGGAATTATTAAAATAATTCTAGATCAGAGCAAGAATAATAACAAAGAGAATGGGTATTGAAATATATCTATTCACATACCATTACGGCGTCTCCTGAATTTGAATTCTCCATATTTCGATGTACCTTCTCCATGGGCAAATCGGCAAGTTGGAGAAAGATGGTACAATTTAGTTAGATACAGAAATCTGTATACATAATCCCTTAGTTGAGGTTCTTACCTTAATCCATCCGATACCAATTTTTTTTATAAAATGTAGTTTTCCCTCCTCATAGATTTATCCATTTCTCAGGACCCTTAGCACCAACTTGTGTGGTCATTTTGCAAAAACCCTAAAGGAATCAAATAAACATTTATTAGTAAAATTATATTACTTTTATAAAGATAAAAGATAGAAATATAATTAAAATCTGAAACATATATAATTGTTTGATAGTGTTGAATTGCAAGAACCCTATTCACCATAAAAAAATGCACTAATGTGTTGATTAGTGGTGACTTTTTTTGTCTCCAAAAAACTTAGGAAGACATTTTTTGGGATCCAATGGGTATGTCATGCAATCGATTCCCTAAAGCTTAAGGACCAATAGTGGCTCCCCATGGGACCAATGGTTGCGGTGCTTATTGTGCCATGGCTGAGAAATGATGTTCAAAGGTCACAAATTGATGGCTATAGGGACAAGGGTACCTGGTAGGGAGCTTGAAAGGCCATAGTGGAAGCAGTAGCCTTTGGTGGAGAAGATGGCCTACTAACTGACTTAGTCTTCCTTTTTTTCTTAGGAATAACTGGCTTGAAATCTAACTTTTGAAGAGCTTCAAAATCTTCGTCTACTAAACCTTTATGCCTATCCACTTAGGTGTATGTTTTTTCAGCCGACTTATTGGTTATTGCTTACTTGCCCTTGGATGTGACCAAGATTTTGCCACTTTCTTCTTGGAATAATAACTATTCTTCCTTTGACCACCACGTTTTGACCAATAGGCACTCTTCATAAAATTTCTCTAAATCTTGATTTACTTGATGATATTGTTAACTACTTTGTCTACACCTCTAGGAAAGCATGTTAAAATCTAAAATGATGTCTTCTTGGGTGTCTTGGAAGCCAAGATTTGGTTGGAGAACTGGAAACAAGTTCTCATGTAGTAGCACCATCCTACTTCATCACAGGCGACTGCCAATCTTTCTTGTCCAGTCTCCCCAGTAGAGTCACCAAAAAATTTGTTGGTAAATAGATTTTTCACTTAAAAAATATGTGATTTAGCCCATTGAAGTATGTGCAAAATCAATTTGTCAAATAGTTGGATAGGCCCTTGATATCCAACCTTCCTTTGCGTTTAGAGGGGTAGCTCCCTCGTAAGATAAAATTTTGATTTTTAAATAAAGATGATTACAACTTGTAAAATAAAAAGGAAACTATTGATGATGAATGCACTGCACGACTTCAATGGTTCCATAAAATTGATGTAAACTGATAATGAAGACAAACAAGGAGTATGCTTGAGAGTAATCATTGACACAATGCTAATTCAATAATTCATGAATACTTGCACAATGTCATGAAACTATTCATTTTAGAGAATCGACACTTTAAGAATTTAGAAGAATGAAAAAAAAACCAAATGCACATTCCTTTATTTCATTGTGCTAAGAACATAAATAAAAACTTTAATTACAAAGACAACCTCTATACACACTTTCCAAAAATTGTCTTATCACCAAAACTCTAACATAAGTATTCCCCTATACCAAATTCCAAAATGTCCCCCATTACAATAAGATTCATGAATTTATAGCTATTCTAGAATAACCAACCTTTCAAATTCATAACTACTCAAAAAGTTAGAGTTTGGACTACTTTGAAGATAGTTTGTAACCAATTCTAAGTTTCAATGCTTAACTACAGTAAGAAAAATTTAAGAAATTGACCATAACCAAAATTGATTCTAAAGTTGACCTCCTTACAAAATATATAAACAAACATTTGAGATAACTTTAGACATATCCACTTCTAACTTTCAACTATGACCACTGATATTTCTTGTGCTTGCTCTTTGATCTATAGGTATTGTGAATAGTTGAGTCAAGTTTTCCTTGTATGAACTAAATGATTTGATGACCTATGCCAAAGCCTTGCTTTTGATGATGATTAAATTCTACATTTTCAGCTTGCATAGATCATGTCTCTTTCTAACTTCATCAAATTCTAGTACGTATCAAGTTTTGAATACAGGAGTCCAATGCCATTGAGAGATTACTCAATCTCATCATAATGTTAACATCTGAACTTTGTTTACTGCCAAGTTTGGTGTTAATCTTTACCTCTATGCATTCCAAGATGTAGCATATGTTTGGATCTTGAGTATGTTCACTAATAGGGATACCTTATTGGTGTACTCCCTAAGGCCTTCTTTTTCAATAGTTTGCAAGAGTTTAAGAATTGTTCTCCTTCATCCAGTTGTTGATTCATGCTATCATTCTTCCATCTAATGTTTTCCAGCCATATGTCAATTTCCTTTTCTTCTCCACTGGTGACTAACTTCAATGATTTGACTATATTGCTGTCCATTCCTTTAATCTCTACTAAATTAGCATCAATTTCTCTCCAGAATGTTTGCTATTTTTTGAGAGTTCTTAACTCTTTTGAATGTTTCATTGTATATGATCTGCCTTAGCATATGTAACCTTGACTTTCTGAAATATGCTTGATGCTCATTCTTTCATGCATTTTATCCATGCTTTCACCATCTTACCATAAGTTTGACATTCTCCTATGTCTTGAATGGTTTTTCATCAAACATCTTCTTGGGATCTCCTATTATCTCTATATGAACTAGGGTCTGAAAAGGAATCATTGACCATCAATGGGATGCATGAAGAAAGGGCTTGAACTTGATACTTGAGTTAATTCTTAGCTTGTTTATCTTTCCTTGACTATTCCATTAGGACAACAATTGACACTTGGAAAATATGCTCTCTTCCTTCGCAAGTGGTCTGGCCTAGATCCACTTTAGCTATGCTATAATCAACTTTGTCTACCTCGTTTATGTTCTTCTCTATGACTAGTTGTGCAACTTCAACAAATAAGTTTCTTGATATAGGATTCACCACTAGTCTAGATTCTATTCTAGTTTTCTTTACCTTTGTACCCTTATGCACTAAATCAGCTATGCCATCCAGATTCTATGTTTCCAATTTGATCATCCTTTTCTTCTTTCTCTCCAAACTTTGTTGTAACCAAGATGTTGAGATATTGGTAGATGAGTCGATTACTAGAAGAACTTGTAGGACTATATAGATGATAAATCCAAGTTATGTACATTCTCTACAACTGGCACCTCTTGAGTTGCTTCCCCACTTTCAAGAGATAATGAGAGTGTAGGGGATGCTATGGATTGTCTCATCTTATCTACAAATGATGATGGTAAAACATTCATCTTAGGATCTTCTTCTATCATTTTTTGGATTTGTTTTAAAGTCTTCTCTTTGGGTTTTGATCTCCCCTTCTCGATGATTGCATTGTTCTCACATGCTAAAACTAGATCAATTCCTTTATCTGAATCTTCATCATCATCTCCACTTTATGTGCCATGTAAAGAACCAAAAGAAGTAGGGATAGAAGATGGAATGGCTGAAACTGATGTACCTTCCTGGGAATTCTTAATTTTCTTTGCACTGCCTCTTCCCGTTGATCTAGTAGCCATGGCTTCTTTGACTTTATTCTTTGACCAATTCTCAATTCATTGAATCAAAAAGAAGGTTCTTTCCTTGAGGTCCTTCGATTCCAAAAAAGACCAATTAATGTATGGCAATTCTAACAGCTATATCTGCTCAAAGAAGAAAATATCAATTAGGTTTAATCCATCCTCTTTTATGCCTGTCACAACCCATCCCATTTTGTAATCAAAGTTTCTAATTATGTTCTTGGTGCAAGGAAATAAAGGAATGTGCATTTGGGTTCTTTTCCATTCTTCTAAATTGTTAAAGTGTCAATTTTCTATAATAAACATTTTCATGATATTGTGTAAGTATTCATAAATTATTGAATTAGCATTGTGTCAATGATAACTCTCAAGTGTAGTTATTGTTTGTCTTCATTAGCAGTTTATATCAATTTTATCAAAGCATTGAAGTCATGTGGTGCATTCATCATCAATAGTTTCCTTTTTATTTTCTAAGTTGTAATCATCTTTATTTAAAAAATATAATTTTATCTTATGAGGGAGTTGCCCCTCTAAACACAAAGGAAGGCTAGATATCAAGGGCCTATCCAAATATTGAAGAAATTGATTTGCCACATACTTTATTGGGCTAAATCACATATTTTCTAAGTGACAAATTTGTTTACTAATAAATAGTGACATTAAGAATTTTTAATTGATATTAAGAAATGGTTGTAATTGTGATCTAGACCATGTTACCATCCATGTAAAAGGAGGAATAGTCAATAAATATGTGGATTTTGTCTCTTAAATATTTTATTAAAAAGGGGTAAATGCAATAAGTTTAGTATCAAAATTGTGAAAATCCTCGAAGAGAAACCTTAGTTGCTAGAAATGGGCACCCATTTATTGAAAGATAGGCACCCTTGTAGGCTTAGGTGCTCAATCCTATATTGAAAAGATAGGTACACATTTTTTTCAAAATAGGTACCTGTTATTTTCAAAACAGGTAACCATTTCTAAAAAATTCAAATAATTAATATTTTCTACCTAAAACTTCAATTTTACCCTTAATAATAAGTATCTATTTTAAAATATATACCAGTTTTTTAAAATTCAAATATCGGAGGTCATTGGTTGCTTTGAGAGGTATAAGAACATGAAATTTTTGTCTCAATCAAGTCAAATTGGTACCTAAACTTTAAATAATACATTTAACCAAAATTTTAATAACTTTTTTTATTTCATAATTTTTTGAAAAATGAATTATATGTCATCAATCTACAAAGAACATATCTTCAATTAAAAAAAAAGAACTTTGGAAAAAGGTGAATATTTTACCAAATTATAATGGTTGTATACTAAAAGTTTTCAAAATCCACGTTATGGTCAAATAAAAATCTATAAAAAAAATATATTCTTTAAAAAAGTAAAGAAAATCTTTAATGTTTTAAGTCCTTTTCCCTAAATGAATTACAAAAATTTATTTTTTTGCTCCAAAAAGTATGATCATGAGTATCTCATTTTGAAAAAGTAGTTTTTGAACATGCCCACCAAAATGTAATTTATACCATGTAGGTATTCCAAAAAATTACATATTTAAAAGCTAGACTCCAAAGACTCTACTTTCTATTAGATTAGAAATTCTAATTCTTGTTCCTTCTTGTGTTGGTGGATGGTTGTTGATTTCTAGGTGTTCTATGTTGGGTGCTATTCTTTGTTGCTGGTTAATATATATATTTTTTCTATTAATTTAGTTTTAGTTGCTAGGTCTTCCTAAAATATGTTGGACATAATATTACTTTTATGTTAAGGGTTTGGGCCACTCTCCTAGTTTATCTAATCAAAACTTGTAGCCTTCATTAATACTCAAATACTCAAATGCTTAAATTTCTTCTTGTATCCTTTTTCTATAGAATTTTTCTTCTTTTATTTCATTCAGATCTAAATATCTCTTAAGTAGGGTTTTGATGAGGGAAGCTTAAGCTCTATTTTTGAAAAGGGTGGTCCTATGAAATCACCCCACCATCTTAAGAATAATTTTTGCCACTTGTAAAAACATTTAAATTTCAAATATTAAACTATTTTCAAAAGACCTCTCAATTAACTTATTTACCCACAAGAAATAGAAGATAAAATTTTAAGCCACACTATTTTGAAGCTAAACTAAAACACAAATTCATGAGAAAGTTAACTTTAAAGAAGCTCCCACTCCATTTTTTGAGAAACCCCCTTTCATGAGATCCCAATCTTAATAAATAATGATATAAAATTATATCTCTTGAAAGTAACTATGACTTGATGAGTCTTCATTGATATTCAAATGCTTGGTTTTGCTTCTCCTATCCTTTTACTATAGAATTTGGTTTCCCTTATTTCATCTTAACTAATTGCTTTCAATGTTCAATGTTAACTTTTAATGACCTTTCTTATTAAAGAAATCAGTTTTCATATTACAAAATATTCTTTTTGATGTACAGATTAAATTGTGTACTTTTTATTTTTTACATAAATATTTTTGATTACTTTTCTACTCTCAAAATTGACACAACAAATGAAATTTTATGATATCTTTCAAAAATATCTTCTTCATATATCTTCCTTAAGGGTCCGTTTGGTTCGTGGAATTTAAAAAATTCGGATTTGTACAAACTTTGGTTTAGCCAAATCATTTGTTTCATTCGGAAGATGCACATTTTTATGCGTAAGCTTGGAGTTTGTAATGACCCTTAACTATATGGGTCACAAAAAAAACATTACTATATCAGAATGATTATGAATTATTCATCAAGAAACCTTCCGAGTGCATTGTCTCCAATGAAATGCACAAAATGATATAGATAGCAATATTCATTAATAACTCAATAGCTGAACAGCAAATGGAATATAAACAATAAGAACCTGGTGATTATGTCAACCATGAGATTTGAAAATTGCAAGTAATGCTCCAGCGATCACAGATCATTCCCTGCAACACTCGCGATGGGCAGAATAGTGTGCCTGCTGCTTGCAACTCTTACTAGCAACACATTTAGCAGCCAGAAATCGTGTATGTATGGCCTATCACAGGCCTCCTATATTGGAACACGGGCCCTTGTCATCGCACATAGCCATCCAAGAATGAACGCAGACTTCTCCACAAGCAAAACCCACCTTGAAAATGTTCAAACGCTACCATAGAATGAATCGGCAGACTCTTAAATGCATACAAATTCTCCCAATTCAGATATATTTAGTGCAATGAGATTGGACCCTTGGCAACAACTAATAAATTCTTCAATCAACTCCGAATTTCCCACAATTCACATTAACTTTAGAGTTACCACCAATTTCATTCGTTCTGCCGATAACAAATCCAGACTACGTCCTTTTGCTATCACCGTAGATGTAGGATTATACACTGGAAAAATCCATTGATATTCCAGGGCCGTTGGGAGAAACCCGAATCAAAAGCGTGGGACTCGACCTCTGTTTTTCGGCTGAGGGTGTGCGGACAGGAGGACAGGTTTTCTTAAAAAGTTTCACTGATTGTCTCCGATCTGTGCCTACACTTCTCTCGGCTCGTATTGTGTTTTTTAATTCCTTAATATCCGCTCACGAATGCTATTCTGGCCCAAGTGCAATCACCAGTTCCGCAAGTGTCTTAGGTGCCCTTGATGACAGTGATCTCCATAAACAGGGAACCCATAATGCTAGGTTGCAAAGGAGTTTTCAAGATAGCCGTCGGGCCATTCAATGCCGCATTCAGCCTTGCGTAGCAAACTCTCCTCTTGGAGCGGAAAAATACCAAGCTGGGAGAATGATCTTCAATAATCTTCAAGACTCTTTGTACGGATTGAAATTGATATCAGTCTCTAGAAGCATTAAATCTGAACCACAGAAATTGGCCTTAAGCCACATATAATCGCTCTGATGAAATGACTGAACGTCACCTCCAATCTGCAATAATTCGGATGATATTTCACACCCTCAAAATTGCGTACCAATTGAGAGTTATCGTTCTCAATGGCCAGTTGTGACAATTGTAGAAACCCTAGATTCCACAATGCACCCGTGATTGAATCACAATCTAAAATCGAAAGAGAGATAATCAACTGCCTGATTCGAATGGAGCCCCGAGGTGCCTATTTATTCTTTTCCCTCCATCCTCTCCAGAGACTTCTAGAACCTTTTTGATCTTATCTCTTAAGTGACTTTATTAAATATTTTCCAAGTCACTTTATTAAATATAAAGTTATCTTTTAATAACTATTTATTTAATTAAAATAATTAATTAGTCGTCCTTGCACAACCATTAATTAAATTAATTAAATCGAACTGTCACCAAAAATTGGGGACATGACAGAGTTGAAGGCAAATTTCAAAAAATAGTCCAATCTATTGTTTTTACACTCCTTAAAAAACAAAACTAGGTTTTGATTTTCAATTCCTACTTTTTTTAGGAAGTTGGAAAACCTGGTTTTGAGACAAAATTGGAAGTCTCGTATGCTAATTCCATTTTGCAAATTTTGAAACAAACACACAAATTTTCAAATCCGGGTTTTGAAAAAGCCAATTCCTGTCATCTTCCAGAAACCAAATGGACCCTAAACATGTGTTTGTACTTCAATGGCACCCTTCTCCTCATCTGACATAAGGGTTTTTGCTCCCTTAGCAATTTCCTGAGTTTCAAGTGATATACATTACAGAAATGAAAATCTACATTGTACAATGAAATGGTAGAATAAATAAATATTGAAAAATAAAAAAATAAACATCATGTAGCATACATGATATTTACTGTCCGGCTCTTCCAAAATCAGGTACAGCAATTTTCTCCCTAGCGAAGGTTCTAGCTCTGTACAATTTTGGCTTTTCTGTAAAAGAAAGAATTATTATAATAATTCTAGATCAGAGCAAGTATAATAACAAAGAATTATTATAATAATTCTAGATCAGAGCAAGTATAATAACAAAGAGAATGGGTATTGAAATATATTTATACACATACCGTTACGGCGTCTCCTGAATTTGAATTCTCCATATTTCGACGCACCTTCTTCATGGGCAAATCGGCAAGCTGGAGAAAGATGGTACAATTTAGTTAGATACAAAAATCTGTATACATAATCCTGTACTTGAGGTTCTTACCTTAATCCATCCTATACCAAAGTTTTTATAAAAGGTAGTTTTCCCTCCTCTTAGATTTATCCATTTCTCAGGACCCTTAGCACCAACTTGTGTGGTCATTTTGCAAAAACCCTAAAGGAATCAAATAACCATTTATTAGTAAAATTATATTACATTTATAAAGATAAAATATAGAAATATAATTAAAATCTGAAATATATATAATTATTTGATAGTTAGTTATTATTTATAACTAACTTATTGTTTAGATGTATATAATTATTTATACTGATATATTGTTCTAATTTTCAGAACATTTGATAATTATCTTTAATTTTTTATAAATCAAAATTTAAAGATAAATTATAATAACAAGAGAATTCAAATGAATTATAATAATGTAATAATGATGTTTAATATTTTTTTGATGAAGAGTCCTTTTGGTTTCTGGAATAGGAATAGGAAATTAGAAACATGTTTTTAAATTCTGATCTTATGCCCAATAAAAAAAAATAGCTGCTATTGGAATAACTATTCCTATTCTTAATTGCGATGTCTACAACCAAACTGACTAAAAAAAAATGATTAATAAAAATAAAATTATCTTTCTTCCTTTTTCATCAAGATTACAATAAAATATTATTTAAATAATGATTATTGTATTTCATTTAGAAGCAATTATAAAGGAAAAAAAATGCATGGTTAAATACCTGAAAATGTTGAGAACCAGAAAGAGAGAAGAATAGAATGACATTTTTACTTCCATTATAGGCCTCTTCCATGAGCTGATCATGTTGGTTATACGTCGCCCACATTCCCCTTTGCAATGCAAATCTCATGTTTGCCTCATGCGAAGATTTCATTACAAAAAATCTGTATTACATCCATGGTTCAAGGACCATATATATTAGGGCACTCACGCTGATCTAAATGAAAACACAATGAACCCAAATGAACTCATTGAAACTAGGAAAGAAAAATTAAAAGTAAATCATTATTACCTACCGATTAGTTTCCGGTTTGAACTTAAGATCACGCTGTTGGAGAAATAGTGGTGAGAGACTTTGAACTGGATTTTGATGTTGTTGTTCTTGGCAGTAATTATTTTGACATCTTTGCAGAACATTGACATATAGTAGGGAATTCGGCATATGATTTTGTTGATGGTTCTGAAGATGGGTTTTAGGTTCTTGGTTGAAACTAGTTTCATATGGTTGGGGAAGGTTGGGTTGCATTGGGAAAAATTGCCCTTGATTTGGTTGATGGGGAGGAAAATGAACATTGGGATTACAGTTTAAATTAGTTTTATTTTGTTGTATGGGGTTACATTGTGGCAGAAGTAGTTGATTTTGTTGAATGATATAAAAAGGAAGCCTAGGTATTTGGTTGAAATTTAATTCACATTGTTGTTGAATATTAGTTTGTGGTGGGTGGTATTGATATTGATTTTGTTGTCCTTGATAAAGATGGTATTGATTATATGCTAAAGGTGGTGGGGATATAACCTGTTGATAATGATCGGTTGGCCTATTAACAAGCTGAGATGGAGAGAAGTTAAGGAATTGTTCAATGAGCGTTTTCGGGGGTAAAGGAGCAGTAGAAGGTTGCTTGACATGCTTGAAGGGACAATGGGGGCCATTTGGGCAAAACCCAATCTTGTAAAGAGAGCATTCTGTTTGTGAACGGTTATGTTTGTAGATACAATAATTATCAACCATAGAGCATTTCTCGTTGTTTTGAACAAAAGGGCACAGAGGCATCTTGGGTACGTCATATTTATGAAGGCCAAGCATACATGTTTCAGCAGTGTATGGGCAGTTTCCTTCTAACCAGTCCTTACAAACAACTATATTGGTCTCATCATTTTCTAGGGTTTGGGCTTGGGTTTGGCTTGGCTTTGTCTCTGCTTCGGGCGTGCAGGATCTGAATCCATGTTTTGAGATGGGGCTGAGATCTCAATGTATAAATGAATTATTTCTGTTTGATAATAGCAATTTGTGTACAGTTAGTTACTAACCATATGCTTATATCTCTATTTACATTTCATTTGTGCCAAGAGGCACATATCTTCACACCATTTCGATTCACAAGTAGTTAGCATTTGATTGGATCGTTTAGTTTCCAAATTGCATTACTCCTGAGTTAATTTCATGATTAACAAGGTTGTTGTTCAATATAGCCAGTGGATAACTGGCCGAGTTTAGGAATATAACAATTTCTCTCAATGCATGTAATGTTTGGAATGGAGTGTTATTCATGTTTAGTTTTACTAAAATAAAATATAATTTTTAATAATTGTGGAAGATAATATTTTCTTACTAAAAATATACTTGTAATTATCATAATAGTTATGAAGACTTAATAATCAGATTTAGAAAACTAAAAACTGTCTATAAGTTATTGCTGTCAGTTATTTGTCAAGTCTTTCCTTTTAGTACAATTTAATATATCAAGATTTGGGTACAAACTACGAAAATGTATTCATAATTATCACAATAATTATGAAGAACAGCTCACAGAAATCAGGCAAGAAATGTGATAAGTTAATAACTGAATTTAGAAAACTGCCTTCAAATTATTGCTGTCCATTATTTCTCAAATCTTCTTCTTACTACAATTTAACAGACCATTAATTTGATATAAATTACATACATTAAAAAAAATATACTCATAATTATCACAAAAGCAATGAAGAAGAACTCACAGAAATAGTAACTTAATAATCAAATTTAGAAAAATACAATCAGTCTTTCAATTATTTCTGTCAGTTATTTGCCAAATTCCTTTCTTTTTACAATAATTTAATTGACTATGAAATTAATGTGCTTCAGTTACCTAGCTTTTATAATAATTTGTTTTGAAGGAGCTCGCTCTCTTTATATATCTCCTGATCCATATATAGTGTGGGTGTAAAATCTTTTTGCAGGGGAGTTCTGAATTTCATCATGAACATTTGCAATAATTTAATATTTTTTCTGGTTATTACCGGGCTCTCTTCTATTTCTGTTTGTGTACATGGATGTACATTGGATGAAGTTAGAACTACAGTAAAGTATGATAGTGGCATTAAGAAATTTCAATTAGTATTAACGAATAGTTGTAATTGTGATCTGGACCATGTTACTATCGAATTGAAGGAAGGTTTGAAACAGAAACGTGAAAGGAAGATCATGGACATGGAAGTAAAAGGAGGAGGAGTTATTAAAGCAGGCGAGGTTCTCAGAAGCCTAATTGATGATCCATTTCCCGGGGGTCCTCTCCTTTTTGAGGTGAAGACAATAATTATGCAGTTTTTCAACTGCCAATAAAGAAAATCAATCACTCCTCTTATTGTTCCTAAATCTCTTCTCACATCCACTATTACTTGTAATTTCAATATCAGAAATGAGAGTAACAACTAAGAAAAGTTTGTCACCATGGTCATATAGAGAAAGTGAAAATAAAATCGTTTCTAAAAAGTATTAGGATTGTTTAGTTTGAAGGAAAAATAACAATAGATGATAAATTTCTTTATTGTCATGTATACATTATCTATAACATATATAGATTTGATTTACATTATTATGAATTTTAATATAGAATTTAATAGTATTCAACATACATATGTATTTCTATTATTTGAAATAACTAGCTTATATATACTTATATATAAAATGTCAAGAGTCATCCTTCTCGAGGCACCTATTTTAATTTAAATCGTAATGGTTTTTTTGTGTTGGATACGATTTGAATTAAAATAGGTGCCTTGAGAAGGATGACTCTCGGCATTATATATATATATATATATATATATAAAAGCTAGTAGCAGTCGCCGCAGATATGGAAGATATGATAATAATTTTAATATTATATATATATATATATATATATATATATATATATATATATATATTATTAATTTTTTGATAAAATTAGTATCGATTTATTTGTTTATATATATATATATATATATATATATATATATATATATATATATATATATATATATATATATATATATATATATATATATATATATATATATATATATATATATAAAAGTATATATATATCTAAGTTTAACCCTAACCCTAACTCTAACTCTAACTCTATCTCTAACTTTAATTCTCCCCCCTAACTCTAACCTTAACCCTTTATAATCCTAAATCTAATGCTAATTCTAACCCTAACCCTAATTCTAGCCCTAACCCTAGGCCTTACTATAACTCTAATCCTAACTCTACTTCTAACTCTAAATCTAACCCTAATTTAAACCCATATTCTAACTCTAACTCCAACTCTATCTCTAACCCTAACCCTACCCCTAACCCTAATTCTAACCCTAACTCTAACTCTAACTCTAACCCTCACTATAATTATAAGTCTAACTCTAATTGTAACCCTAACACTAACCCTAACTCTAACACTAACTCTAACCCTAATCAAACTCATAATCCTAATCCAAACACTATATATAATGCTAATACTAACCTTAACACTATATGTAACTCTAACTCTAATCCTAACCCTAATTCTAATCGTAAACCTAATCCTAATTCTAACCCTAACTCTAACTCTAAACCTAAATCTAACCCTAAATCTAACCCTAACCCCAACTCTATCTCCAACTTTAACTCTAACTTGATCCCTAACTCTAACTCTAATTCTAACCCTAACCCTAACCCTAACCCTAGCCTCAATTCTAGTAACCCTAACACTAACACTAACACTAACACTAACACTAACACTAACACTAACACTAACACTAACACTAACACTAAAACTAACACTAATTATAACCCTAACCCTAATGCTAACCCTAACTCTAACCCTAATTCTAACCCTAACCCCAATTCTAGCTCTAACCCTAACCTAATTCTAACCCTAACTATAACTCTGTTCCTAACTATAACTCTAACTCTAATTCTTACCCTAACCCTAATTCTAACCCTAGCTCTAACTCTAATGCTAATTCTAATCCTAACCTTAATTCTTACCCTAAATCTAACTCTAACTCTAACTCTAACTCTAACCCTAACTCCAACTCTAACTTTATCCCTGGTTTTAAACCTACCCCTAATTCTAACCCTAACTCTAACTTTGACTCTTTTTGTAACCCTAACCCCAATATTAACCCTCACCCTAACTTTGACTATAAACCTACCCCTAATCCTAACCCTAACACTATATATAACTCTAACTCTAACACTAACCCTAATTCTAATCCTAATCCTAGCCCTAACTCTAACACTAACCCTAATTCTAATCCTAATCCTAGCCCTAACTCTTACCCTAAACCTAAATCTAATAAGGTAACTTTAACCCTAACCCTAATCTAACCCTGATCACAATTTGATCTCTAACTTTAACTCTAACTCTAACTTGAACCCTAACTCTAACTCTAATTCTAACTCTAACTCTTATACTAACACTAACACTAACACTGACACTGACAGTACCTCTAATTTTAACTCTTACTCTAATTGTAACCCTAACCCTAATGCTAATCCTAACCATAACCCTAACACTAACCCTAACCCTAACCCTAATGCTAACCCTAACCATAACCCCAACACTAACCATAACCCTAACTCTAACACTAATTCTAATCCTAACCTTAATTCTAACCTTAAATATAACCCTAACTCTAACTCTAACTCTAACTCCAACCCTTATTCTAACTCTAATTCTAACTCTATCTCTAACCCTAACCCTAACTCTTATTCTAACCCTAGCACTAACCCTAACTATATTTGTAACCCTAATTCTAATCCTCACCCTAATTCTTACCCTTACCCTAACCCTAACTCTATCTCTAATCCTAACTATATTTCTAACCCTAGTTCTAACCCTAACCCTAATCCCAACTCTAACTCTAATTTTAAACCTAACCCTAACCCTAACTCTTTTTGTGCCTACTCTCTAGATACACCTCATAATCTCTTTTTCTCTCTCTCTCTCTCTCTCTACTTAAAACATGCCTCTATAAGAAACATAATATGAGCTCCTTCTTGTCTACATATATGCTCTCTCTCTCTCTCTCTCTCTCTCTCTCTCTCTCTCTCTCTCTCTCTCTCTCTCGGTGTGTGTATATACATATTATCACTTATAAAAATAAATATTATTTCTAGATACTTGTACATATAGGGTTAGGCTAAGGTATATAATTTACTAAATGATTAGTACAATCATATATAGAGTAAGAGTTATAGTTAGGATCCAAGGTTTACAATTTCATTTATATGACACTTAGTGTTATGGTTAGGGTTAATAAGTGGTTAAATGTTACACTAAAATAAGGGACAGGGTTAAGGGAAGTATGAGATTTAGGTGTAGTGTTGGAGTATTCGGAGTACAACTATGGTCAAATTTGGGATATATGTTATACAATGACTCAAATAGTGGAAAAATTAATTCATGAAAGGGAAGTTATAAGTCCCAACACAAAAATTGAGATGATGTTAAAAGTGTGAAAGAATATATAAGATTCAATTTGATGAAAATTATTTCTCCATGATGATCCCTAACTCTAACCCTAACCCCAACCCCAACTCTATCTCCAACTTTAACTCTAACTTGATCCCTAACTCTAACTCTAATTCTAACCCTAACCCTAACCCTAACCCTAGCCTCAATTCTAGTCCCAATTATAACCCTAACACTAACACTAAAACTTACACTAATTATAACCCTAACCCTAATGCTAACCCTAACTCTAACCATAACCCTTATGCTAACCATAATCCTAGCCCTAATTCTAACCCTGCCTCTAACTCCAACTCTTGTTCTAATTCTAATTCTATCTCTAAATCTAACTCAAATCCTACCTCTAAATCTAACCCTAACCCTAACCCTAACTTTATTTGTAACCCTAATTCTAGCCCTAACCCTAATTATTACCCTTACCCTAACTCTAGCTCTAACTCAATCTGTAACCCTAATTATATTTGTAACCCTAATTCTAACCATAACCCTAATTCTAACTCTAACTCTAATTGTAACTCTAATTCTACCCCTAATCTTAACCCGAACCTATATAACCCTAACTCTAACTCTAACCCCAATTCTAGCTCTAAGCCTAACTATAACCCTAACACTAACCATAACCCTAACTCTAACACTAATTCTAATCCTAACTTTAATTCTAACCCCAAATATAACCCTAACTCTAACTCTAACTCTAACTCCAACCCTTATTCTAACTCTAATTCTAACTCTATCTCTAACCCTAACCCTAACTCTTATTTTAACCCTAGCCCTAACCCTAACTATATTTGTAACCCTAATTCTAACCCTCACCCTAATTCTTACCCTTACCCTAACCCTAACTCTATCTCTAATCCTAACTATATTTCTAACCCTAATTCTAACCCTAACCCTAATCCCAACTCTAACTCTAATTTTAAACCTAACCCTAACCCTAACTCTCTTTGTGCCTACTCTCTAGATACACCTCATAATCTCTTTTTCTCTCTCTCTCTACATAAAACATGCCTCTATAAGAAACATAATATGAGCTCCTTCTTGTCTACATATATGCTCTCTCTCTCTCTCTCTCTCTCTCTCTCTCTCTCTCTCTCTCTCTCTCTCTCTCTGGGTGTGTGTATATACATATTATCACTTATAATAAAAAAAATTATTTCTAGATACTTATACATATAGGGTTAGGCTAAGGTATATAATTTACTAAATGATTAGTACAATCATATATAGAGTAAGAGTTATAGTTAGGATCCAAGGTTTACAATTTCATTTATATGACACTCAGTGTTATTGTTAGGGTTAATCAGTGGTTAAATGTTATGCTAAAATAAGGGACAGGGTTAAGGGAAGTATGAGATTTAGGTGTAGTGTTGGAGTATTTGGAGTACAACTATGGTCAAATTTGGGATATATGTTATACAAATGACTCAAATAGTGGAAAAATTAATTCATGAAAGGGAAGTTATAAGTCCCAACACAACAATTAAGATGATGTTAAAAGTGTGAAAGAAAATATAAGAGTCAATTTTATGAAAATTATTTCTCCATGATGATGTGAGAACATTATATATTGTTGAATTTTTAATAATGCTAATGCAATTTTTATTGCAATGATTAAGAATTGTAATCAATAAATCTCCCTATCATTAAAGAATCTATTTAGACTTATGATTTTCTTTCTTAATTAATATATTTAGTAGCCACATATATAATCTAATTAAATAATGACAATATAAACTAAATATATGATTCGTTTATTTTAAATTAATCACTAACTTTAATAAAATACAAGTTTTATTGATAAGGTGACCTTCTTGTCTACATCAACGATTAAATTTAATTATGAAACATTCAAAATATAAATATTTTGAAACATGCAAATATTAAACTATTCTGAAACATAGAAATCTAAACATGGAAACCAAAAGTATTTTGAAATATGCAAATCTAAAACTAATGTAAAACATGCAAATGTAAAACTAAATTGAAACATGCACATTAAAAATCTAAAAAAGAAATGTATTATCAAATATCTAAATCAAAAAGTTTTTGAATCCTAAATCTAAATCAAACATACAAGGCTAAACTATATGAAACTTTAATCTACTCCTATTAAAAAACTCTAATTGCTCCAATAATCTCCATCTCTTCCTCCCTGCAAAAACAAAAAATGAAAATGAAATGAGGAGCATTTGTTTTATAATTTATGAGAGAACCCTCATATCCCCCAATAGATGTCTTTTGACATTCCATGAATTTGTTTCAAATTCCCCCACTCCTCACAAAAAATAAGCATGAACATGCAAAAATATATTTAACAAAAAGAAAATGTTTTATATTTAAAATTTTAATTAAGTTATTTTAGCCCTATTTTCTTGCGTTCTATTTTTTTGGCCTTATTTTTCAGGTTCTATTATTTCGGCATCCATTTGACTTAAATATTATTTTGGCTAGCTATGATTTTGAAAATTTTATTTTATTTTATAATTCAATAATGTTAAAATATATATTAAATATATGATTTATCTACTTTAAATAAATCATTAACTTTAATAAACTATAAATTGTATTGATACGGTGGCATTCTCATCCAGATTAATGATAAAATTATGCTTTGAAACTTGAAAATATAAATACTTAGAAACATGCAAATGTAAAACTATTGTAAAACATTCAAATCTAAAACATGCAAACCATAACTATTTTGAAATATGAAAATCTAAAACTAATATGAAAGATGCAAATATAAAAGTAATTTGAAACATGCACTTTTGAAATATGTAAATGAAAAGTAATATAAAATATATAAATCAAATAGATTTTGAATACAAATCTAAATCTAAATCAAACATGCAAGACTAAACTATTAAATGCAAGCCTAAATAGTTATGAACATAATTCTAAATCTAAATGAAATTAATTGAAATTGAAATCTAAATCAAAGTAGAATATTATAACTAATTTTGAATTTCAATTTACATCTACATCTAAATTTAAATGAAAATGTAAATAAAAAATAGAAATCTCACCTACAAAAATGTTACTCCAAAACTTCAATATGCTCCTATTCAAAAACTCCAATCTAATCCTCCAATAACCTCCACTTCTTCATTCCTGCAAAAACATAAAATGAAAATGAAATGATGAGCCTTGGTTTTATAACTTCTGAGAGGCTTCTCATATCCCCCAACAGACGTCTCTTCACATTCCACGAATTTGTTTCAAATTCCCCCACTCCCCACAAAAAATAAGTATGAATGTGCATGCAAAATTATATTTAACAAAAAAAAAAAATCATATTGAAATTATTTCGCCCCTATTTTTTCGGGCTCTATTTTTTTGGGTCCTACTTTTTCGGGCCCTACTATTTCGGGCCTATTATTTCGACCTATTATTTTGGCCTCCATTTGGCTTCCTATTATTTCGGCCAGCTATTATTTTGTTTGTAATTCTCACCAAATCTTTTTTCCTTACACGGATTATTCCTTGGAATATTCTTTGTGCTGGGAATTGTTTCTCCCATTGTATATGCCTCTCGACATAATTATAAAATCTATGTATAAGTTTCATAAAGAAAATGAAATAAAACAAAATAAAACAATCAATCTAGAAAAATACTCATCCATTCTCCTGCAAAATTATATCAAAGTCTAATTGTTATAACATACAGTCTAATCATAGTATAAATTAAAAAATCCTATTTTTCTAATAATAAATTTTAATAATTTTATCCATGACAATTTTTTTTGAATCAGTAATAAGATGTGAACGAGAAATGACTACATCCAGAAAAGCCACCTCCTCAAATGAAAAGAAATCCACAAATGATCCACTAACAAGTACCCACTAGAAAACATTAATAGACACAATGATTATACTCAGAGTTCTATCATCTCCACCCTTAGACTGAGAGCTAAGAATCATGTGAAAGAATTTGTTTTCTTTTTTCCTTTTTCGTCTTTCACTTTTTTCCAGCTGCCTTCTACTTTGGCTGTCTCATCTTGCCATTCTAAATTATTTTTCTTCAAATCTACCTCCTCCATCAAAGCTGCTATTATTCAGTTGATACAAATTTCCATGCAAAAATTTATCCTTAACTCAAGACCCTATAGTTCTTTTCTTTTCTTTGTCTTCTGAGATAGATGCAAACTTATTCATCAATTTATCAGTTTTAGCTTGGACAGTTTAAACATCATACCTAATGTTTGATTCTTAGATTTAAAATGTTAAATACTCAAAATTGACTTTTTTTTTTCAAACTTCATTTCTTCCTTAGTGCATGATGTTTCAGTCATGCTAACCTCAACACTCACATCATTAAAGAAGCCACCAGACTCGTTTCTCCCCTTTGCACCATGGCCATGCACTAATTGAGCCATTTTTTTGTTTCTTCCCTTGCTTCTGCATTGTATAATAATGTTGTGAGGAATATTTCCACCAAGAAGCTTATAATATCTCCTTATTCTAACTGTTCTATTATTGAAAAGTTTATTAGTTGCAGTTGAATTAACTCCTTTGTCATGATTATAGATCTCTTTATACTATTCTTCTCATTTGTCTTACGCTTGGTAGCTTAGGGCTTGGGTTGAATATTTTTATGTTGTAAAATTGTAAAATAAATTGAACTCCTTTCAAAACTTTATTTTAATTTATGTAAGCCTCTTTTTAAAACATGCAGTTGTATGCAAAAAAATCATTAAAATTTGATCAACGATTATAGATTAAATAAAGATATAAGATTGATTAAGCTTATAATGCCATCCATTTAAATATTAAGAAAAGGAGCTTATAATTTTACTAAACCAAAATTAAATAAACTTATACTTGTAAAGACATTATCATATGATGAGGAATAATGATGTTATTACAAACTTGATCAATTATGTGAGTTGATTAGTACATAATATATATACGTACATATACATATATCAAAATGAAACCCAATGAAAGTTACATATACAAATCTGATTTCATTTTGATATATGCACATATAAATATATCAAAATGGAATGGGATGGAAGTTACATATACAGATCAGTACATGATATATATGTTACATATATCAAAATGAAACCCAATGTACATATACACATATAAAAAATGGTCATATAGGTTTATGTTTATGCTGTTGGGTGCTCTTGGGTATGAATACCAAAACATTACTGTATGCGATTGATTTATCCCTGGAATTGATTTTGTATAATACCCTTTGCAGTTGCTGACTGTATATATATCGAGAAATATTTTTTCAATTTTCTTCTGTTTTCTGCAATGGATCTCATTCTAAACTCTTCCCCATTTGAAGAGACTGGTTTATTCTGTTCCTTTGTTTCTTGAAATTGTCCCTGGATCCATTTTTCCCTTGTGTCATCTACTGCTCGCTCTTATACATATCATGGGGATAGGAAAAAGTGCAACTAGAAGTCGCGTCCCTTTGTTAACCATGTCTTTTAAAATTATATGTTTAATATTTTAATTGTTTTATTTATTTATTATTATTTTAATCATTTTCTTATTCTATTAATGTTCATAATTATTTATTTATATATTTAAAGTGTTTATAGAATTGATCATTTATATATATAAAGATATGCACACTTACTTTTTAGTTTTATATTTATGTTTTGATTATTATTAATTTATATTATGATATATTCTTTATTTGTTTCTTCATTTTATATCTGAAATTACTATTTATTTGATATATAGTAAAGTATTATTATTTAGTATTAAAATTATTTTGAAAAATGGGAGTATTATGGTCTTCCCCTCTCAAAACTGTCATGAAGCAATACAAATTTTCAATGTAATTGAGATGCTCAAAAGACAATTTCAATTTGTGATGAGAACCATAATATATTTATAAATATAATCATTTAAATTAAAATATTTAGATACATTCAAAAGATGAAACTTACCTTGATATATTGTAGTACTTTCATTCTTGTTTACCATATAGGGCAAATAGATACTTAACACATTTAGTAGATTAAGATGTAACACAAAACAGAGAATTGATTCATATATGCAATATGCAACTCCAAATACAATGATATTGATGATCCAATAGTCTATTCAGACAATGTACATATACTTTTCTGAAGGGGTGACTCAACCGTCATGTGCCCTTTCAGATACAACTCTACCCATCAACTATAATACTTTTTACCAACAACATCATCCCTCCTCAGCGCCCCCCCCCCCCCCGTTGCCACAAAAGTGAAGTTGTCTCCAGACAACAAAATAGTGACAACTTTTACAACAAAACTATAACTATAACTCAAACATCTAATTACATCAAGATTTAGACAACTAGGAACATGAATGCATCCTTGGTGTAGCTGGTGTTGTAGATGACTTATGTGCCCTAAGATCATTCAGTTGTGCCTACAACTCATGCACTTGTTGCATTCGAGCATCCAAATTCAACTTTTCCTGCATCTATAGTTCCAGTGCCCTCTTCATCATGTCGGCTATCTTTTAGAGCTCTACTTCCTTTGTATATGTTTCTTTCTTTGCATCCCCTAACTGATATACAACTGCTACCTTCTTAGTGATGAGTGTCACATGCTCCTTTTCCCAAGTCACCTGTTGGGTGGCCAAACTTGCTTCTACTAAGGCCAATCTAGTAGGAGTCTCCTCTCAAGCCTATATTTTTGCTATCTAATTTGCCTCAATCTTGCACAAAGTAATATATGGATATTGATACACCTGTACTATCCCTCATGTGTGCTGCTCAACTCTGCTCTCCACCACAAGCTCCTAGGTATTCCATTCCTCTTGCATCGCTGGGGTCACTATCCTCAACCATCCTCTTGTAAGGAAACTTGCAACAAAGAATATAACTATTTCTACATAACCCATAACAGATTTGAAATAAATATGCAATTGAAATCCACATGCAAGAAAATAGACAACATACCCATAAAAGTGTGACACAAGATATACCCTAGGAAACCCTCATTGAGGGAAAAATCTAGCCTCTAGAAGCATCTATCACCATGTATTATTCAACAAAAACACCATTGCAATACAACCATGAAAGCTTTCAAAGCCATAGCCACTACCAAGCAATCCATGTGAACAAGCATAAATCCACACATCCCATGGCATGCTTCCAACATTCACAAATGCTCCCTTGGCTAACCTATCAAGCCTTGTCTCACTCAATTTTTTTCTTTTTGCCTTCTGTCTTATCACTTCTCATACAATAATTATCCTTGTGGCTGCTTATATAGTAGCAAGTCTCACAAAACCAGCAAGTGGTATTACATAAACCATGTGCTACCTAACCTATTGAACCCACATTTAATATTGGAAATTTAATTATTTTCCTCAATAATAAATAATTACATGAATTATTATCACAATGTTACAATACAACTCATCAACTATATCCCATGGGAATCTTTACACATTGCACATCCATCTAGGTGTAACATTACATAATAAAATAAAATAATACAATATAATAACAATATTATGCAATGTGTGCAACACTCATTATCTTAACACCTCTTGCTTCAAAACATAAAGAGAATGTCGCTGGATAAGTCACTTGCATAAATGCCAAGACCTACTCCAACTTTGATACTACTGAATCCAAGGTGCATCTCTATGCCAAGAGTACTACTCATCTACCTCAAGTCAATACATTTGCTAAGTATGTCTCCATGTCCTCCTCCTCTATGGTTGTCAGAGTCTTAGATGGTGTGGTGAGTTATGTGGCCATTTATGTCTCTATGGCTTCTAACATCCTCTCAGTTGTGCTCCCTGTCAGTGGTGGGGGTGGTGGTAGCTCCATGGTATGGTGATAAATCATTGCTAGGGCTGGAAGATCTATCACTTTAGGTACCTATATACTTTAAATCCTCTATGTGCTACATATGCTAGTAATGTTCTAACACCTTTTAATCTTGCAATAGGAGAAATTTTTTTACCATGATGGGTGAGATAGTGATGAGTGTTAGCACTACGAGTCTCATGCTAAACCTACTACCCAAATACCCACTTAGCTCTTGCTCATTTAAGTCCACAGCTACGACATCTTCATTGGTGGCTAGTAATGCATCATCTATGGTGACCATTATGTTAGATCCTATTACTTCCAAGTGACACCAGGTGTACTCAAAACCTCACCCATTTCTATTGGTATCTCCATCACTCCTTCCTAAGTGTCTATCTCCTCATCTGGTATCTTAACCCATACCTCTAGTACAGCTGGCAAAGTCTCTTCAAAAAACCCTTTAGGTAACCCATGGCTACCTCTGGTATGACTATATTAGGTACTCTTGTATCGACTGAAGGCTCAGTACTCCCTAAAGGTGTTAATGCTACTGGCTATGTTGCTAGCCATGCTGATGGCTGGGATGCTAGCTATGCTATTGGTCTAGCTGCTATGGTGACTAATGTCATGACAATAGGTTGCCTAAACTATCTAAAGCCAGGAATGTGGATGCTTGTGGGGACTAAGTGCATGTGAGAAGTAGCCGTAAGGTTCCTAAGAAATAGTAATGGTGAGAATATAATAACTTCAACTTCCTTAACATCATCCTCTTCCTCCACTTCCTCCTTTGAGTTGTTAGTATCCTTAGAAGATGTGTCTTGTCTCCCACTATTTGTGTTCTCTTTCTCATAGCTTTCTACCTCCTATCATATCCTTTTCTCTCTGATGGCCTTCTGCCCTCTAGGAGTATCAAGGTGCATCCACTATGTAATTGGTGGCTCTCCTAGTTCTGTTGGACCTAGCATGATCTCCAATCTATCATTGGGTATCATCCATGAGGTAGCATTGAGAAATAGGTCGATGGTGTAGTGTGGCATGCAAAAGGTTTTGTGATGTAGCGACATAAGCTCCTGCATACACTTAGCTAATAAGGATGCCCAATCATACACTATACCATTCATGATATCATTCATCATGGTCACTTGTAGAAATGAAATGTTTGATGTCCTACTCGAATCATTGAGTTTTCTCTTCACTAAGTCCATCAAACAATGCCAATGTCCTTCCAACACATCAAATTTCTTCAATCCCCTTGCCTTCAATGAATCCATTAATGCCTTTCTTTTTGCCTCCAGTCATTTCCCACATATTAATTCTACCATGTGCTCCTTGGTTTTTTGGTCAAGTTTCTTTGGCTTATTATTGATTTTGCTCCCTCCCTGAATGTGACCTGGTATGCCGAATACCCTGGTGAAGTCTACGGCTCTAAAAGATATCACCAAATTCTTTCCTAGGTAAGGAAATGAGCTTGTTCATGAGAATCTATCATGGGTTTCTAGCAAGGTGTGAAGAAACCCCTTGAAGTTGTGAATGTAGAATACTAAAATCCGCAGCACCCATTCCACCCATGCCCTCCGTATGCTTTCCTTTGCAAAGTGATCATTCAGATCCTCCTACCACCACTTTCTACACTCCAATCCATTCAAACACTTGAATGCCACATTTTAACATGTGAGATGTGTTGTTGTAGCCGAATGTACCCTTGCTTTCTTTTTTCCTATATTGCCTGCAATACATACACCCGATGGTAAAGATTGCACATTCTTGTTCATTGTGCTTCTTGATGAATCTTCTTCTAACTTCCTTGTCCACACTCTCTTTTTGGTTAAAAATACCTTCACTTCAGGCTGTCTTTTTGTGTAAAGAGGACAAAAAATGGCTAGGCTAGTTGCTGGAATCCTCCATACAACTTATCCCAAGTGCTTGGTTGGTATAGTTGTATGACTTCACCTTGTCTCCTTTCCATACAATGACTATTCCTTGCATCTTCTTCTTAGTGATGTATTGTCTTAAATGCTGTGCTATGTACAATGATGATATACTCTATTTCTAATTTTCTATTTTCAGCCATACCATATGGCTTATTGTAATTCTATCCTACAAGGTCATATGGTACAGAGGAAATAAACTCCTCGTGGTTGTAAAATGAAGCAACTTCTATCCTATATGGTCGTATGATGTAACATCTTATCTCCAATCTAGTCATGGGACATAATATCTTCCCTCCAGTTCTTTGATCTTAATATGATCACATGGTATTCCTTAGCGACTATTTAATCAGCTACCTAAACCGTACAGTGATATGTTTCCACAATCCCTCTATTTCTAAGCCTTACACTACCTTCTTTGTCTGTATGGTGTTCACTTTTCCCCTATAGCTTTATGGTGTCCATGCAGTGCAATTTCTTATAGCCTCTATGTGCTTTCTTGTTGTCATACGACTATACGATCAATTTGGGAAATCTTCTAACACTTCATGTCTTATATTTCCCAGGTTGTACGGTGCCTTGGACAACCTCTTGGTCTCCTCATATAGTATGCCTCCTCTATTTTTTTAACCGTCTGGTCTCCTCGTTGTGTTTGTACAAGCCATGTGATGTTCTCTTCCTTCCACTTGATGGTTGTATAGTGTGCTCTTCCTTCTACTTGATGACAATTTATGTTCATACAATACTTTGTGTTTGATTACTCTCTAGGCCATACAATATTTTATGTTTGATTACTCCTTTAGGCCATAGGATGGCTATAATCTCCTGTAGACAAGTCCTTCCTGACTATATGATATGTTATATAGCCTTCAACTTACTATTATTTTGTATTTTGTCATTGATTTAATAACATAAATTATAATTTTCTCTTTTGTACATCTTTATAATTATCCATATTTACTTATCTTACATATATACATTACTACTTTTTTTAATACTCTCTCTGAGTTGTTCATCCATGGAGGCACATTATTTTTTTTATAATAGACATTCAACTTCGACCCATTCACTACATCGGGCATTTTCTTCCCATCAAGTGTCCATAATTTTATTGCTCCATTATCGCCAACTTCACAAATTTTATATGGTCAAGTACCCACTTCACATTGAATTTTCCTAGTTTGATCTCCTTGTGCCCATTATACTTCAAAACTAATTGGCCTGATTGAAATTTGTTCAATTTTAAATTCTTGTCATGCCATGTCTTAGCCTGTACTGTGTACCTTTAGTCCATTGCAATGTAGTGTGTCCCATAGTTACCTTGTATGAAGTACGCTACACCCATAACATTGATAGTAGTATTTCTTCCCAATCCTTTCCTTCAACTATGCAAGAATTATATATTACTTCGGCTAAGCTTTTATTTGTAGTTTCTACTTGCCTGTTGGCTCTCAGATAGTATGGGCTCGATACATCTTGAACTCTATGGTGACTAATTTGACAACATGATTAATGAAGTGTCCCCCATGGTTTCTTATCAACTCTAGTGGGATTCCATACCTTGCAATGATTTTCTCATAAATAATTTTTTCCCTATTTATCATAGAGTCATCTAGCAGGACTTGTACCTCTACCCACTTGGTAAGGTACTCCATCACTGCCACAATGTACCTACATCTTCTAGTTTTACTTACATTGAGGGGCTTGAAAAAGTCCAACCCCCATCATTCAAATAACTCTTGTCCATGTGAAGGGTCAAGAGGCATGAAGTCCCTCTTCTGTGGTTTCCTAGCTCTCTGACATGTATCGCATGCAATGACCCACTCCCTTGTGTCATTGTGCATAGTTAGCCACCATAACCCTACTTGAAGTATCTTTTTCATAGTTGTATCCAACCCCTTATGTCCTCCTTCTAGTCCTTCATGTGCTTCCTTCAACACCTTTGGAATTTCCTATTCTAGAACACATTGTCTTAAAATCTGGTCGAGTCCCATCTTATACAACAACCCATTGATCAACTGAAATGTTTGAATCCTTAGCACTAGTTTCCTCCTCTCGCTTGGAAGCATTTCCTTAGGAAATTATCCCATCAAAAGATATTCCTCGATACACGTGTACCTGGATGACAATACGATAATCTGAAATAGCTATGTGTTAAGAAAATCATCATTAACCCCCTTTGATGGCTCTCCTAATTTTATCCTTGGTAGGTGATCCATTCTTATATGAATTTTTCTAGGCTACACTACAATATTGAATGTAAACTCCTGCAATAGTAATATCTATTTGCTTATCCTTCCCTAGATGATTGGCTTGTTCACAAGATATAACATGCTTGATTATCTACACAAAATATGAATGACATTGCTAGTAGATAATGTCTAAATTTTTGTATGGCGTACACCATTCCAAGTGCCTCTCACTTTATTGTACTATAATTCTTCTCTAGTTTGGATAGCAATCTACTCACAAAGTACACCAGATGATCCAATCTATTGTCACCTATTTGTACCAATGTTGCTCCTATTGTGTAATTTGATGCATCAACATGGACATGGAATTCATTATCCCAATTTGGATAAGCTAGTATAGGCATTGTGGCTAATCTTGTTTTCAGTCCTTCGAAAGCTTCATTTTTTTTTGCTTACCATTTGTAGGGTTCACCCTTGCAGGTTAGTTTTTCTATTAAATAGGATATTTTGCAAAGTTCTTGATCAACCTTCGGTAGTATCTAATGTGTTTGAGGAATAATTTTACCTATGTTACAATCATCAATGGTGGCATATCCAAGATTACCTAGATTTTTTCAAGATCTAATTTTAATGCTTCTTTACATACTATATGTCCCAATAGCTTCCCCTACGGTACCATGAATTTGCACTTCTTTAGATTGTGTGCCAATATTACTTATTTGCATCTCTCCATGCATTCTTTGAGTGTAGTCAAATGATTTTCTTTTGGACTAAAAATGACCAATCATCCAGAAATGCCTTAATATTCTTAACTGACATCTCATAAAAGATGTGCAAGATAATTCTTTGAAATGTTGTGGGGGCATTGCACAGTCCGAATGACATTCTATTAGAGGAATATACTCCATATTCCACTATGAAAGTTGTTTTTAGCCTATCTTCTTCGATGATGGATATCTGGCTATATCCAGAAAATCCATCCATAAATGAATAAATTTTGTGCCCTGCAACTTCTTCCAAAATCCTATTAGTGAATGGTATTGAGAATAGATCCTTGATCATTACTTCATTTAGGCATCAAAATTACACACGTATTCTTATTTGAGTGGTGTCCTTCTTCAAAGATATCACAATTGGTGATACCCACTCGTGCTCGTCTACACCCTAAAAATTATTCCCACTTCAAGCATCTGGTTTATCTCATTAGTGACTCATGCACCGTAATATTTGTTCATCTTATATGACCACTTCCATACAGATACTACTCCTTCTATCAGTGGTATCTGGTGGACACATAACTCTAGTGGTACCCCTTCCAAATCCTTATACGTCCATGAGAACAAGTCCAAGTTCCATAAATATTTTAAATATTGCCACTTTCAAGACTGGGTTCCAGTCATCTCCTACAAATATATTCTTCAGATTAACTTCATCTCCTAACTTTATCATCTTTACTATAGGTTCTTTGTATTTGATATGTTTGTCTTCGCTCAATGTATGCACATGTATTTCATATATCTATGCTTCTCCTTCCTTCACTTCTTTGTACTATTTCAAAAATGCATTCTCCTCTCCTTTATTTTCACCCTCAAACCCTAACATGTTAAAGCTCAAAAAGAGCTCATAGTCCTTTATTTGCCAATGGAGTAGGTCATTCATTAAGTCTAGGTCATCATCATTATACCCTCCTTTGAGTCTAAGGATACCTTTCTCATTAGGTTCCGTTCACTTTTTCCCTTTGTCATCTCCTTCACCTTCACCTTCAAAATCCAACAATGTTGCTTCCTCTCCTATCATCTATGTATGTAGGTCAATTAAAAATCTTTGGCCTCTACCTTCCATGGACAAAGTATTTCATTTATAATCATTCTTTACTTTCCCTTGTAATAGCTAGCCCAATTTGAGGATGGCATCATACCCTTTTCTTTTTAATGGTATGACCACAAAATCCAATAAGAATGGTTGTGTCTTGATGGTTATAGGCTGCACCATCAGGATCCTTGATGACTTGATCCAATGTTGATCAATAGTGAGTAGTTGAAATGTAGGTGACCATAATGTAGGTTGCCTCAACATTTTCCATATATCTTCCTATAGTACATTCACTCTTGATCCTCCATCTACAATTGTGTCTATGAGGATGGTTTTGAGGATACCCATCTCTACGACTACATGATGTCTTCCTCTAGTGAGTGCAAGTAGCATTGTGTCTATCGTAGTCCTTTGACTATCATCCTTTCTTAGCTCTTCCATCACTTTCAAAAGTGGTGTCATGTTCAGTATCATAGTCCTCAGCTAAGGCATTGTAAGGATAAGGTCATCCCATTTCATAGGAACCTATGTTTGCATTATCTATCATATAATATTTTGTTCTACAAGGTTCCTCCTTGAGGTGCTGATAGTGTCCTTTGGTTGTAATTTTTTGGCTTCCATTTATTTTTCTAAGTCCATTCATCCCTATTATATCCTTTTCTTTTCCTTTTCTATATCTGGATACATTGCCTTCTTTGCTTGCTCATGAGTGATGGCTAACGTCTCCTCATCACATGTTTATATACTTAACAAGTTGACCCCTTACTTAGGGCATTTTGAATCCTCATGAACTCCCAAACTACACCATCTACACAATACCTATGCTGTTCCCTTTATGGTACAATCTCTGGCAAAATGTCCCTAGAGGTTACACACACGAAAATCGTCCACTTCGATTGTACTGTATCTAGCTTTGGCTCCCATTATTATTGTTGTTATTATTATTATTCTTACCACCCTGTTTGAGTCAGTTATTGTTATAGTACCCTCTCGAGGTTGCATCATTATTCATATTCATTCTTGCTCCTCTTGAGGTAGACACTTCTTGTGTTAGTTGTACTAGTTGGTGTCCCTTCATCTTCATATGGAATGGGCATTCCTTTGTGGAATGTCCCACAATTTGGAAGATAGATCACAAAACTATTTCTTAGGATGGGAGCCCTTTGTATGGCCCTCTTCCTTACAATATGTACACCACAATTCCCCTCCTCTCACTAGGTTAGGATTCTTTTTCATATTTTTGAATTCCTTCATCATCTGTAAAATGTCCTTCTACAGTGCTTGAAATTTTTTACTTGAATCCTCATTGCTACTACTTTTGGAGGATGAATCTTCTGAGTCTAATGATTTATCCTTATTTTTATTTGTCTTATGTTCACTCTCTAGGTCCATTCCTTGGTTATAAGCATCCACATATGATCCTAGAGGTACATTTTTCATTTTCTTCTTTAGTGGACCGGTCGTAGTCCTTGGAAAAACCACTATTTCTTCAACCCATCAGTTAGTTGGCTTTCCATTTTCCCCACCAACTATTTTAGCCTTCTTGCATATACATGGATTGTATTGTTTTTTCCCTATTTAGTATTGTATATTTCCTCTACTATTTCATTATCATCCCTTAGTAGTCAAAATTTTTCTATGAATTCTTTCTTTACATTCAACCATGAAGTTGTTTTCCAGGGATTGGGATCCGAAAACTAATCAATGGCTACATTGCATAGGGTCACTAGGAACTGTCAGACCTAGTCATCCTAGTCTATTGTACCATTTCCCATCTAGATTGTTTCACATGTTTTATAGTTTCTGATTGGATTGGTTGTCCCATTGCCATTGAACTTTGACAATTTTCCTTTGGTCCTACCATCACTACTTTCTTCTAAATCTATGGTACTTATTATGTACCTGGATTGTTCTAAGTACTTGCACTAATCTAAGTACCCACATTGTTCTGAGTACCTATGTTGTTTTAAGTACCCACATTATTTTGAGTACTCACATTTTTTTGAGTACCTATTTTGTTCTGCACAATTGTGCTACTTTGGACAACTGCCCTACTTTGGACAACCATATTACCTAGTGTGAAGAGATTTTAAAAGTTGTTTGATTCTCTACCTATATCCATTCATTGGGTGTATCAGGAACAAAAAATTCACTCCATGCTCATTCTACTTTGACACTTCAAGCTGTGCAAGTTGCTTCTCTTCTGTTTGTATTCTCTACCCTTGGCATGTACAGGTTTAGGAACTCCTCCCTTATCTCTTCTACTAGATTTAATCTCTGTCACATTTCCTTAAGAAAATCTTCCACACTCCTCGGTCTACTAGGTTAATGCACTCCCTTGGTCTGTGTTCATTCACCCCCTCAATGCCAATCTATAGGCTATTGAAACTTCTTCTTTCACTCTACCTATTGTGTTTGGATTAATGCTCCTTGTTTTGTACTTATATCATCCTTATCTTTTTTCTATTCATAACTTTATTATGCAAATTTGGCATTTATCTTCATAACACCTCTTTTGTTCTAGGTTTGACTAACAATGATGCCAAATGATTACTATACAGGGTAAATGGATACTTATCACTATTAGTATATGAAGATGTAGCACATAACAAAGACTTTATTCATATATACAATGTGCAACTCCAAGTACAATGATTACAATGACAATAATGATCTAATAGTTCATTGAGATGATGTACATATACTTTCCCAAAGGGGTGATTCAATTGTCACATTCCCTTTTAGATACAACTCTACCCATCGACTATAATATTTTTTACCAACAATAATTCTCCTTTACTAGGCATTTCCTTGTTCCTTGATGTGCTTTAATGAACAATCCTTAGGGGGAGTTTGTAAACAAGTTCCAAGCTCTCTCTAGAGAGGACCTCTTAGGGATCTCACTGCCATATAATAATCAACCCCTTACTTTGTCTAGGCTATTACTTGGGCTGCTATACTCTCCATGGATAGATCTTTTGCTATTGAACAATCCACATTAGTCTAGAATGGTCCTCAAGCCATGTCATGATCTAATTATGGCTATATCTTGCAAAGACCTTATGGATATCCAAGATTTGGCATATCTATCCATCCTAAAAGATAAATTTATCTCTACTAGGATTTCAAAAATGCATTCTCTATATTATAGTAGGTGCTCTAGTAGTTCATCTATAATCATAGGTTTCCCTTCTAGTGGTTCTTCCTTAGCTACTACTACAATAGGGTTCCATTGGTGGTTCTCCCTAAACTATTTCTACAATAGGGTTTCCTTAAAGAGGCTCTCCCTTAACTACCTCTCTAATGGGGTGACCTTTATGATTATCCCTTAACCTTAATGTAGGTCTTTTCTACAATTTGGCATCCTTCTTGTTCTCTCTCAAACACATACTAATACTGTTAGTGTTGAATTCATAGGATAATTTCTCAAGGAGAAGATATTTTTGTATATGGAGCCTTTTTTTTAATATTTCCCCATGAATGGGAAAATTATGACACTAATGTGACATCGTACTTTCAATTAACACAGAAAAAAAGAAGACGCGGTTGATAAGGCTTGATATGACCTCTATGGCAAAAAATAAATCAAATCCTCTCCATGTTTATAGGGCATGCAATTTTCCTTATCATGCAATAACTTTTTGCCTCTTATTTTTTATGTGCTTGTGGGTGTCCATTGCAACATCCAGTAGAGAGGATCAAGAAAGGGAACTACTAATAGGTGGGAGAAAATAATTCAAGGAGTTTAGGTAATCTTTTCACAAGTCTCTATATTTTCTTTGGGAGTAAATCACTCATAGACCCTAGATTAGATTTCCATTTGCCTTGGGTTCCCAATACACTCTACTATGAGAAGAATCTTCACACGTTCTTGACTCTTAACTTGAAATCTCCACAAACCATATTAAATGTTCATTTTCCTTGTGAAGGTTAAAGTTAATATTCAATTTCAAAAACTGCATATCATTGTGTCCCATCCATCCCATGCATTAAGACACCATTCCTACACTCCACAAGGCCATGTCCATAATCTTCACACACACAAATTTCTTTAATACAATTTATTCTAATTAGACAAAAAAACCTTTTATGATTAGATTAGGCTTTTATTGTTGGAATATTAGGAAAGATAGGTTGCTGAGTGGGTAGGGGGAATAATTAGAATCCTCTAATTTTTTTAATTTGAAATAAAATCTTTGATGCCCTTGTCCTTTTTTGTAGCTCGATAAACATATAATTGCAATCACAATACTTTATAAATGAAAGTAATTTTGTCTAATCTAATTTTACATGAAACCATAAACATATACAATAAGACTATCAGACATAGAACACATATTTGGTCATGTAGAAACCCTTTTCTAGAGGGAAAACTATGGTGGGGATGGTACCTACAAATCAATCACTACCATAGTAAGTGATTCCTTGTTAGGGCTACAATGTGGTGTCACTTCTGGTGACTTACTCTGTTAAGAGTATATAATTAGATCTTCTAGGATTTAATTTCTTCAAGGATTTTATATAACTATGCTAAATGTGTACTCAGTAAAGAGATTTACATAAATACTATTAAGTCTAACTTGTGAAAGGATTTATTCTACTAAAATGGTTGAAAACATTAAAAATATGAAGGTGATAGAAACTATGTATTAAATAACCTAAATATGTGAAGAAAAAGGTTGAAAACATTCAACATTTCAGCCAAAATGAATGTGGAATGCAATTTCATCTTGTTTCAAGTATTACTCATATTTTTTATAAAAATAAAATTTCCCTAATAGATGAAATATAACACCAAAATAGAGAAATAATTGTGATAGTTCCACATGCTTTTTAGTTAATACCTCTCTCTCTCTCTCTAATGAGAAGTGTGTAGGTTTTATGAGTTTCATCTTATTGAAATAGACCTTAGCATGTGCCTTTAGTGCTTCCTATCACATCTTATTGGTATTGTAAAGGAGCACGTAAAGGATGTAGATATATAACTAGTCAAAGGACCCATGACTACATCAGATGAAATCAAGGAACATTTGTTAGATCTAAAGACTAAGATACTTTCTCTTAGATACCTGTAAGGCTCATGGCAGCCATAGATAAAAGTGTTAGAGCCCATTAGAGTAGACTATTGTGACCCCAATGGATATACACTTTGTCATTAATGACAAATGGGTAGAATAAGTAAAGGAGAAAATATGAGAAGACCCAAGTGGGAGAAAGGGTAAAGAGGAGAAGATGAGACAAACTAAGGGGGAAAAAATTAAGTAGATGGGATAATCAAGAGGGATTAGGAAAAAAAATATACACATAGGGGGAGAGTATGACAAAATGGTAAAGGATAAATGAAGGAAAATGTTAGAGTAATAAGAGATTATCTTATTAGTTAAATCATTTTTATTTAAAATTATTAAGTCAATTATTATCTCTAGTTTACTTAAGCTGATCTTTAGGCATATAATAATTAATTCTTTTATTAATTATTTTCATGCAACCTAGGTTTTACCTTATAGGGTTTGATCTCCTTTATAAGGATTGGTCTCTTTATAAGATTCATTTAATACAATTTGTCATTCTTTTTAAATATTGATCTAATTATTAAGTCACTTATTATCTCTAGTTTACTTAAACTAAATTTTAGACATATAATAATTAATTCTTTTATTAATTATTATCATGCAACCTATGTTAAGGATTCAATCTTTGTAATAATTTATTGATTCAATACAATGTGCAATTTGTTTTTGTACATCAAGGATATTTCATATTTTGTGGATCTATGAATTTTGGCCTCCATAGCTTTTTCTTCTCTCTTTTTTTGATAGATGTTTGCATGCAGGTCATTCTTGAGAACTATGGGGTTGATCTTTCATCTACTTCAACATGGTGTCAGAGCTTTAGAATTTTATGCCCCTACTCTCTACATGAGAGGTTTGGCTTTAGTTTTTGTATTGGATCTAAGGGTCATTATTTTTTTGTGCACTTTGAGCCCTAAAAAACCTCGCTATTGGATTCATAGTGCCCCAAAACCCCTATTTTCATATAAAATTTATCCAATTTGGACATAGTTACAATTTAAACAAAAAAAAATTGTCCCCAAATCTGGCATGCTTCTCCTAGGTGATGATTTATTTTCTTTATTAAAAAAAATAAAATCATAAATTTTTTTTTTTTTTTTAAAAATTATAAAGATATATATATATATATATTTTTATATATAAAACTTTAATAAAGTTTTTTAGAAAACAAACTTTACAAACTTTTTCTTGAGACAAACACTTTCCCAAACAATGCATACTAGAAAATTACTCATTGTGAAGGAAGGTATGCCTATACATGTAGAGGATGATGTAAACATTTAATGACCCAAAATTTGATAGTCATTCACCCATCATTGTTTGAGTTGCTTTGTCTTAGAGACCTATTGATGGTTTTTTGGTCGTATCTTTTGCATACAAAAGTATTTTTCCAAACAAATCATATATCATCGGAAATATCTTTCCAAGCCCATGATGATGGTTCATATTATTTATACTTTTGATTCTATTTGGTTTTTTGTTGATACAATCAAAGATATGCATTATACTTTTCACTTTGGGAGACATTTCTTGAGCATCCAATCTCCGATTTGGAAATTATTTATATCATTGCAAAAGTCTTTAAGAGCTATTTCTAGTGATACTAGTTTTTCTATATTCTACTCTAGACATATTCTATTTAGTTTTTTTCATTTTTAAATTTTGGTGGATATATAAGTTTTTTTAGTTTTGGGGATTGATTTTGTTTCTTTACATGATTTGTCATGGGTTGTATTATCTATGGTATAAACCTTATGTCTCTTCCGGTCTTTGTGACATTATTTGTATGCATTCTTGCAACACACTGAGATAAAGTGACATAATGCTTTAGTATTTTTGATTCAATTTTTCTCCTTATAATGTGAGAAATGTCATCTGAGGACACTCATTTAGATTATTGTATTCCCGACATTCACCATATCTTTTCCTTATTGTGCATGCACTAATCTAATTAAAGTTCTAGGGGAGTCAATGTTTTTCCTCTTTTTTCCATCTTCTTCTATCTTGTGATTTTTTCTTTTGCAACATTAGTCTCTTGATGTGTCTAAAATTGATCACCTCAATACACACATTTGTACTATTTTTTGCATCTTGATCATGATTCCTTGACATGCAACTCTTTAGGTCCACTTTTCTAGTTGCCTATCACCTCACCCTTGTCTACATTAGGGGAGATTCTTTTTTCTTCTTCTTATGCTTCCTTTTTTTGTTGGAGTGAGATATGTATTTAGTATTTGTTCCTATGTACTAGGCAGATGTAGTGGCTAGGTACCTATACATTTTGGTGATATGGGTCGATTACTATATAGACACTCTTTGTTTCTTTCCTACTTTGATTGCAACCTTCCATGTTCAATTAATCAACTCTTTAGGCTTTGTTGTTTTATACCTTCTATATCTTTGATTTTAGTTGTGTGCCTTTGCATGCCTCCTATTTCAAGTAGGATCTTCTAGGAGAACTCATACATATTATGGTCATCTCTACCTAGTTAGGTTTGATTTTTGTGGAGGTTCTTCATATCGATTGTTACTTTTGATAGATCTTTATAGCTTCTACATGATCATCTTTTGTTCCTATCTTTGAGGATATTCCCTAGTTTGGAGGCTTCTTTAGGCTTCACTAGCTTTTTCAGCATTCTTTCCATCTCTTTTTGGAGTAGGGTTTTTTCCATGTGATTTTCTCTATTTCTTCTCTTTAGAGAGATTTGATTGTACTTGGTTACTTGACTAGGCCTTTCTTGTGAGAACCCATTTGTTTTTCCTTTTAGCAGTAGTATCTAGGTTTTTAGCTACTCCCTAAGTTTATCTTAAGGGGGGATGTTAAAATAATAAGATGTTTTTTGATTAATTAAATTATTTTGATTTAATTATTAAGTCACTTATTATCTCTAGTTTACTTAAGCTAAAATTTAGGTATATAATAATTAATTCTTTTAATAATTATTATCATGCAACCTATGTTTTACATTTTATAGTTTTGATCTCCTTTATAAGGATTGATCTCTTTACATAATAATTATTTCATTCAATACAATTTACAATTATTTTTTGCACATCAAGAATTTTTCATTTTTGATGGATCTATGAATTCCATCTTCAGTAGCTTTTGCTTCTCTCTTTCTATGATAGGTGTTTGCATGCAAGTGATACTTGGGAGCTGTGGGGTTGATCTTTCATAAGCTTCAATAGAAAAGATGTATTTTTTTACTAATACCATACTATTTAGAGTTATCTAATAGTACCATTAAATCAATGATGAAGGAAAGGATAAAAGTCAAAGGCTTGAACAATAAAGTCAAGGGTGGTCAAAATTTTCCCATCAATGCCAAAGGAGGAGATTGTTTGACTTACAGGTCTCATTGGCATAGAAGGTAAATACTAGTGATGCTAACACTTATCATACCAAACTATTTCCATTAATTTTCAATCCGTGAGAAGAAGAGGTTATGGGGATATAGTCTCATGACAATCAATAGACATCTACACCAGTTAGATCAAGTGAGAAGCTAAGGATAGGGTAGCACATGAATATAGGAAATGTGTTTAACCATAGATATTATGGTGTTCCACTATAAGTGTGACAAAAAAAAGGACATGCATGAAACCTTGATGTGATAAGAATCTAGTAAGTGATAAATAGATGAAAGGACAAGAGCTAACTATAGTATTATAGAAGGACCGACAAGCCTACTATTCTAGACACTACTAATAGTTGTCATATGTTTTCCATGAGAAACTTAGATATGAAATTCCAATTTTGAATGCATAAAAATTGGGTGGGATATTTTATGGTTTTGATGCCTACTAGATTAAAAAAAAAAATTATTTGGGAACTTAATTATTGAAGTAGTTGTTGCTAAGAGTTTTTACTATTGTTGAAAATATTATGGGTGAGTATTTATAGCTTGGTGACTAGAAACAAAGCAAAGTAAAAGTAAAAGGGTGATACTATTGCTACCATGAAAGAAGCCAAGATAATGAGATAAGATAAAGGTATCCTTAAGGTATATACTACATATCTACATTGCAAGGTATTTCATTTATTTTAGATCAACCACTTTGATTTATTTTACACCATTATAAACATTTGTAAGCTCTTCACTTGGCATTCTTTAGTAGAAATCATATTGTAAACCCTAGATAAGGAGCCACATTCTAGAAGGTGTGTTGTAAATCCTTAATAAGTTATCTTTGATAGGCTTATATAATCCTAACAGTTTCCTATCATGCATAGCTAGATGTGTTCTTAAAATAATAGTTGTGGACTTTGACTAGAAAACCTTTTATCTTTAGTAAATGGCTAGTAGATATTTAACTTCCACCATGGATCTCATCCTCTCATTGAGGATTACCAAATAAAAAAACTCTATGTCATTTTATGTATGTATTTATGTGTGAAATTTCATATTTTTATCTTACTTCTTTCATAATTGATATTAGATGGAGTTATTATCTAGTCTACGTGGAATAATAGTTCTACAGACTGGTTGGAAAATTTGTATAGATTCACCACCCCTCTTAGTATGAGTAGGGACCAACTATTTCGGCTGATGTAAAAATTTGTATCCACACATTTATTAATGGATGAAAATTTATTCTATTGATAACTAAAGATGTCTCATAATAAAAAGAAGCATGAGCATTCTTGTGATGGTAGTGATTCAAAAGAAGATTAAAATGACAACCAATTAAATAAAAGATGAAAAAATTTAAGATTTAAGAATAAGAACATTGTGCCTAGTTAAGTAGAATAATAATATTAAGTAGAGTTCAAAAGGAGGTAGAGTCAATAGTGGATTACAATGCAAGATTTTTTGGACAAAGAAGATGAAGGAAAGGATGAGGAAGACGTGGATGGTGAAGGAAAGCTTGAGTATCAAGAAGATCAAAAAGAGGTTATTGTGACCATATACCACCATTCAACCATATAAACCATTTTATTAGGTATTTTTCATTTTAGTTCTTGTAATGACAGTGTGAACTCACAGAAACATCTTTAACAACATTGAGTGCAAGATGCAAGACATTGCATTTTGTAATGTTGCTATTTCACCACTTTTTATGAACTTTAACATTTTTGTCAGTATGGCTCAAAATATCATATCTAACCTTCCTAAAAAGTTATCATTAACATTCAATGACACTTTACATTATTTTTATCTCTAGTATAATAACTCCTAATAAAATGAGTCAAGAGGTCATCAAGAATATGGTAGAGCCAAAATGATAGTAGCATAATTGAAGCTGGGAAAGAAGTCAAAAGGAAATGATAGAGTTTTGGAAGATGATTAGAATGGAGAAGGGAAGGGTGAGGAGGAAGAAAGAAACCCTAAGAAGGAAAGGAGTTTACTTTAGAATAAAAGGTCCTTTTGGATTCCCTCAAGCTAGTTCACAGAGATCACCTTGAAGGTTTACACATATATAGTAGAAGAATGAATGGAGAATATGTGCTTAATCGGATTGAGACACTTAAAAATACTTTTGATTTCAAGGATGTCCCTAAAGAGAAGAAAGTTTCATTTTAAAGGCTATTTTTTTATTCCTTAGTATGGTTGAATGTGTTGTAAAATGAGAGGGTGAATGATGGTAAAAGGAAGTTAACTTCATGGTTGAGATTGAAAGCAATGATCAAGCCACAAGTTTTACCCATAGAATATGAGATAAAAATACATAATAAGTTAAAAATTATCAGACAAAGGGAGATGGATGTGAGCTCCTATAGTGAATAATCCAATAAATTGAGTCTAATATCAAAGAAGCATAAAGAGGAAGCATACCAAGTAGTTAGTTATCTCAATGGCCCAAGGTAACACGTACAAGATGAAATTAGTATCTTGAGATCAAATACAGTACATAAATATTTCTATTTGTCCTATAAGTTAGAGGAGAAGATAAAAATAAGTGGAGAGAGCAGTGATAGACGAAAAGGAGGAATAGGCTATAACAGAAGAGGAAGTTTTGAAGAGAGAAACACACTAAACAGAGATGGTGAAATAAATGCACAAAAATCAAGTGGGGAACTACGAAATAGGAATGAAGGTTTCAGAGGTAACAAAGGACTCAATGGGAGAGGTAAATATGGTGGGCAAGGAAAATGTCCTAGTGTATTTATAAGAAGGTTCCATAATTGTAGTAAAGTGGGGCACACCATGTGAAGATATATAGAAAATGATTCAATCTCACATGGGGGAGAAAGAAGGACTCAACTAGTACAAGAGAAGGATTTTTATTTAAGTGTAAATTAACTAATGGAGCATGTGAGACCTACCTTGGAAAGGGAAAGTCATATGCTAAGGATAAAAATATTAATTTGTGAGACCTACCTTGGAAGGGGAGAGTCATATGCTAAGGATAAACTTATTAAAGGTACCATTACATAAGGAGCCCTAATAAAGGAAGACCCTCTTAACAACCACATGTAAGTCTCATGGAAATTTTAAAAGTCTTGATAGTTGATTTTTTTGTGCTTAGAATATTGGTGCATTATTAATGGAAGACAAGTAGATATGGAAAAGGTTAACCCACACTAGTCTTTGTATAATCTCTTTATTGAGTAAAGGGAAGCATGTTATTGTGGATGAATAAGTATGGGTAGAATTTGATTATAAGGATAGAGTTGTGTGCAACATGCTTGCTATGGATACACATCATTTTGTCCTAGGCAACTCTTGGAAACATGACATTAACTCTCTACATGATGGAGAAACAAACACATATGTGATAACCAAAACTGGTAGAAAATATGAAATGGATTATATACATGATCAAGAAAAAGAGAAGAGTCTTGGATCAAGTGTGATGATTTTAAGTGGGAAATAATTCTTAAATATTTTGAAACAAGAAGATACTCAAGACTATGTGTTAGTATTGTAACCTAGAGATGAACCTCACCAATAAGGTATTAACTGCTTGGTCAAATGATTGGTCTAGAAACTAGGGCTCTACACTCATGGATTGTATATCCTAAGTAGCATTCAAATACCCCATTGAACTCATTTAATTTATCAACTAGAGATGTAGACTTGAAATGGTATCTACAAAGTATATGCTCTAAATCCTCCTACTTTCGAGTAATAATCTATGAGAATGAAATTGCTTAACTTAACATATATGGAAATAATGAATTTAAGTGAGGAATTAAGTAAACTAATTTAGACGGAAATAATTAAATTACAAACAAGATTCTACATTGTTTACCTTTTCTAGAGGAAAAGCAAAGTTCTATCTATTCTAAAGGGAAATTAAAAGACTACTCCTAGTAACTAGATTCAATCACCAAGAGGTCCCCCTTGGATTAGAAAATGATAATGAACTCAAGGTAAAGTGATAAAAAGTAAAATAATTTTTTTGTTTGATATTGAGCCATGAACAATAAAAACTGAAAATAACCAACTATATATTGAACACTTTGATGAATTACAATAACTTATGAACAAACTCCAAAGGCTTGAATTGATAGCTTATGTATAGTTCATCTAAGGAACACTACTTCCCCAAATATAGGATCCCTCAAAAAATGAGGATTCAACAACATCATTAATGAAATACATCAACATATAACACACTCTTCTTAATTAAATAAGTCTTCATTAAATGTAGTATGTCATAACTCTAGATATGCATGTGAGTGGTTGACAACTGCATTGATGTGATCTCTAGCTAAATCCTTGGCATAGAGTGACCAAATAATCCTATCATTACTTCCCTCAAGATAATGTTCCTTCAAATAGTATTTGTCTTGTTCTTGCAAGAGATTAGTACACATACAAAATAATAAAACATATATCCATCTCAACAACTCATAGAAATGATTAAATGCATAGATAGACTAATCCTTGCTCATGACATATGGCTACATGAACCTGACCCATCAAAATTTGATGGAAGAAAGTACATTCTATCTAAATTATACACACATGATCCCATTTGTCACATATAAGTTATAACTATACCATTGAATTTATGAAACCGTATGATATCTTCAAAACCATAGAACAACATAGTAAATATACATTTATACATAGTATATATTAAAAATTCTTTGAACTTAAAAATGAAAAGACCCTTCAAATAATGTTAAAAACCATAAAACTATACTATTTCATAGCCCTACTAGTAAGAAAGAGGAGATTGCTAAGGAAGTTCATGAGATGTTGGATAGGGAGAAGGATATAGTGGTGAATCGAGTACCTAATGCTTTACCTACTATTAGGGATATCAATAATCAAATTAACCTTATTCCAAGTACCATTCTTCATGCCAAAGCTACTTAAAATATGAATAGTGCCCAAAATGAGAAAATAAAAAGGAAAGTACAAGAACATTTGACAAAGGGCTGACAAGAAAATTCTTAGCCCTTGTATTGGACCTACCATTTTTTGCTCCCTAAAAAGACATGGAGGATGTGCAATGATTCAAGGGTCATCAATAAAATCACCATAAGATACCATTTTACCAAGTAAAGGATTGAGGACTTTTTGGATTAGCTTGGAGATTCTTGCTAATTTTAACTAAGATTGACTTAAAATCAAGGTATCATCAAATGAGCATCAAACGTAAAGGTGAATGGAAGAAAATGTTCAACAAAAATAAAGGCTTATATGAATGATTGGTAATTTCCTTTGGGCTCAAGAATACACCTTGTACCTTTATTCACCTCATAAATAAGATTTTGGTTGAGCTCATTGGACAATTTATAATTATTTATCTTGATTACATCTTCAATTTTTAGGAAGAGCACCTTGAGCACTTGGATTAGTTATTGAAGAAGATTCATGAGGAGAAACTAGTGATCAATTTGGAAAAATATGAGTTTATGAGGACTACATTAGTTTGTCTTGGTTTTCTTGTCTCTAATAGGTGCTTAAAAATAGATCCATCTAAAGTATAAATATTCTCAATTTGACCACACCTAGGACAATATGACACATGAGAAGTTTCCCTAGTTTAGTCAATTAATAATAGAAACAACTAAAGGGGGAATAAAAAATAGGTTTTCTTTGACAAAAGGGAAAGATCAATGTTTTGAACTTTTGAAGAAAATGTTTCTAGAGTTTCCTACCCTAAGGATCCTTGGCTTTAATAAGTTATTTATAGTTGAATGTGATTCTAAAAAACTCGCCATAGGTGCAAACCTTATACAAGAACAACATCCAATAGCCTTCTTCTTTGAAAAGTTAAGTGAGAAAAAATAGATGTATTGTACATATGAATTAGAATTTAGTGTTATGGTTGTACTAAAAAAATGGAGACATTTTTTTGGCAAAAGTGGACGAACCACTGAATATATTTATATTTTACTAAAAAATATGATTAAAAAATGCTCAGACGGAAAAGAATCAGGAAGAAAACCCAACCTCCTCACACAAAATATAAATAATTGATATTTACAACTTATTATATCGACAAAAAGTTGCTCATTCAAAATACAATTTTGAGCAAATAAAATGCAAATACATCAGATTTGAGCATTGTTTAATCATGTATCAAAAATTCAAAACTTTTGTTTCTAACCTTACTCTCTATTTCCTTCAAAGTTAAGCATGCCTCCTCTTCTGCATAACCTGGTTCCTTTGATGTACATCCCCTTTGAATAATGGGATGATTTTCCTACCCTGATTTGGTCTCAAAGTTTGAAGAAAGAAGTTGCAGACCAAGAGAATCTAAATCCCTTTGTTCACAACCTAGGTCTATGGCCATTGCCCCACTAGAAGCCTCTCCCAAGTCTCAGTTGGTGTACCATGCCAATGCACCTAGTTGGTGATCACTAACTCATCATGTGATTCAAGACATAAATCTTGGAATGCACTTGAGGGATGCCCTTTATGAATCTGATAATCAAAATTGGATAGGCTCAACATATCTATGATAGCATAACCAATGTGCCTAACTTTTTTTCCAGCTCATAACTGAGAGATCTTGTAGTGGTTTGTAGGGAGGATTCCATAATGCGGGGATTCTAGTTTTCAAAGGCTTTCTAAAGAGCATTGAACATGACAAAGTGTTCATGTTGCCATAATAACTAAGATCTTTGAAAGAGACCACCCATTAACGCATTGCCATACCATAAATCATACTGCTGCATGGTAATTATGAGTTTATTTTCATTCTAGAATTGGGGAAGAGCAACTTTTGCCACCATAATTTCTAGCAATTGGACTGACTGTAACAAGTCCATGAAATTTGAAAAAAAAATGGACACAACATTGGAAGGATATAGGAAATGTTTGACAGAAGGGCATAAAATTTCTTCACCAATTACCTGCTAAATACCCTGATGAATTGTAGGATAATTATTGGATAACATCTCTGTCAAGACCCTATCATCAATACGCAAAGGTATAACAACTTCATTGATATTGGGGTTAATCCATATACGACAATTTTTGGGCATTAGAGACCAATGGAACTGATTGCAGGACTCGTACTTAGCACACAAATTTGTAGATGAAGACATTTTCTAATAGAGAAGTTCCAATTTCACTCTTCTCCATCAATGAATGAAGCTAAATAAGCCACTATCAGAATTTATAAAACAATAAAAAACACCTTCATAGTACCCACACAGGATAATAATTGTTCACCTTTTATGAATACATACAAAGTGTATGGAGGACCAAAAACCATGTGAATATTTCGCTAATGTGATCTCCATATTGATCTCACCTTATAAGCACATGACCAATATGAAATCTATTCATAAATAGGTGATGACAACTTACATGATGTTGGGCAGTGCAAAAGATATTTGCAAGAAATTACTTAACATCACCAAGTAAATTTCAGAATGATTTCATAAAAGGATAGTAATCAATATTTAATTTTGACAATCCACTAATTCGTTATTAATTAGAACTTTTAGATCTTTGCATTTCTCAATAAGAGTTGATGATTACATTGTGAAATTAGTAAACCCATTACAACTTAAATCGGAAAGATAATTTGCAACTCTATTCCCCTCTCTATATGTGCGTGATAATGTAACCTCATGTAACTGATCAAATATATTCCAAATTTGCTAAAGCACATACTTAAGTTGCCATGAAGATGATTGTCTCTTGATGCAAGTTGTTATTATAACTTGAGAATCACCTTCTATCTGCACATGATGAAAATTCCCTTTCTTGGCAAGAATTAATCCTGGCTGAGCCTCAACTATATTATTAGTTCTTTTGGGTAAGGGTGCCATTGTAATTGCAAGCACTTTACCAGTGCAGTCTCTAATGCATGCTCCCAATCTTGATTGGCCTAGATTCCCTCTAGATGCCCCATCAAAATTGAGTTTGATAAATCCAAGTAGAGGAGGTTACCACCGAACTGTAGACCTATCTATAGTTGTTTGTAAGCTTCTAGATGGGTATGATTCTAATGGAATAAATATTGATTTCCATTCCTAAATGATACCTGCATCCCAAGAAGTGATAACTAGATCAAATTTACATCTACTAACACTTCCATTAGTAACTTCTAAAATTGATTTTTCAATGATTTGTAGCACTCTATCTAGAGATGATACTCCATTTCTAAAGATCCTCTTATTTATTTCCCACCAAATTGCCCATATTACTAATCCAGGAGCACATTTCCAGATCCCCACAAATAAGGCATTAGGGTAAAGAACTGGCTGGGCTTGAAAGATATCCCAGATGTTATTTTATAATGGAGTAGAGAAATTTAATATGTTTAGAATAAACATTCAACACTTATATGTAAAATGACATCTTGCAAAAAGATGATCAACTAACTCATACTCTTTGTCAAATAAAACAAATTTAAAAGGAGGAGAAAACCTATCCAACCAATCACTTGTTAGAATCTTGTGCCTACTTGGTACAAGTATTCATTTCATTTTTTATTTATTTTTATACAATAAAGAAAATTGTTAGATTTCTTTCTTTATAAATTACTTTTTTACTACTCCTACTCATTTTGATTTTTTCTTTATTTTGACTAGTTTTTTAAAAACTTTTTTTTGCATTTTTGCAATAAAACTTCAAAGAAAAAATCTTTCACTTTTATTAGAAATATATTTTTCTAACTCATTCTCGGATCTATTTTATTCCTTTTTTTCAAATAGTTGAATCTAGTACCAACAGGTATCATTCTCCCGAGAATAACATTTTCCTTCAAGCCATTCAACCAATCAATGCAACCTTGAAGAGTAGATTTTGCTAAGACCTGAGCAGTTTCTTGAAAACTCACTTCTGATAGAAAACTTTGAGTATTCAGAGATGTGTTTGTCATTCCCAATAAAATGGTTTGATAGTTTATTCTTTTTTTGAGAGCTTGTGATAATCTAATGAGTTCTCATGGTTGGCAATTCATGGGCTAGCTGTACCTACAGTTTTTTTTGGGATCAATATCAACAATGCAGTTCATACAACGATAAAATTTATTATAAACTAAATCACAGAGCTATTTATGACACAATCAAACCCAAATGAACAAAATGTTGAATTGAATCGTACTAGCCTCTATTGGGGTTGTTACTTATTTTTATACTTGCTATTCTATTCTCTAATTAATTTTTCAATTAGGAATAGTAATAATATTTTTTTCTTACCCAATTGAATTTGGTGAGATCTAATATTTCTATGTATTATTATTTATTCCTCATGAATACTTTTTTAAAATGTGAATGGAAATAATAAAAAGGGCAGAAGGATCCCTCTTTGGTTGATAGGTATTTTAGCTAGTATTAGGTTGGTTACCTGCTCAAAAATATACCAATCTTCCATCATTGGGTGACAAAGTTTATGTTTGTGGTGTTCACCCATTTTTGAGTCAGACAACAACAACTTTGATAAGATGCAAAAAATGTCAATTAATTGCAGTTCCTTTTCCTATTGGTCCAGATAGAACGCGTGCTTGGATTGAAAAGATTTGTCCTATATTTGGTGTTTAACCCCAAGGTTTGGAGGAAAGGGAGGAACGAATATGGGAAAGTTTAAAAGATTATCTTGATTCGGTAGATGGTAAATTTGTCTTTTTCATGGGAGATAATCTACTAGAAGTTTCTCTAGCTCCATATTGTAGGGTAGATCTCTAAAGGTATTAAAGATCTCCCTCCAAACCATACATATGACTTTCATCGGATACGACTTTCCTCATGATTCTATTTGCATATATAGGAGATATTCATTCTTATGCATAGAATTATGTTTACTCATTCTCAATTGAGTATCCATTTCCTTTCTTTTTCTATGATTAGAAATCTTGTATTTTCTATATCTATACAATTAGGTTCTTAGGTTTAAAACAAAGTATAAAAAGGGAAAAGGTGTTTTAAATCAATGCTATTTGAATTGAGTCTGCTCCAAAAAAGTCAAGACATTTCCAATTTTATGTTAACACACACTAAGTAAGGGAAAACTTATAAAATGAATTAAATATTAAACCTTAGACATATATTATCCTTATTGTTTTAGCCTGCTCTAGTCCCCTTGGAAAATGTTCGTTATTGGGTTAGCTATATACTTTACATGTTTTTAGCATTTGACATGGTATCATCATAAAATGATACAAATCTTAGATAAGCATATACAACACACTAGAACACCCTTGTTTCTAGTTTTTGATTGAGAAAACATCTAGAATTCCTTGAATTATGTGGCATTTAACACCGGGAAAATCTTTGACTCTTTGACCTCTTACTAATACTAAAAAATGTTCTTGTAAATTATGGTCAATACCAGGTATATAAGCAGTGATTTCATACTTAGAAGTTAATTGTACTTTGGTGACTTTGCAACCAACCTTAGGTAACACTACGTTGTTCCAGTAGAACATGAATGCTCGAGAAGGGGATTTTTCGAATCAACTTGTTGGAGAAGTTTGTATCCTTCCTTAATTGAATAATTACCATTCTTAGCTAGAATCCACAATAATCAATCCTCATTCTTCAACACAAAAGCCTGTCTTTCTGAAAGAATAGATTGAAGCTGCTATTTATATTGAGTATCTAAAGGGACCTAGTTTGGATCTTTCCATATTACTTTCCTTAAAAAAATACATACTGCATCCATAAAGTGAATAACAAGATTACTCCACTTTGCTTCTATAACTGACACAATATTTTGAACATTTGGCATTGCAATTATAGGAGGTTGCCAATTCCAAGAATCACCCCAAAAATTGATCTTATCACCACAATTTAATTCCCAAGAAATGTATTTAAGAACAATGTCTATAGATGCAATCATGAAATCCCAAATAGCAGACCCCTTGGGAGGATCCAACATGGAGAATATTATGTGTGGATCGTTATTGTCTAAATATTTCTATTGCATTATTTGACAACATCCTGATTGTGATTTAGTGTACATTTTCCAAACCAAATTACCTCCAAACACTTTATTCCTTTTTGTAAAATCATGAATTCCAGCTCCTCATAAGGTAGGAATATGTGCCATGTATTGGAGAGAAATAAGTGGAAGTTTCTTTTCATTTGTCAAATTTCCATCCCATAGAAAAGCCCTAATAAGTTATTGAATTTGTGAAATGATTGAAGATGGTGCTTACATGACTGCCAAGTAGTAGTTTGGGATTGTAGAAAGAACTGACTTAATAAGCAAGATTCTTCCTGATAAGGACAACCATCTTACTTTCTAGGAGATAATTTTTCTCTTAATTCTTTGGAAGACACCATCCCAAAAGCTTTTCTTATTGGATCCCATAAAAAAATGAATCCTAAGATAGGTGGAAGGTAAGAAGTCCTCAAAAAACCCCAAAATATGCACTATCTTGTTTGATATAACTTTAGTTGTATTAAATAAGATTTTTTTTGACTTTTGGGGGTTTATTTTCCACCCTAAAACTTCTAAATATTTCTTTAAGATTTTCTTTATCTGCTTAATCTTTGAAATTGCTGAAGTAGCAAATAGTAATGTGTCATCAACAAATAAAGAATGCATAATGAAAATTGATGTGCCCTCAATTTTTGCTCCTTTCTACTTGTTGGATAAATGATCGTGCTTGATAGTCTTGCTAAGAGCTTCAACCATGATGAGTAATAAAGCCAAAGAAAGTGGATTAGTTTTTTGGACACCTTGCATGGAAGAAAATGATCCGATGGATATTTTGAGTAAAAATTGAAGTGTCTTATTTCTCTCCAAAGTTAGCACCATCAAAAAGATCTCAACGTCCTGATTCCAACACAACTTGAACAGAGCAAAAAGGAGTTCGTTCGTGCAAGTTACGCTCGGTCAAAGTTTTGGTCAACAGGTAGACCAAAGGGCTAGATAAGGGGCAAAATCAAACCATATCGAAAGTGGTCAACAATGGATTTCAAAATGAAGAGCCTGATGAGAGCTTTCCAAGGGTGTTCGTTTCATCAAAAATGGAGCTAGTATGAAGAAGTTATAACTGTTTGAATTTTGGAGGCAAAAGTTTAAAATGGTGACATCAGCATGATGTCAGCATAGTGATGTGGCATTTTTAAAATTTGGGCGGTAAAATTTTTAATTATGAGATTCGAACTCATAACCTTTTTCAAACAAGACCTCCTACTTTACCGCTGCGCGCTTCAATACATTTGTTAAAATAAGTGCGAATCTTTATAAGATCAAAATAAATAAAGCCGCTATAACACTCAAAAAGGGTGGTCGATGGGGGTTGAACTCTTGACCGACCACCTCCTACAAATGTGGATGACCGTTGTGCTATACATGGCGGTTTGTTTTAAATTTGCAGCGGCTTTACTTAACCTCTAACCAATCTCACTTGTTTTTGACTAAATAAGGATATGGGTTAAAACAACCCCCTTAAATTCTATGGTGGAAAATTAATTTAATTTTTTTAAAAGGGATATTGAGGGGATTATTTGTTTTAAATAGGGATTTCATGGTTTTGGGGTTAGTTTTATTTGTAAGGCTTATAATTATAAAAGCCAAAATGGGTTATTTTGTTTAAAAATGGGGCTATGTAATTATTATGTTGGTTATATGGTTTTAAGCCATTTTTGGGTCAAAATTATGTATAAAAGGAGGTGATTTTGTATTTGAAAAAAGAAGAAGAGAAAAGTTGGAGAATTATTGTAATTCTTGAAGGAGACTTATAGAAAAATTGGTCTTGGTGAAATTTTGAGAGAATAGAGGGGTGTTGTAAGGAGATTTTTGAGCCATTCTTGTACATCGGAGTTTTGTTGCTGCCGAAGTGCTCGAAGGAATGGACTTGGTACATTTGTAATTGTTTTTGGAGAATAAACGGATCGGTCTCACTCTATTGGAGCAGACCCGGAGACGTAGTCACGTTTGTGGCGAACTCTGAAATCAAACTCTGTTTGCATCTTCTTATCTTCTTCTTTCTCAATTCTGTTTCTCACCTTTAGTTTTGATTTCATTGATAGTAAATGTATTAAGACTTTCGCTAAGTTGTGATTTATTTTATATTTATTTTATTTAAGCATTCAATACTGCAAATAGTCTAGATCCGTCCATCAGATCAGAAAAGAAACTTGATGTTGATCCATTAATAATAATTGAAAACCAAGCCCCCGAAATGCATGCTTTAATCCACTTAAACCAATGTTTAGAGAAGCCCATTTTTTGGAGAACTTGGAAAAGAAATTTCAAGCAGACTCTGTCATATGCCTTTTTCATGTCTAATTGATTACAAAATTGGAGGACTAATTACTATTTATGGAATGAAGGACTTCATGAGCTACCATTGCACCCTCCATTATTTGTCTACCAAGAACAAAGCCACCTTGATCGAGAGAAATTATGAGTGGGAAAATTTTTTGAAGGCATGAATAAATATCTTTAGTGATGATTTTGTATGTCAAATTGCAAAGTGAGATCGGGTAGAAATCTGCAAAAGTCTTGGGCTCCTTGGCTTTTGGAATGATTGCAATGTCTATAGAATTAAAGTACTTTAGCATAAATTTGAACTTTCTGGATTCCTCAATGGCTGCTAAAAAATCCCAACCAATAAACTCCCAACAACTCAGAAAGAAGAAAGCAGTAAAACCATTTGGTCCCTGAGCTTTATCTAGGGGAAAGGAGAAGACTACTCAAACTTCTTGAATAGTGAATGGGGCCAAAAGCTTGTTATTCTCCATGGGGGATACCATTGTAGGTATATGCTGAATGAAGTTCTCAACTTGTGAGGGAAAAGGCAATGGGTGTTTTGTTGGTGCAAGAAGGTTCTCAAAAAACTTGATGCCTTCATTTTTGATTTGCTAAGCATTAGTTAAAATAGTACCCGATTCTGAATCCATAATTTGAAAAATTGATTTAGCTGCCCACTTTTGTTGGGCTAAGGCATGAATTTTTTTTGTGTTTTTGTCTCCTTGTTGTAACCATACTTCCCTATACTTTTGTCTTCAATATTCTTCCTCCCTACTACACAATTCCTCCCATTTGTGTTAAAGATTTTTTTGCTTGACGTAAGTATCATTATCCATCCCATGCTGAATTATGGGGCTATAAATTTCATCCAGTTACAATTTGAAAACCTCTTTCTTCTTGAATACATTCTTAAAAACTTGTTGGTTCCAAATTTTGATCTACTCTTTGGCATGCTTCAATTTGTTGGCAAATTGATGCATTTTAAACCCAAGGACAAAAGGATCACTGATCCACCATTGTTTTAAAAGTGGAAGAAAGTTTGGATGGCACAACCACATACTTTCAAATTTAAAGGATGAATTATGCTGAATATGATCTAGAGACACAAATTGATCAATGTTTATGGAAATCAGAAAATGATTAGAGTCTAGCAAAGACAAGATCTCTGAATGAATGCAAAAATTACCTAATTTCCATTTGCGAGAGAGAAGGAACCTATCCAATCTAATTGAAATTTGTGCAAAACTAGACCTCCTAATTTTCCATGCATACTTACCATTAGAAGGTTGAATATCCATTAAATCATTGTTCTCAACAAATTGAGAAAAATTCTGAATGGTTTTAATGGGTCAGAAAATGCCACCAACTTTCTCATTTTGATTCAAGATTGCATTAAAATCACCCCCAAGAATAACTTGGTAGAGTTTTGAAGCTGAATTAACCCTAATAATTTATCCCAAAATTTCAACTTGTCTTGGGTAGAGGTAGGAACATAAACATTAATCAAAATAAAAGAAACATCAAAATCTGACACCTGCAGCATTTGCCAATTTGTGTGTTGCTGAATAAGATGTCCCTGTATTGTTAATGGATTCTACATAACAACAAGACCACTAGAAGCTCCAATGATGGGAGAATGCGATGAGGACCACCTTGGCCATTTGGCTATGGTTTTTTGAAATGTATCTTGTGATAATTTTGTCTCTTGTAATAGCACAATATCAGCTTTCGTGGATTCAATAAACTAGTGAATCTTGCTTCTCTTTTCAGAGGCATTTATACCTCTGATATTCCATGAGATAATTGTCTCCTACCCAAGAAAATTATTGTGTATACAAATAATAATTCCTTGAGTTTCTTAAGTGGGAAAGAAAAGTTGAACCAAAGGCATATATTCAAATGAGTGTAACAGTCCCATCCATATACCTTAAAAATGTAATGTAGGAAAGGAAATTTAAAGAAAGTGACCTATGCATTAAGTATGAGGATTCATACTATTCATAAAATATAGTTTCATAACATGGGTTTTGATTCCCTCTAAGAGTTCTTCAAGGAAGAAAAGGACTTCATGGATGTGAATGAGGTTTATTCCAAGCTTTCCCTTAGTTGACATGTTGATTTTTTTGACTTCATCTTGCAATATGGTTTTCATTTCAAGGGAAACCTAGCATGTATTAAATCATGCTCAATGAGAAATTTTTTTTTTGAGAGATAAGCACAATGAAAATTTGGGAGGCTATTTTGGCATAGAAAAAAACATTGGTGCAAGATACTAGACTATATTATTGGCCTAAGTCAAAAAAAGGTTTTGTAATATTTGTGGAGATTTTCCCTATATATCAAAGGGAAACATGATTTCCTTCTCATGTAGGTTTATATCATCCCCTACTCATTCCTACTAGACCTTAGAAAATCCCGTGTATTGACTCTTTATAAAACTATGAAACTGATAATATTGAAGTAAAGTTATAATAGTAACATATGATAAATTATAATTATTTTTAATTATAAATATTTTTATATTAGAAAGTATTGTTTTTCAAATTTATTAATAATCTTTATATGCATTATTATAAAATGATTATAATTACTAATTTTGTCATAATTTTAAATAATGAATTAAAACATAATAAATCTTATTATGATATAACTCTTGGTAATCTTGCATCATTTCTATTCCTTATCATTTCTCATACAAAAAAATCAACATACCAAAACAATCTTATTATTCATCCAAATTTAGAACTAAAATATAAATCAAATATTGATTAAAATATATTAAATATTTTCATTCACTATTTTCTAACCATTAATTTTTAAATCATTAATTATAAAAAGCCACTAAGTGACACTTGTCAAATTTGGATAGGATTAAATCTATTTTGATCGTCTTTGTTTCTGATTGATTAATCATTGGTTTGATTTCCTTTTGTGCTTCTATTTTTAGACACTTTGTCAAATATAAGCTCTCTTGTATCACTCAAAGGTTAAAAGTCCATGATTTATAATATATATTCTATATACAGGCTATATAAGATAGTGTATAACTTGATATCTAATTCATGTTTTATTATATATCTTCAATTAGGAAAATGCTAGTGTTTAATTTATATGTTATTTAACTATATCATATAAATTATATTTGATAATACAATATAATATTAAATCATATCATACAAAATAATATCATTGTATAATATCGTATCATATAATATAATATTATTTATTTATCATTTTTTTCCTATATAATGTATTATAATAAATTTATATTTATGAATCATACACTAGTTTATCAAATGACTTTATATTTATGTTAACCATTTCAACAAATAGTTGCATCATCTAATGTTTTTTTTATCAGTGTTACATCACCTTTTGTTAATTAATTAAAAAACAAAATAATATTTTATTTCCTCATGTATTTAATGTTATACAATATTTGAAAGACATGGACTAAACTAAAATCCACACTCAAAAGAGATGCTTTTTTATGCATAATTATATACATAAATGACATACAATTATTTTTAGTTTTAAATTTTTTTCTCTTTATAATTAGCCACACACACACACACACACAAAGCCGAGAGAGAGAGCAAATTAAGACCTTGATGTCTCTCAGCTTTATCTATATATATTATATAAATATATAATATATATTTAGCTTAAGATCTTAAATCTAATTAAATGTATGGGTTAGGGCTCAATATATTTTACTATTCAATTGGGATTAGGGTTATCTTTCAATCTAGCATTATATTCTCATTCAATTTAATTTAGTATAGTCCACAACTTATTGTTCAATTAGGTTTAAGAATATGATTTGAATTTATTTCATGGTGACAATAAATGTGGTTTATGACTAGTATAGATATCTTAAATAAATCTATATAAAGCAATGCCAATAGATATCCACTACAAAATAATTATAATTTAAATAATGTGGTATTTATTAAATTAATTTTAAAAGTGTATTGTATTTATAATAAATTTTAAACTTTTGACATGTAGATGGTTGTCAAATTTAACCTAAAAGAATAAAAGTCAACATTAACATGCTCACACCATCCCACTCCAACCATTCTGTCATTGTAGAATGTCTATCAGCATTCATACTAGTATAGATATCTTAAATAAATCTATCTAAAGAAATTTTGATAGATATCCACTACATAATAATTATAATTTAATTTACTACATCTAAAAGTATTTATATTTCCTTTATCTCCATTTATTTAGCTTTTTACTAACTAAACTTTTTATTTTAATTTCTTAAAAAATAGATGATTTATATCTCCAAATATTATAATCTAAATGGATATTTTATGTGATATTTATTAAATTATTTTTAAAAGTATATTCTATTTATAATAAGATTTAAACTTTTGACATGTAGATGGTTGTCAAATTTGACCTAGAAGAGTAAAAGTTAACATTAACATGCTCACACTATCTCACTCCCTCATTTTGTCATTGTAGAATGCCTATCGGCATTATTTATAATTCAATTTCATTTAGGGTAAGTTTGATTTTATTTACCTTAATAATTAGGTCCAAATTTATTTAGTGTTAAGGTTAAAGTTCAATCTAGGTCGACATTTAGTCATTAACTAATGGAGTTCTCTTTGTTTTCTAAATGTTATAATACTATTGATGATTTTACTTAGTGTGAAAATTATGTAATGGATATAGTTATTGTTTAATTTTACTAACATTTAGATTTCTATTTTGTATATAACTACATTTTATTTAATATAGTGTAAAATTTGATAGTTAGGTTTGGAGTTCCAAGCAATGCATTTAGGATATTGTTTTTTTTTAGGTTTATCCATTAATAGAGTTTGATCTTGTTTGTGATAAAAATTCAATTTTGTGCAAGCCCTAAATAGTAAATGATCAATTTTTAAATTAGGGTTACATATATGTTTCTTATAGATATGTTGGCTATTGAGCTCATTCTTTTGGTTTTATGAGGTTAATCATGATTTAAAATGAATAATGGTTTATTTTGGTTGCATGCTAGATCTATAGTTCAGAAATTTTTGTATAATTAGTTTGGCTAAAGGTTAGAATCCAATTGAGTTTAATATTCCTATGCTTGAACTTGAGATTATTGTTTAATTTTTTAATGGATATTATTTCATGTTCTAGTTGCCTCATATCTCTCGTCTCCCTCTTTTGTTTGTACTTCATCTTTTCCTCTCCCCTTCTAACAATATCTTCCTCTTGATTAACAAATATCTTCAATTAGTGTTGAGTTTTGTTTTATATATAATTATGAAAAAAATTTAGTCCCTTTTTTGTTATTTTATGAAATCACTTCATTTTCATTTGTTGTTATGATATGATTTGTCTAAATTTATTGCAACATTTTTGTTTGTCCACTAATAAAGTTCAATTATTTGCAATGGCTAAATATATTTAGAATTACAATTAAAAAATATTGGATGGTATGATTTTCTATATGATATATGTATAGGCATAGCTTCTGTTGGCATTATGATACATTTTTGTCATTAGTTAACAAAGCAGCCAGTGTTTACCGAGTGTTCGAGGTAAAGAAAGGAATCAGTTTTGACCGAGTGAAGATGTACTTAGTATTGACCAAGAACTTCGTGATAATCGAGCTCCTGAGGTTATCAAGGAAATTAATTTTACCGAGCTCAGACGGTTATCAAGGAAACTAACTATCACCGAGTCACAAGGTTCTATCGAGTGTTTCCTTTGATCACCGAGCTACAGTTCAGATAGAAGTGTTCACCGAGTGACATCTCTTCTACCGAGTCTCCAGTGGTTACCAAGTTCAGAACTACTCGAAGTGTTTAGTATGGACCGTGCCTTCACTTCTATCGAGTGCATGACAATGCTGAGTAACACAGTGGATGCCGAGTATCGAAGGACACCGAGTCAGTTCAGTGAACCCGAGTTTTTACCTTGGGCCGACTTTGTATAGAGATTTGCACTTGTTGTTTTGGCCGACCTTGCATGTATTGTTTATTTGGATGGTATATATATGCAATGTATTGTATCATTCAAATGTAATGGTAATGAATGAAAATGTGAAAGTGTAAAAGAAATACATGCGTGCGAAAGTATGTGTGCTGAGTTGTGAAGGTATTCAACAAGGTCAAGTTTTGGAGCAGAAAAGTTTTATCTATCACATCAAGGTGAATCAGAGCATAGCGGATCTTATCAGTAATCAGTTGTAATCAGATCCACTGTTTCATTCTAACAGGTGAATCAATTTTTGTAAATCCTTTAACAAGGTAGACTTAATAGTCTTTTGTAAATCTCCTAACAGAGTGCATACTTTATTGTATGTTTGTAAATCCTCTAACAAGGTGGATCTAGCAATCCTTTGTGCTCCTAACAGGGCAGATCACCAGAAGTGGTCATTGTAAGGCTTAACCGGCCAACTTCATACTGCAGTAACGAAGCTTTGTGGGTTTCATCCCCACCCCAGTTTTACTTTCTATTTGGAAGGTTTCTAGGTCACCAAATCTGTGTGTTCAAGTGTTGCAAATGATTTTGTTTCATGCTTACAGTAGGTTACTTGGATGAATGGTGAATATATCAGTATGCAGTTTTATTGTTTGAAATTTTAAAAGTTACTGATTCACCCCTCCCCTCTCAGTAACTTGTCATATCTTGAATATTTCCAACAGCTTCATTCATGTTAAGTTGCAATAAATTTTGAGTCGATATTTATAATTAGGGCTAAGAATGTATGAATAATATAAGTGTGAGAATTCTTACACATTATATCTTATATTATATTTTATAATGTAATATTTTCTTGTAAATTAATTAATTTAAAAGAATGGGGAGACACCAATATTTAGTAGTAGGTTTAAAGATTTTGAAGTTAGAGGCTTTAAATTATGTGTGTGTGTGTGTGTGTGTGTGTGTGAGAGGAGAGAGCTATATTAAAAAAAAAGTATTTAATTTTTTTTTTTGATTAATAGTTTTTATAAGATACCCTCAATAATAAATGTGGTTGTGATTTTTGTGTAAGTTAATATATTATAAATTTAACTTATATTTCATTGATTATATAATGGCCTCTACTTAAGATATTTTATGTGATATATAATAGTATTTATAAAATTGCTAACAAAATAATTATAACTTAACAATCCATATTATAGAAGTGGGGTGAGTGTTAAAAAATGTATAACGTCATCATTTTATTTATTTTAATGTTGCCCTTTTTTTACGTTTATAATTAAATTATAGGTTTATAATTTTTTTTAAAAACGTATGTAGTTACTTATCTATTCTATAAAATACCTATATATTCAAAGATGAATTTTAAAATTTATTTATATTTTTAATATTTGCATGCTAATACAACCAAAGTTTTGAAGATTAGAGGAAAATAAAATAAGATAGATATTATTTCATATAATTTACTACTGAAATTACTTGCAATCAAATTAAAACTTTTGACAATTCATAAATTTAGGAAATAGAAAGAAAATGAATTTCCTTCTTCAATATATTTAGTAGTAATTAGAATGGACAAAAACACACTTATTGCTTGTTTATTTTTATTATTATTGCATAACAAAAATTCAATTCTAAAGATAATAGATATTTGTTATAAGCAATAATATGATTATTTTTAAGTTTTAGAACAAAATTTATATCTCTTAAATACAATACTATCAACCATAAAAATTAGCAATCATGATATATATGAAAACACATACATGTTTCAAAATGAGGTTATATGACAATCTAACATAAAATACAAAACATAAACTTGATTGGTTATATATATACTTCAATACAATGAAATTTTCTATCAAGTTTGTTTACCAGTTATAAATACATCATAAAGTCCATAAAAAAAAGAGTAACGACAGACACTAATTGTTTTTGAAGTATTAGAAAGTAGCCAAAAGGATGGGGGCTGACCTTGGAGTACAAAAAGGCTGAAGGATTAGCTAGATCTTACGATGGACACACAATAATTGTTACAATGTAGTAATCTAATGAAATAATCACCAATGAGAATAGTGTCCCAGTCTTCATTTTCATTATGATCACACTGGACTTCTTCCATATATTCTTGAAATTGAGAAGCTCGATTACACATCTCTCCTACCTTATCCAAAATAATTTTCATTGGCAAAATATCATTATCAAAAATATAATCTATTGACAATGTTGTAGCTTCAAAATTTTGTATCATTTGGCAACTACATTGTAGTACAAACTTCTTACATTTATCAATTAGTGTTTGAGGGGAGCTATCTGAGTTTAAATAAACAACATGACTTGGTGCAATAATTTCATATTCATTATCTGATAAATCCATTCTTTTAATTTTTTTCTAGACATGCAAATATTTTTTTTAATAAAAATGAGATTCTATTATTACTTATGAATTTTGGAAGGAAACACAGATATAATCTAAATATAGAAAAAACCCAATGAATAGAAGAAGAAAAATGCCATAACTATATTGAATTATAGACATTGATCAAAGAATATATTCTTTGAAATGTATTAGAGGTCTTCCTTATTTATCAATTTATAAATTCTTAGATGAAAAAATAAATGTAAATTATATTTTGAGAAAATGAATGTAACATATAACATATTCCAGTTCAAAAGATAATGGAAAAATATTTCAAATAAATATATAACTCCTATGTAAATAATGGAAAAGTTCAATGATATATTTTTAAAATCATAATTATATTGATTTAGAAAAGAAGATAGATTCAAAAATTAAAATTAAAATCACTATCATCATCATATTGAACATCATTTGTGAGAAACATAATAGTAAACATATAACATATAAGGATTCATGCACATGATAGGGATTGTGAGATAAGGAGAATGGCGAGCGGGAGTGGGAATGGTGAGAGTTCAGACAAGAATAGGATTTTGAATCCCCCTGTACCTGGAGAACAGTTTGGGAATCTCCCTGTCAAATCTAGGGATGATGGTGAATTTGGGGATGTGGATGATGACAGGTTCCTAGTGGATGTGGGAGTGGGGGGGGGGGGGGGGAAACAAACTAAAAAATGGTCTAGCTTGTATGAGATTCAACCCACAAGAAAATTTTCTTTTTTGCCAATTAAAGACATCTCAGTGAAGGAGAAAGGTAAGTTTTCTATTGAGATTCCTGATCAGATATTTGATAGAAACATCTCTTGTATGGAGTCTACTCTAGTTGGGCATTTCATTGGTGCACGACCTAATATTGAAGATGTGTGGGCTTTTGTGCAGAGAAAGTGGTGTTTGAAGGGTCAAGTGGCTATTTCTGCTATGGCTAAAGGCTGTCTTTCTTTTTGTTTCTCTCGTGATGAGAATAAGAGAGATATTTTGTATAGTGGTCCTTGGGTTATGGGGAAGCATACCATGCTTTTACAAAAATGAGCCCCCAATCTTTACTCCTTGGATGATTCAGCTATTCAAGTTCCTGTATGGGTGAAACTTCATGGTCTCCCTCTTGAGTTCTGGATGGAAGATGTTTTCAAAGGCATAGCCAACACCTTTAGGGAACTTCTCTCTTTAGATCTAGTGATGGTTTCTAGGAGGAGATTGAACTTTGCCAAGTTTTGTGTCGGAGTATCCCATGGGATAGACTTCCTAGAATCTATTGCTCTAAAATCTAAACTTGGGGTTTTGGACTAGAGGATTGAATAGGAATCTACCCCTTTTTATTGCTTCCATTACAAGAAAGTGGGTCATTGGGCTAAGAAATTTCCTTTATGAAAGGAAAAGCTAAAAATAATGCTAAGAAGAGCAAGAAAATTTGGGTCAAAAAAGCCGAACCTAAAGAGATAGTGGCAGGATTTGAGGGGCTTGTCCTTGCTAATGACATTGCCCATTTGGATAGTAGCAGTTCTTCAGTGGGGGAAAAGAAAGATCTATCTAAAGAGTCTGCTGTGGTGATAGTTGAGGTGCTTTCTCCTACTAAGAACCAAGCTCATTTGGAAATCTCCAAGGAAGGTCATAAGGAGGTTGTGGGGCCCGTTCCTTTAAAGGACCTTACTCATTTGGATAGAAGAAGCACTTTAGTAGGGGAAAAGAATGTTCTATCTATAGAGGTTGCTGTGGTGACTGCTGAGGTGCCTTCTCCTACTAAGAACCAAGCTCATAAGGAAATTTCTAGCAATCCAGAGGTTGTAGTGGATGCAGCTAGTATGGATGTTGTTTCCCACCAAGATACCCCAGTATTGCATGATATTTCAAAGGAGAATGGGGAGATATCTGACTTGAGAAATCAAGATGGGGAGGGTATTTTTTTGTCAGGTCCCTCAAAGGATCTTAGTTCTGCATTACCTTTGACAATGATGGCTGATTTGGCTACCCCTTCCCCAGATCCTCTGGAGGTTCCAAGTTTGGAGATTCCTTTTATAGAGGATAGGATTAAGGTTTCTGATGGTTCCCACGAGGAAACTTTACCCCGGGCCCTTGTTGTGAAGGATAATTCCTTTTTTAGTGAAGTGGTTGAGGACATTCTCACTATATCCCATGTTGAGGAAGTAACTATGAAAAAGGATAGTTCTGGGACCTATGGGATAGCAGGAGGGAAGAAATCTAGAGGCAAAAGGATTAAAGATGGAGAGAACTTTACCCCAGTAAATAACATCAAGAAGGGAGACAAAGTTGATTCCAAGCCTTCTAAGGGTAAGATTGGTCTATCTAGGAATGGTAGTGCTGCCATCAAGAATGGTGATGTTGGGTCTCTGCCATCTTATGCTAGTAGACCTTCTAATCAGAATAAAAGAACAACTGAGGCTATTAATAGTATAGCTAATGGTTGTCAAAGAATTATCCTTGATTCAAAACATTTTTTTGAACTATGAAGATCATATCATGGAATATTTGAGGGTTAAATAATCCTCACAAACATGATATTTTAAAAAATATGATTAGGGATAATAGACCTGATATTTTTGTTATCTAGGAAACTAAGATGCTCAAAGATAAGGTGGAACACCTTTCTATCTTTAAGGGAGGAAATATTTTTGGAAGTGACTCTGATGGTGCTTCAGGTGGCTTGGCAGTGTTCTAGATTAACAAATGGATTCAAGGGAAACTCATTTATCAAAATAGAAATATGATGAATGTGCATTTTGTTAATTCTAAGAATAATTTTAGTTGGGTTCTCACTAATTTTTTGACCCCTAATACTAAATGGGGGAGGAAAGCTTTGTGGTAATAAATTTCTAATCAAAGAAAGCTTTTAGCTAAGGATAAGTGGTTGGTGATAGGGGATTTTAATACCCCCCCTAAAAGAATCTAAAAAAAGGGGAGGTAATCAATCCATTTTGGACAATAGATTAGATCTTATGCACTTTATTGACTCCCATATGCTTCATGATCTTGATTTACATGGCATTGAGTACACATGGATGAATAGAAAAGTTGGGAAGGATCTTATTCAAATTAGACTGGACTGAGCCCTTATCAACAATGAATGGATTTTGACGTTTAAATGCTCTCTTAATGCTCAAGTTTAGGTGGGCTCTGATTACTTTCTAATTTTCTTTTCTGCTGATCCTTTTAGTTTTAAAAGAATTTCCCTTTTAGATTTTAAAAAATGTGGACCCTTCATCCTAATTTGGAGAACCTCATTTAGGAGTGGTGGAATATTGATGTTGAGGGTACAACAATGTTTAGAGTGGTGGCCAAACTGAAAAATGTCAAGAAACACATTAAAATTTGGAATAAAACTACTTTTGGTAATATTTTTGAGAACAAAACCAAGATATTGGAGGAGCTTAAAGACATTCAAAATAAGATTCAATTTGATGGTTATGAGATGTTCTCTGGGGAAGAAGAGAGCAATGAAGTGGTTAAACTTCATGATCTCATTTCTAAGGAGGAGACCTTTTGGAGACAACATTCCTGAAAAGTTTTTCTTAAAGAAGGTGATAGAAACACCAAGTTCTTTCATATGACTACCTTGAAGCATAGGATGGATAATAGAATATCCAAACTCATGATGGCTGATGATATGACTGATAATGAAGATTTCATTAAAAGGGAGTCCATGGTGTTCTTTGGTAGCTTGTTGCAGTGTGACCCAAACCTAAATATGGAAAAGCAACAAATGTTCTTGGACAATATTCCTTCCTATATTTCTGAAGTTCGAAATGTAGTCTTGACTTCCATTCCCTCTTTGGATGAGATTTCTAAGGCTATTTTTTCTTTTGAGCATGATAAGGCCCCTGGTCCTGATGGTTTTCCCCTCTTGTTCTTTCATAAATATTGGCATATCATTGGTCTTGATGTTTGTAATGGTGTTAAGGAATTTTTTGGTTCAAGAAACATCCTTAGAGAGTTGAATGGGACCTTCATTGCCCTTATTCCTAAGAAGTTGGGTGCTGATAATTTGGATCAATTTAGGCCTATCAGTTTATGCAATTCTTTTTATAAGATTATTTCCAAAGTTCTAACTCTCAGAATTCTCTCCATTCTTCTAGCTATTATTTCTAGTTAGCAAAATGGCTTTGTTCCTAGTAGGTAGATCTTGTATTCCATAATTATAGTTCATGAAAACATCCATTCTCTTGTGGCATCTAAGAAGGAAGGGTTTCTGCTTAAGCTTGATCTCTCTAAAGCGTATGATAGAGTTGACTAGAACTTCCTCCTTAGATGCTTGAAAATGTTTGGCTTTAAAAAGACATTCAAGGATATTATCTTTATGCTTATCTCTTTGGCTTCCTTTTCTATTTTGGTTAATGGTTCCCCTTCCTCCTTTTTTAAGGCTTCCAGGGGCCTTAGAAAGGGAGACCCAATCTCTCCTATTCTTTCTATTATCCTAGATGAATACTTAGGAAGATTTATTAATAATATGGTTGTTAAAGGAGACTTTGTTGGTCTTAGCCCTTCCTCCTTTGCTCTAGTGTGCTCGCATTAGCAATTTGTGGATGATTCTATTGTCATGGGGGAGGCCTCAGTGAGAAATGCTAGGAATATTAAGAAGTCTTTGACTGACTATGGGGATGCTTCTAGTCAAACCATTAACTGGAATAAAAATGTGATTTATTTTTATTAATGTTAGTGAGGCTAGACAATTAAAGTTTAAAAGGATTATTGGGTGTGAAAGTGGATCCTTGCCTAGAACTTATTTGGGGCTACCTTTGGGTTTATCTCCCCCTGATAATTTTTGGAACTATTTGATTGACAAGATTCACTTGAAACTTGCTGGCTGGAAGGGATCCCTCCTTACTCAGGTTGGAAAGGTCATTGTTTTGAAATCTATCCTCCAAAGTGTGCCACTCTATGCTTTGAGTGTCTTTAAAATCCCAAGAAAGTTTGCACTTGCTATTGAGAAAATACAAAAAACTTTCTCATGGATAGGTATGGAGACTAAAAAGAGATTTCCTCTTATTGCCTAGGAGAATGTTTGCATTCCCAAGGGGAAGGGAGGGCTTGGGCTTCAAAGGATTTCTTTTATGAATAAACTTTTATTGGCTAAACATCTTTGGAGATGGCATGAGGAAGAGGGGGAATGGAGAAATATTTGGGATTATAAATATAATTGGAATAACTTTGATTTTTAGCATTTCCTTCTTTTTGATTCTGATCAAGGGGGATCTCAAATTTGGAAGAATGCTCAAAAATTTAAACACTTTTTAAGGAAAGAAGTCAAATGGAAGGCTGGAAATGGTTTGAAGATAATTTTTTGGGAAGATATTTGGATTATGGATTACCCCCTCTGTGAGGATCCAAGATGGAATGGGTTTATGGAGCAGTGCAAGACTTAGTTTGGTACTATAGTTAGTGATTACTGGAAGAATGACTCATGGGTGAATCTTCTTAGTGTGAATTTGAATCTTGCTGAGCTCATGAAATGCTTGAATGCTTATTTTCTGAACCATGAAGATGATGTTCTGATTTGGAAAAAGGATCCTAGTGGTGTGTACTCTACTTTGTCAACTTTTGCTAATTCTTTTGAAGATTATGAGGTTCACTGCTGGGCAATGGCTTGGGTAAAAGGTACGACTCCTAAAATTAATATCTTTTTTGGGATCCTTTTGCAAAACAAAATTTTAACCCTTGATAATCTCAAGAAGAGAGGATTATTCATTGTTAATCGGTGTGTTCTTTGTAAGAATGATGAGGAATCAGTGGATCATTTAATGCTCCATTGCCCCTTTACTACTAAGGTTTGGGATAAAATTTGGGACTTAATGAATATGAATTGGGTCCCTCATGCTACTATCCTGTTTTTCTTTTTGTCTTGGAAAGCTCCTTCTAAGAACCCTCTAATTATTAAATTATGGGATTTTATACTTCCTTATCTTTGCTAGGGGGTTTGGAAAGAACTTAATGATAGGATCTTCAAAGGATTGGAATCCAACTCTATTCAGGTTTTCCATAAAATCAAGGTCCTTCTGCATGAAAATATCAAAATTTGTGGCAAGGGACATCAACCTTCTAATGATTGGGATGTGGGGGTGATGAATAATTGGAATATAAGAAGCCTAATTCTGGATACAAAGGATCCTAACCCAAGGGAAAGTGCTAGATGAGATTGTCCTTTGGCTAATTGGTTTAAGTTGAACTTTGATGGGGCCTCGAAAGGGAACTTGGGCCTTGTTGGTTGTGTAGTGGTGATTAGGAATTCTAATGGTGATTTTGTTGGTGGTATGGCTATACCTTTGGGGTGTCAAACCAATCATGTTGCGGAAGCCTTAGCTTCTCTTTATGGTCTTATGTATGCCAAAGACCTGAATCTAGTAAATATTTGGATTGAAGGTGATTCACTCAACATTATAAATTGCTTAAAGAAGATATACCCACCATCATGGAACATTAGTAACATTATATCTAAGGCTAGGGATATTATTAATTCTTTTCAAAATTGCATTATTTCCCATAATTATAGGGAAGCAAATGGCTTAGTTGATTGGGCTTCTAGTGTGGTGTGTTATAATGATAAAAAATCATATGGGATTCATATGCCACTTTACCTACTAATGGCCACAAGTTTGTCAAGCATGACAGATGGAAATTCCAACAAACGTCTTTTAATAATGATGCTATCAGGGAACTATGATTTTTACCTCTTTGTAGTGAAGTGGGAAATTATTTTTGGAAATTTGAGTAGCTCGTATAGATTATGGGTTACTTCTTTCTATCAGTGTTTAGGTTGTGGTGATTGTAGGGTGATTGAGGTTCTTCAGTGTGAAGAAACCAGAGCCTCATCTTGCAGAGAGTTTGGGGTTTCTTGGTTAGAGAAATTTAGGGTGTTTGTTGTAGAGATTATGGGGGGAAAGAAAAAATGGGTCGAACCACCTAGTTGTGTAGAATGGAAGAATAAACCAAAGGTTTGGGATATCATCAGGCATGGTGATTTTACCAGCTACATGGAGAGAATTAAAGGAAATAATCCTTCTATCATGCACTAGTTTGTAAAATCTTGAAATAATGGCTTGATTTTGGTTAGGAATCAGAAGATGGAGGTTACAGTTGAGACCATTGTGGAGGCTACTGGGTTGGATTTGGATGGGATGAATTTCTACAGGGAAAGGAAGAAATTAGACAAGGCAATTGATGATTTTACTGAGACCAAACAAGAAAGAAACCATCTGGTTAAGATAGGTACTTCTTACTTTAACTTAGCTTTTGTGTCTCGTCCATGGCGATTTATTTTCTTTGTCATTATGGAATATTTAACTTTGAATGGTAGATATACCAAATTGTATGGTTATCACTTTGAGCTTGCAAACCATTTTTGACATAATATTAGGGTGAATTTTCCTTCCTACCTATTGCAATCTCTTGCCATTTTTACTCAAGCCATTTAGTGTGACCCAACTAGGGAACATTTATGCCATGAAGGGCTTATGGTTTTGATCATGAATGTGCTCAAATCTAAAAAAATCCTGAAACCAAGGAATTTTAAAATGGAAGATCAAGATATTGAAGGGAGTATTCAAGACAAAGGCTATGACTTTGATACACAAGATGAGGTTGAAGGAGGTTTGGCTAGCCCCAAAATTGGTTTCAATGGCAACAATAAGAAAAAGAAGAAGAATACTGAGAAGGAGGATTCTGATTGGGAGAAGGAAAATGATTTTGTTGAAGAAATTGTTCGCAAGAACATCAAAAATAGGGGAGGTAGTAAAGGTAAAGGTAAGGGTTGTCTAGATGAGAGAGTGTCTATGCATTTTGATGATGAGCCTTTAGCTGAACACCTGGAGAGGAAAAGGAAGCCTATGTGGTATCAGGTCTATAAAAATGATAAGAAAGTTAAAGATGATTTTGATGCTGATATTGATGAGTAGGGATCTAAATTTGAAGGGGGTGATAGTGGGTTAGGGTTTTCTAAAGGTATGTTTGGCAACTCGGGCTCTATTCAGAAGGACATTGGCATCTTAAAGCATAAAATGTTTCTGCTAAACAAGGAAATGAAGCAATTTTCCAAAATGGCGAGAGGGGAAAAACCCTAGGACAACATATTGACAAGCTCTCAGAGGTCATAGGAAATGCTAAAGAAATTAAAAATTTGATGCATAAGATTCCTATGTTGGAAGCTAAATAGAGGGTTATGGACAAGGATATTAGTCGTGTCTAGGGGAAGGTGTCAAAACTTGAATCCAAACTGGGAAACATGGACAAATAACTTAAGCAGATGGTGGAAAATGTTTCTACCTTGTTGAAGAAGAATGAGGCAGGTAAAGACTAGGTTTCTCCCTTGGGGGCTGATTCTCAAGGACTAATTATGTGTACCCGGGCCCATTTGAAGAAGATTGAGGAAATCAGTAGGAAAGATGAGGTAAAAGCTGCTACTGAAATGATGCATTCTCTGGTGGACCAGGCTGTGAATTTGATTAATACTCCTTAGCTGGTCGATTGCTATTCCTTTGCTGGACTTTTGCTATTTTTTCCAGCATTGCCCTCCGTGACCTCTTTTTGTTGTCTAAGGTCTATTTCATTCTTGGTCTTGGTTTCTTTTCTCTGTAGTTATTTTCTCTTGCTTTTTTCCAGAACTCTACTATTGTATAGGTTTCGAGTCCTTTAAAACCCGCTTTTACTTAATCAAAACATATAAGAATAAGATTTTCAATTATTAATACCAAATTATACAACAATTGAAAACATCTATGTAATATTTTAATATGAAATAAAACTTGTTAAAACTTTCCAATTATCAAATTGTTACACTAAAAAAAAATATAACTCATATATTTGTAAAATTGAAATTGACATATAAAATATGTGAAAGTAAACCATAATAAATTTTTTTAAATTTTATATATAACTCATAAAAAAATTTGGAATTTTCAATAATTTTATAGTAACATTAAATATAAATTATTTTAGGAAAGAAATAGAGAGTTAAATATTCTAATTAGAATCACTATCATCATAAAATTGAACAATATTTCATTAAAATGAATTAGATTCTATAGGATAGAAACTATACAACCAATAGAGATGTTCATAAGTTCTACATCACAAATACCATGTGTTTGTAACTCCTTGCCTTATTATTTGAAAATCACAAGTACTATGCGTCCATGTTGGTATTTACTCTGCAATAGTCTTCCTTATTCTTTCAGGGATCAAAAGAGTCTGGAAAACCCCTTGAGGTCCCCATCTATCTAAAATAACTTGATTCCATGGGCTATTTTTTAATCCACCAAACTGCAATCTAAAAATTTGACCATGATAATGATAATTTAACAGAGCTTCTGTACTAGTTTGTGGAGATTGAAGCATTTTTTCTAACCAAATAAGGCAATTTTCTATAGAGTGCATTGGATAAAGAGATTCCTCAATCCAAACCTCTGTAGGACCAAAATATAGCTCTGTAGGATCACAATCATCACAACAAACCAATTATGGGAAAATAGGATCCTTATATAATTAACCAAAATTATAAAGAGGGCGAGGATAAAATTTCAACAACCCTGCTTCTAAAAGATACTTTTTAGAAGACAAATATTTTTTTCTTTCCTCAGTGTGTATTATTTAAAGATCAAAATGATGATATGTGTCATCAATTATAATCATTCTTTGTGTCAACATTTTTATTCCCTTCTAATAACTAGAAAATAAAAAAAAAATTAATAAAAGAGAAAAATTATATTTTCTATCTATTTCAATAAATAATATTGGTTCAATCGTGTTAAGTTTTAATAGCATGATAATTTAAAATAATTGATTGACAATAATATAACAATATTGAATGAGAATAATAAACTTTCCAATACCAATTTTTTTGGGTAAATTTTTACCTTTTATTTTATAATATATTATAAATGCAAAAATAAATTTTAGAAGAAGTACAACTTGCAATGAGAAGGATGAACATCAAAGTATAAACATATTTTCTCTACTATTTTTTTCCCACAAAAGAAATTTATTGTTCTTTGCTTCAATAGAATAAGTCCTATGTTTATAAATGTCTATATACAAATGCATATTATTTAACTACTTTAGAAAGAACCTTATTAAAATGTACAATAAGGATACTTTATTTGTAAAGCCTTCAACCTTGTTTCTTCAGCTTATTTTTTTCTACTTATTTTCCCATTTTCATTTTCTCATAATGATCAAAAGAAAATGGTGGCATTATCCTTAAACCTTGTAGTGACTTTACAATCTAGAAATTGCAACAGATGTCATTCCTATTCTTTCTCTTGGTTTGATATCAATTGTTTCTTTTTAAGGTGTCAAACCCTAAGATTTATGTTTTGTCAATGTCCATGCCAATCTCAATGGTATCTGAATGGTAGAACCTCTTTGTACAATAGTAACATGTACTAGTTTAGGATGTTAATTATTTAATGGAAAGCTAGAGTAGGCATCAAATTTTACCATTACATATAACTTGATATTGTGCACAATTATCATCCACAAAACTATAGTTTGACAATTTTTAGCAATAATATGTGCATCTAGTTCTCTAAGAGAATGTAGTTTTCTTTGATTATGTTTGTGAACATTATCATTTGTAGAGAATAAATGAACATTGTTGTGAAAATATTCATTTATTATTGTTATAATATTGCATGTTGTCCATGACATTAGCAGTTTCCAATCCTCAATCGTTGGTTGAGCATCTCTAATATTTGTGAGCAACTAGCAAAACTTATTCTAATATAAATTATTTGCATCATGTCTATAAGATTTTTCCAATGTAATCACAGCCTCAAAGTCTTTCCATATTATTTTTTCATGTCTCCTATTATCATATGCTACTCTTCCTTTTATAGGAAAGAGTTGGCCAAGATCACCAACTAAAGTCACTGATATACCTAATTTTTTTTTAACAAATATTTAGTAGCAATTTCGTATAAAAATAATAATATGAATGGTCATTTTTTATTGTTCTAGTAAATTCAATATAAATCTAAAGTAAGAATACCTCCAAAGTTAAGATTGGAATTCTAGGAAAATGCTTGATGGAGTCTAGAGTTTATATTCTCAAGCAACTTCTCCTGAAGAAAGCTCATTTCATCTATTCATATATTTCTTATTTGACTTAGTTCTTCTTGGAAATTTGTCAAATGTGTTCCTTCTAACACTCTAAAATCATTTACTTGAATCTTCAATTTGGAATGTATAGTTGAATGACGTATATTGTATGCAATCACTTCTACCAATGCTAGTATACAAAGTGGACAACAATTAGAGAATGCATATTCTTTTAAAAATTTATTGATTGCACTAACCAAATATGACTTTATTGTATTAGATGTATAGTAAATTATCATATACAAGGGTGCTACATTGTTACCACCATTGTAGTGTGTCATAATAACATCAAATGCCCCCTTTTTTTCACCCAATTTACTACTACTAAAATATTGTTCATGTTGAAGATTTATAGTGCATCCATTTTCTCTCATTGTACTAATAAATTTGATTGCATCTGATGTATATTCATTTGACCTATATTAATTTGACCAATTATGTTGTCTATCCATATCACTTCTTCCTAGCATATCAAATTCAAAAATATTCATTATTTTTGTTGGAAATATAAGATGAGTAACTGAGAGGGGAGGGGTGAATTAGTTACTACAAAAATAAATCCCAAATCCCTCAGATGTTAGTAGGTAACTAAATACTACTAAAGCTTAGTAAACACACAAAATACTGTAACTTGATAATAACTGGATTAGCTCCGTAAAAGATTAATATATAAACTATTAGATGTTATCTGTGATTACCATTACTTTAACTTAGTCACAAACACATAAAGAAAATAGCATGAACACATTTGACACTAGGACTTAATCTGGAAACCCAATTTGAGAAAAACCACCAATAGCAACTAGTTATTGATTTTCACTCTTCTGAAGTGAGCTCTATTAGGAGCCAACCCTATTAAAGCTTACAAAACACACTGTTAGGTGTGACCCTATTAAAGGATTTAATCACCCTATTAGAAGTGGCTTGGTTAGAGGTCTTTGAGAATAGTTCAATGGAATTTCAACCTTGTTAGAGGATTTGCAAATAGCTGTTAAGCCAACTTTGTTAGGAGATTTAGATAACTGCTATAATGGTTAGAGAGTAACAATGAGATGACCTAATTTGAATGCAACTAAATTGCTAATTTTAGATCTCTATTCTTGCTTGTACTTGATCCTTCCTGATCAAATATGGCTTTGATGCACCACAAGGATATTCTTCTTATCCTTCAAATTTGCTCCCCTCTTCTTATCAATAGATCTTAAATCACATCACCATAATTAACACATTCTCTTTCATTTGTTACTTGCACACTTTGAAATCACAACTTGACCTTATACTTATACCTTTCACTTTGTCAAGTAAGCTCAAATAAAACTTAGAATAATCAATATTCATCACCTTAGTCAGCTAGAATCAATAGATAAATCAATTAAGATTAATACAAAAAATTAAGAAAATCCTTCATTAGCTAACCCTGCTTGGTAGCAACTAACTCTGGAATGATTTCCTTCATTAACCAATAGAAGCTTGGTTAACATTGTAAAATTACAAAAATCCTTTGGTAATCAAGTGAGCTCAGTTAGCACTGGTTCCATCCAACTTTCCTTTGTTACCCAAGTAAGCTCGGTTAACACTTACCTTCTACAACTTGTCCTTTGATGCCTGAGTGGATTCGATAGACATTGCCTTTTGAACTAGGCAAATAGAAGAACACTTGGTAGACACTGAGAATTGTCTTCACTACCCAAGTGAGCTTGGCATATACTAACTAATAATGATTATGAGATTTTTGTATCATCAAAGACAACACACAATTAATCTATTTATCCAAAAATCTCCCTCTTTGGCATTGATGAGTACACAACATGTCATAGCATAATGAAATTTTGGATTTGAGAACTCTCTCTATCAGTATGAGCTCTTCCTTTCTACAATGGCTTTTACCAAGTTCATTCAAAACATCCTCCCTCTTTCAACATACTTCTTTAGAAGACTTCTCCCTCTCTAGATTCTAACTTTATTCTAGTTCCAAAAATTTCTCAGAGATATGATAGTAAACTTCTCCCTCTTTGACAACACATGCCAAAGATAATAACTCTATAAATACCAGTGTACCTTAAGTACTAATTCATCTACAATATGTCGTTGCCAATTCTGCACCAATTGATTGATCTTCAATAGACTCTAGTTGATGCATTCACTAAACTTCATTTAGTGAATTTTAGATAGGGGAATGACCCCTAGCTTACCTCTTAGATACATAAATGCATCCTTAGGTATTGGCTTGGTGAATATGTCTACAATTTTGTTCCTTTTTATTCACATATTCCAATCTGACTTCTTTCATCAACTCTCTTAAGAAGTGATACTTTATAGCAATTTCCTTTTTTTTGTAATGCATTACTGGATTCTTTGATATGTTGATTTCATTGGTGTTATCATGATATATGCCAACTGGATCTTTGATTTCTACCTTCATTCCTTCTAATAGTTGTTTGAACCAAACAATGTTAGAACAATTGACTACTATTGCTACATATTCTCCCTATGTTGTGGATTGAGAAGTACAATTTTGCTTCTTGCTTGTCCAAGATACTGGTCTTTTACCAAGAAAGAATGCTCCACCACTAGTGCCTTTTCTATCATTAAGACTTCCTACCCAATCAGCATCAATAAATACTTTTGAGTCTAGATTGCCTCCAATTTTGTACCATAAACCATAGTCTTTAGTACCTTTCAGATACCTCGTGATTCTTTTCATTGCCATCATGTTATTTTTCTTAGGATTTGCTGAGAATCTTGCCACTATTCCAACTGCTAGAGCAATATCAGGCCTTATGTAGACTACATACTGTAATTTTCCAATCATTGATTTGTAAGTGGTCTTATCTACTTCTTTAGAATCATCATTTTTGGAAAGCTTATGCCTAATAGACATATGTGTTCCAATTGGTCTTGAATCTTCCATTCTAAATTTCTTTAGTATCTCCTTGATATACTTAGATTGAGTGATGTAGATATCATTCCTGTTTTACTATATTTGCAATCCAACAAAGAATTTTATTTCACCAAACATGGACATCTCAAATTCTTTGCTCATTTCTTCTGAGAATGCTTTGCATAAATCATCATTTCCTATAAATAGAGTATTCTTATTTGGTCCTTCCTTGATATATAGACTACTGCTATCATTAGTCCTTTGAAAACCAATTTGTACCAAGTAATTATGGAGTCTTTCATACCAAGCTCTGGGAGGTTGCTTGAGACCATATAAAACTTTGTGTAGTTTGCAAACCATGTCTCCTTTGCTAGGATCTACAAAACTTTCTAGTTGTTCACTATAGACTTCCCCATCAAGAATTCCATTAAAGAATGCAAATTTAACATCTATTTGATATACTTTAAATCCTCTATGTGTTGCATATGCTAGTAAAGTTCTAACACCTTCAAGTCTTGCTATAGGAGTACAAGTCTCACCATAGTCAATACCTTCTTCTTGAGAATAATCTTTGCATACTAGTCTTGCTTTGTTTCTTGATACCTTTCCATCTTCATTTAACTTATTTCTAAATACCCATTTTGTACCAATTACATTTTCATCCTTGGGCTTAGGAACAAGAGTCAAAGTTTTGTTCTTTTCTATCTGTTCTATCTCTTCATTCATTGCCTCAATCCAACTTTCATTTTCTAGAGCATCTTTAACACTTCAAGGTTCAAATTTAGCAAGTAAACATGTAACTTTTAATTTTCTTCTTGTCATTGTTCCATTTGATTTGTCTCCAATGATCTAATCAGGTGCATGATGTCTTTTGACATATCTTGCTAACACAGGCTCCTTAGTCTTTGCATGTGTTCCATCATCTTGAATTTTAGTTTCGAGTTTGGGTCCTTTTGTCTATGACTTGGGTCCATCAAGTTTGGTTTGAACTAGCTTGGTAGCCTTTGATTGTGACTCAGGTCCTTGTAGCTTTGGTTGCACTGTCTGTAACTTGGTAGCTATTGGAGTTTTTGGGGACTCGAGAGTTGAAGCTTCTTTTCTTTTAGATAGATTTGGAAAAGTATTAGGTTCATAATAAACAAATATTCTGTAGTCTTTAGGTTACTTATTGCTTTCTTCTTCACTCTTTTCTGCATATTCATCAATTCTGACATGTGCACTTTCTATAATTTTTTGAGCGAAAAAATTCAAACATCAGTTTGCTTTACTTCTATAGGAGTATCCTAGAAATATGCCTTCATCGCCTTTTACATCAAATTTACCTTTTCTAGATTCTTTCAATATGTAACATTTGCTACCAAATACTTTCAAGTAACTCACCTTAGGTTTGTAGCTATACCATAGTTGATAAGGTGTGCTATTTGAATCTTTCGTCACCTAAACTCTATTCAAGGTATGAACTATAGTGCTGATAGCTTCCTTCTAGTATTTGAGAGCAACATTCTTTTCAATCATCAAGGTTCTTGCACAGTCCATGATAGATCTATTTCTTCTTTCTACTAAACCATTCTGTTGTGGTGTACTAGGGGCTAATACTTGTCTTTTGATTACTCTATCAATGCAAAAATTGTTGAATTCATGGGAGATGAATTCACCACCTCTTTCTGATCTTAGGAATTTTAACTTCTTTCTAGTTTCTTTTTCTACTCTTGCTAGATACCACTTGAATTTTTGAAAGGCTTCTAATTTTTCTTTTATATACATTATTGTCATCATTCTAGAGTAGTCATCAACAATGAGAATGAAAAGCTTTTCTCCACTATAAATTTCTATTCCAATAGGTCCACATAAGTTTGTATGAATAATTTCCACTTAGACTTCTTCTGACTGATAGTCTAAAAATTGCTCTTGAATCTTGTCTTTCCCATCTTACCAATTTGGCAATTCTTGCATAGACCCTTGTCAAGCTTCTTCAAACTAGGAATACCTCTTACTCTTCTATGTTTGCTTATCTTAACTAGATTATCAAAGTTCATATGACATAGCCTTTTGTGCCATAACCAACTTTCCTCTACTTGAGTAGTAAAACATGAACAATCACTAAAATCAAGATAAAATAGATTACCTTTTGTTTGCTTGCCAGATCCAACCAAATTTTCTTTTTCATCTAGTAGCTTGGCCTATCCATTCATGAATTCTACCTTGAATCCAATGTTATTCAGCTGTGCCACACTTAGTAGATTATGCTTTAGTCCTTCAACCCAATAGGAATTGTCACATACAAGTTCTTTAGTCAACAATATATATCCTTTTCCTTTTATGTTACAAGGTTCATTGTTCCCAAATCCTACACTACCTCCATCATAATATTCTATATGCTCAAATTTTTTTTTGTCACTAGTCATATGACATGTGCAGCCACTATCAATAATCTATATATCATTTTTTCTAACATGAGAGATAAGATCCATCTTATCTCCTTCATCATCTATTTCATCTTTCACAGCAATATATACCATTTCATCTTCACTGTTATCATAATCTTTAGCTATGAAACAAGATTTCTTACCTTTGTCCTTGGAGCTCTTGTAGTTCTTGGAGCCCTTCTTGCCTTTATCCTTATTTATTTTTTTCTCATCCTTGTTTTCATTGTTTGGACACCTAGCAGCAATGTGACCAATTTCTTCACAAGAAAAATAGATTAGACGAACTTTACCCTTGTATTTTCCTCTTCCTTTGGAATAATTCCTTGCAAGTAGGGTTTCAAAAACTTCAAGATCAGTGTCTAAAATTTCTTCAATTCCTAATTGACCATATTTTGAATTTTTACCTTTTTCTTTGGGTGAGAGTTTAGCTTTAAATGTAGATTCAATATTCTTTGAAGCAGGAACATAGTTATCATAACTGTCTAATTTAGAAGTTGTTAATCTTCCAACTAGAGCATCCAAACCTATCTTATTAGTTGGATCACATCTTATTTCTTGAATAGTAGATACTCTAATTGCATAAATAGGAAGAAGGGTATTGAGAACTTTACTTACAATAGTTTCCTCCTTAATGTCTCCTCCAGATGCTTTGATTGCACTTACATTGGCCTTGATTCTTTCCACATATTTCTCAATGTTTTCATCTTCTCTCATTATCATTTGATCAAATTTTCCTCCAAGGATTTCTTCTTTGGATCTTCTTACATTTTCATCTCCTCCATAGATATCTTTTACTTTGTTCCACATTTAAAAAGTAGTTTTGAAATCTTTTACCTCATCAAATTTAGCATAACTCAGAGTAGATACAATATCAATCATCATGATATTGTGATTCTTCTTTTCAGCAATGTCTTCAACTGATAAGGTACCAGTGGGAGTCTTATATTCAGCATCAAGATACTTGCAACCTAAATCATTGATGGTAGCCAAATGTAATCTCATAAGTCCTTGCCATGCTACAATATTGTCTCTATTCAACTTGGGAATCTCTCTTTTGTACGACATCCTGATCTTTAGCTTAGGTCCTTGAAACTTTTTCTATAAGAACCAAATTCTCTTATACCAATTGTTGGAAATATAAGAGGAGTAACTGAGAGGGGAGGGGTGAATCAGTTACTACAAAAATAAATCCTAGATCCCTTAGATGTCAGTAGATAACTAAATACTATTGAAGCTCGATAAAAAAATAGAATCTTGTAACTCAGTAATAACTGGATTAGCACATAAAAAGATTAATATATAAACTACTAGATAGCACCAATAGCAACTAGTTATTGATTTTCACTCTTCTAAAGTGATCCCTATTAGGAGCCAACTCTATTAAAGGTTACAAAACACACTATTAGATGTGACCCTGTTAAAGGATTTAATCACCCTGTTAGGAGTGGCCTAGTTAGAGGTCTTTGAGAACAATTTAAGGGAATTGCCACCTTGTTAGAGGATTTGCAAATAGCTATTAAGCCAACTTTGTTAGGAGATTTAGATCACTACTACAATGGGTAAAGAGTAACAATGAGATGAATTGATTTGAATGCAATTGAAATGTTGATTTTAGATCTCTATTCTGGCTTGTACTTGATCCTTCCTGATCAAATATGGCTTTGCTGCACCACAAGGATATTCTGCTTATCCTTCAAATTTGCTTCCCTTTGCTTATCAATAGATCTTCAATCACATCACCATAATTCACACATTCTCTTTAATTTTTTACTTGCACACTTTGAAATCAAAACTTTACCTTATACTTATACCTTCCACTTTGTCAAGTCAACTCAAATACAACTTAGAATAATCAATATTCATCACCTTAGTCGGCTAGAATCAATAGAGAAATCAATTAAGCTTAATACAAAAAAATAAGAAAATTCTTCTTTAGCTGACCCTACTCGGTAGAAACTAACTCTGAAATGATTTCCTTTATTAACAAATAGAAGCTTGGATAACTCTACAAACTTACAAAAATCCTTTGGTAACCAAGCAAGCTTGGTTAGCACTGGTTCCATCCAACTTTCCTTCATTACTTGAGTGAGCTCAATTAAAAATCTCTATCTAAAAATTTTCCTTCAATGCCCAAATGAACTCAGTAGACACTACCTTCTAAACTAGGCAAACTGAAGAATGCTCGGTAGACATTGAGAACTATCTTCACTGCCCGAGTGAGCTCGACATATACTAATCGATAATGATTATGACATTTGTGTAACATTAAAGACAACAAACAATTAATCAATTGTATCCAACATATTTTACCATCATTCATCCGTGAGATGATTTCTCGTTAATACTCTATAATGTTACAAGGACCTATTACATTGTTATCACATCCAAAATCAGAATTTCTATCACTATTTTCTACATCCACTCTTCATTTGACATGCCATGGAACATAATCTAATGACTCCCAATTTGAAACTATTGTGATATTATCATCACCAATATTGACTTCAATGTCATGAAATGGTTTATATAACAATTGTAAAAAGAACATATAAAAAAACGTATTTGATACACATGGTAGAATCAAAATAAACCTTGGATAGACTCTAACAATTGTAACCCTTTTTTTATGCTCCCACTTATCATCTTTTTTTCTATTTCTATTATATATCCATGTTCTAGAGGCATTAATCAAAGAGATGAGTTCCATAGTAATAGGTCTTCTTCTATATGAATCTATGAATGATTATTTTTTCTCTTCAATATAATCTTCATTATTTGTCTTAACAAGTTTGAATATTTTTTGGGAGACATTCAGATTAACAAATATTTTGCTACATTCTACCAACAAAAGTTCTAGGATCATGTGACATGTTTACTGAGCTCCAATATATATTTTAATAATAGTTTCTATTTTTAAAAAATGGTACACTTTGGATGCATAGATATCAAGATTCTCTATATTTTCCAACCATGTCAACATTTCATGGTTGGTCTTAAAAATTTTCTCTACTTTGGATGCTGATGTAGAGCTCTTCTTTAACTAGAAATATTGATGTGTTGTGGCCTTGAACTACTTCAAATACCCCAAAATGGAGTCAAGAGAGGGCTCTACACCTTTGAAACAAAGTTACACAAAAACATGGCCTAGGCACCCAAAAGAGAACAACTAGGTCTTAAGCACAAAATTTCCAAATACTAGTTTTATGCTTGAAATGGGAACCTATGAGTTTATAAGGGAGTGGAAAGGTTCCTTAGCACTCAAGAAACTCAAACTTCTAGGTTTGGTTAGCATATCTTGTTCCCAAAAATCATAGATAGCAAAATTGCCTTTTAGGCCTAGGAGCCCCAGTTAGTCCTATCAACAAGGTAATTAGATTTTAGTTTGAAATTACTCCAAAGGATCTAGAAAAAAAACTTCATATATGGATACCATTTTGGGAGAAGTGTAATATTCCAAACATTCAGACTCCAGACTAGTCAAATGAACCCCTTACCAAAAATGTATCAATTTCCTCTATTAGGCCTAATTGCTAGGTTTTGTGAAGGAAGTTCCTAATATATGATTGACCAGGTTAAGCCATAAACTAGGAAACATTTGTGAATCTATAAGATAACATTATCCACCCTTATATTGGTTTTGTACATCCCCCAGGTGCCTGCAATACTTCAATACTTGTTGTCCTGCACCAAACACATAGAGATGTTTGGCCTAGGGTTTTCTTGTAAAATTCGAAGCCTTGATTTAAATCCCCCATCCTTCAAAGATCTTATTATACATATTCGTAAATTTCATTTTTCCAAGTGGCATGAAGATTCCATGGTGGGAATGCAAGTTAGGGCATTATTCCTAAAACTAGGCACCAAATGGAGGGTTTTGGTGCACTCAAGAAAGAAATGTAGATAAATTTAGTTGAAAAGAACTTCAAAACCTCAAACCACTTGGATTATTATAATAAGATGATCAGGTTTCCAGATGAATCACTCATTCACATTTTCCAATCGATACTAGTCCGTACACTATGAAAATGCATTGTTTTACAAGGGAAAATGGGATCTTTTATTGATTCAAATGGAAAAATTATATTTCCTTTCTTCTAGGATCCTAAAAGGGATATTTGAAGACATCCCCCAACCATCCCAACCAATATTCAAATTATGTTACCATTGAGGGTGATTTAGCAAAAGTTGTCAAGCAACTTTTCTTGCATTATGCAATTTTTGGCAATTTTTGCAAATTGTACAATCTTACCCAACTAGGACCTCGACCTTGTGACCTAGGGGACTAAAACATATATAAAAATATTCTAAAAATTTCCCTTTGACCATAGTCAAAAACCATGGTTCATAAAGCACCAAATGGGGACTAGGTCTTACAAATAGGCTTTGATTTATTAGATAACTATTTCTACCTATTACATTTATCTCTTAGGCACAAATGCCCTTGAGTAGAACTCATTTAGGGTTAACATGATAGATTCTCTGGAGAATGGGGGGTTAGGTGCTTTTACACCACACACCCTTTCTCGAAAAACTTAAGTCCCAATTGAGGATAGTTGTTGGACAAAGGTGCCATGCTTGGCAATGCATTCTTCACTCATTCATGTAGAATCTATGTCTAGAATACCCTTCCACTTGATCACGTAGTCTGTATAAGTCTTCTTTATTGTCTTCTTGACCACCTTAGAATCCAAAATCTTCTCCAACTAAAGTGGTTGGCTAGGTGGTAGATCCTTGATCCATTCTTCTTGTTCATTAGCATCCTGCATTTCATAATAAGTACCTACATCACCTTTGAAAAGGGTGAGATCAAAAACATTAAAGATAGGAGAAATTGATATGTTAGGATGCAATGAAATTTCATATGCATTCTCTCAAATTTGTGCAATATCTGATTGGGTCCAATCTTGCTCATCTACAATTTTGTATGTCCCCTTGGTACTCTTGTTTTGATTAGATAAGCCTATATTTGATCTCCTTCTTTGAATAAAACATGTCTCTTTTTCTTATCTACCTATTGTTTATATTTTGCAGTGTTATGATTCAGAGTATCTATGACCTGATCATGAATTTGTTTAATCCATGTTGACAATTATTCACCTTGTGCACTAGTTTTGAACTCACTTGGTAAGTCTCTTAGTTCCATGACTCCTCTAGGATGGAATCCATAATTTACTTGGAATGATGTCTTTCCTATTGACCTATTGACTTAGTCATTAAAGGAAAAGTCTTCTTGAGGGAGGATCACAACCCATGTCCTCATTATTTTTTTTTAGACACCTTGATAGGTTGCCTAATGATTTGGTGACCACTTTAGTTTGCCCATCTATTTGTGGATGGTAGGTAGAACTGAATGATAGATTTGCGCCCAACCTTTTCCATAAAGTCCTCCAAAAGTGACCTTGGAATTTCACATCTCTGTCTGAGATAATGGATGTTGGTAATCCATGAATCCTAATTACTTCCTTAAAAATAAGTTAACAATGTGTGAAGTATCATTAGAGCTCTTACAAGGAACAAAATGAGCCATTTTACTAAATCTATCTATAATCACAAAAATGTTATCAAAACCTTGTCTTGTCCTTGAAAGACCTAAGAAAAAATCCATGCTCACACTATCCTATGGCTTGGTTGGAATAGTTAAGGGTTGATAAAGACCCTAATTTGTCCTTACTCCCTTTTCTCTTTGGCATATTGTACAAGTGTTAAAAAAATTTATGACATCAATAGGTAACTTGGGCAAATGCTAGTTACTCCTTAGGATTTCTAGAGTTTTGTCAATCCCAAAGTGATCTTTTGATGTGCCACTATGCTTCTCTTTGATTAGGTTTTCCCTCATGGAGTATCTAGGAATGCAAAATTGTCCTCCTTTTAACAATAGACCATTCTGAAATAAACACTTAGAATATATTGTGTTATATGCATCAGATAATATGGAACAAACCTTATGAATTTCTTCAAAGTCTAGATCATCCTTGTATAACTTCTTAAGGGCATCAATCCCCATGCTTTGCACTTGAACTTCTTCCACCAAGGTGACTCTCCTACTAAGAGCATGTGCTCCTTTTTTTGTAATACCTTTCTTGTGTTTGATTGAAAACGTGAAGGCTTAGAGTTTCTCAACCCACTTCATGTTTCTATAATCTCAATTTTTTTTGGCTATTCAGGAAGCTTAACACATGATTATCTATATAGAAAATGAATTCCTTAGGAATTAATTAATGTCTCCCTTTCTTTAGGGCCTAAAACATATCATATAGTTCTAGGTCATTTCATGTACTATACTTCTTCTTGGCATCATTTAGTTTTTCAAAGAATAAAGCCACTACTCTTCCCTCTTGATTGGGAACTACTCATATGACAAGGTTGCTAGCATCAATTTCTATTGTAAACAATTTTTTGATAGTAGGTGGTGCCAAGATTGGATATTGTGCTAACCCTACCTTTCAAATTCAAATGCTTCAACTTCTTGGGTAGTCCATTGAAACTTTGTCTTATTACCCACTTTGATTGTATCAAATAGAGGTGCACATATGTGACTAAATTTTCTAACAAATTTCATGTAGAATATTGCCAATCCATGGAAACTTTTGACTTCCCATACTTTCTTAGGTGTTCGCTAGTTAAGGATAGCCACAACCTTTTCATGATCCACCTCCAAGGTACTCTTTGAGATGACAAAGCCCAAAAATGTAGTTCTATCTACATGAATGCACAATTTTCAAGATTTATTGCCAAATTTTTTTCATGTAGCCTCTGAAGGACTAGTTCCAAATGTTTCATGTGTTCTTCTTTGGACTTACTTAAGATCAATATGTCATCAAGCTAGACCACCACAAAAATACCTATGAAGTCATAAAGCACTTCATTCATTAGCCTCATGAAGGTGCTAGGGGCATTTCTTAGACCAAGTGACATGACAAGCCATTCATATAACCCTTTAATGGTTTTGAATGTTGTTTTCCACTCATCTCTAGGCCTAATCCTTATTTGATGGTAGCTTGATTTAAGCTCTATTTTAGAAAAGTAGCATGCTCCTCCAAATTGGTCTAGAAGATCCTCAATTCTAGGTATATGGGACCTATACCTTATTGTTATTTTCTTGATTTCCCTAGAGTCAGTGTAAAGTCTCCATTTTTCATCCTTTTTAGGGCCAAAACACTAGGGAATGTACAAGGGATAAGACTCTTTTGAAAGAGTCATTTTGCCAACAAATCACTGATCTATCTAAACACCTTTGTATTCCTATCAAGGGTGAGTTTACATCCAACCTTGTTGGGTAGAGAAGCACCTAATATGAAATCAATTTGATGTGAGATGTCCCTTAATGGTGGGAGTTCATCTAGAGTATCTCTTGCAAGTATCCCTTTGTACTTTTGTAGTAGATCATTTAACTCTTTAGGAAATTCTTGGGTGACAACTTTCATCTTAGGTTTGAGGTCTAAGACATACCCTATTTGAGAATCTTGGATGGTTTTCAACATCTCTTGTTCACTTGCCATAAAAATTAACTATTCTTTAGTTTTCTCTTGCTAAGGGTTAGTCTTGGGAAGAAGATTGTATTTATGTCCATCTTTGGTGATTTGACATTTGTTAGTGAGACCATCATTTTTGGCCTTAAGGTCATACTACTATGGACAACCTAATAGAAGGTGACAAATATCCATGTCTACAATGTCACAAAGGACTCTATCCTTATAATCTTTTATTTAAAAATCTAGCCAAGCCTATTCATTTATCAGTGTTTGTACCCATTTTCTTAGCCAAGATACATGGGAGGGATAAGGTTGGGGTATCCTTTCTATACTCAACTTATATACCATTTCTTTAGAAATAATATTTTTGGTAGAACTAGAATCAATAACTTACTTGCATACATTTCCATGGCTTTTGCAATTGGTCCTGAAGAGAGTCTTCCTTTGTGGAGGTTCCACTAGTATGGGTGCTTGGATCAATGTCCTCTTCATCATAAGAGTAGCCTCTTCTTCACTAGTACAATCTCTAAAATTTTCATAATCATCATCCTCTTGAAAAATGTTAGTTCTTCTTTCTCCTTGGTTTTTCTGGTTCTCAGGAGATTTTTTTGTATAGTGGCCCATCTAGTTACAATTGTAGCATTTGACCTACCCATTGTTTCTTCCACATTTCTTCCTCTGCCATTTCCTCTCTTTCCTTTGTATCCACCTCTTGAACTATTCTCACCTTGGGTATTCTCCTTGTTTGAATCTCCTTGAGGTCTATTGCCTTGTGTTCCTTTACCCCCAGAGTTTCCTTTTTCCTCTATTGTTCTTTCCCTTATTTCTACCTCTTTGTTGATTCCTCCTCTTGAACTTTTCTTCAACTTTGACTACCAATTGGTAGCACTAGTTTATAGTGATAGAGCTTGTTGAACTTAATTCATCTTGAATGGAAAGCCCCAGTCCTTGCATTTACCTTGAAATTTTCACACTTTTAGGTTCAACAAGTTTGGATTTCATCTCCAACTTTTGAAATTCTTCAGTGTAGGTAGAGATGTCCACCTCTTTCTGCCTGAAACTCATTCTTTTCTAATAAATTTGCACTTCACATTCCTTAGGGAAATAGGTCTCTTTGAGTAGAGACACCATATTCTTCCATGTGGTGAGTGGATTATTTTCATTCTTCACCCTATCATCTTGAGTGAAATTCCACCATGTAAGTGCAGAGCCCTTGAGTCTAGACTTGGAAATCTTTACCTTTTGATTCTTGGAGATGTATTCACAATAAAAGAAATTGGTAAGGGCATCTACCCAATCCATTACAGCCTCTAGGTCCATCTTCAAATTATATGTGGGCAAGTCAAGATTAACATCCATGGTTCTCCTCTCCATAGATTTTAGAGTCCTCACAAGTAGCCTCTGGTCAACAAGATATTCTTCTTCATCCTGTTCAAGGGGTTCTTCATCACTCCCTTTTCTGACTTCCTTAGTGTTTTCACTAATTCTATTTCAAAGATCTTCTTTAAGCTTGTCCATCTCTTGCCTCATAGGCTCCATCTCTTTGTCTCTTTGTTCATTTTTCCTTAGTCTATGTTCTCTCAAGTATTTCACAATCTCTACATTTCTCATCCTTGAAGATAACCCTCCTTCATCTTCTCCTTCCATGGTGTTGTCAAATTTCTTTACCCTAAGGGATCTTAGGTTACTCTAATACCACTTTATGTAGAGATCTCCCTTAAACAATAATAAATATGTGGTGTCGCCTTGGACTATTTCAAACACCCCAAATGGATTCAAGAGAGAGCTCTACACCTTTGAAACAAAGTTAGACAAAAACAAGGCCTAGCCTCCCAAAGGAGCACAACTAGGTCTTAATCACAAAATCTCCAAATACTAGTTTTGTCCTTAAAATGAAAAACTATGAGTTTATATGGAAGTGGAAAGGTTCCTTGGCATTCAAAAAACTCAAATTGGTGGGTTTGGTTAGCCTATCTTGTTCCCAAAGATCATAGATAACAAAATTGCCTTTTAGGCCTAGGAAACCTAATCAACCCTATCAATCAGGTCACTAGGTTTTAGTTTAAAATATCTCCAAATAATCTAGAAAAAATAATTCACATATGGATACCCTTTTAATAGAAGTGTAAGATTCCAAACTAGTCAAATGACCCCCTTACCAAAAATGCAACAATTTCCTCTATTAGGCCTAATTGCTAGGGTTTGTGAAGGAATTGCCTAATAGATTATTGAACATGTTAAGAAATAAAAAAGGAAACATTTAGGGATCTATAAGATAACATAATCCATGCTTATATTACTTTTATCCATCCCTCAAGTGCTTGCGGCACTTCAATATGTGTTGTCTTACACCAAACAAATAGAGATGTTTGGCCTAGGGTTTTCTATAAAAATAATTAGCCTTGATTTACATATCCCATCCTTCTAGGATATTATTTTACATATTCCTCACTTTAATTTTTCTAAGTGGCATGAATAGTCCACGCTGGGAATGCAAGTTAGGGCATTATTCCTAAAACTAGTCACCAAATGGAGGGTTTTAGTGCACTCAAGAAAGAAATGTAGATAACTTAAGTTGTAGAGGACTTAAAACCCTCAAACCACTTTAATTCTTCCAATAAGATGTTTAGGGTTCCAAATAAATCACTCATTCACATGTGCCAATCCATACTAGTCCATACACTATGAAAATGCAATATTTTACAAGGAAAAATAGGATATTTTATTGATTGAAATTGAAAAATTGCATTGTCTACCTTCCACCTTCTTGAAAGGGATATTTGAAGAATTTCCCAAACCATCCCAACTGATATTCAAGGTTATGAATTTTGGGGAGTGATTTAGAAAAAGTTAACAATTTTTTGCAAAATTTGTCAAGCAACTTTTCTTGCATTATGCAAATTTTGGCAATTTTTGCAAATTGAGCAATCTAACCCAACCAAGACCTTTCCCTTGTGCCCTAAGGGAATAAATAATGTTTTAAAACCTTTCAAACATTCCTAACCTATTATGTGTCTAAAATGTGCCCTTTGACCATAGTCAAAACCCATGGTTTATAAAGCACCAATTGGGGACTAGGTCTTACAAATAGGCTTTGATTTATTGGATAGATATTTCTACCTATTAAATTTAAGTCTCTTAGGTAAAAATTCTCTTGAGGGGAACTCATGTAGATTTAAAATGATATATTCTCTAGAGAATGGAGGGTAGGTGCTCCTGCACCAAATGCATATTTTGCAATATGTACTTAATAACAACATGTGCTGACAAAATTGGTTGCCAATCTATATTTTCCCTCCATAAGTGAAATATGTAATGATTATGAGAGTTGACTCTATATGTTGGAAATGATTGAGAAGCTCATGAATGAAGAGTAATGGAACAGGTAAAGGATGTTTTCGATCGTTGTTTTTTCATTGATGTCAAACTTGCTACTTGTAGGAATGACAATTGCTTTAGTGATCCAAATACCATAAGTTGGTTGATTGACAAGGAGGTGGAAATCAATAAGATGTAACTAGAGTACCTAGAGAAAGGTTGAAGTTATGAGGTTGTAATGAAGTATAAGGATCAGCTAAGCCATTGATGAAATAGTGTATTGATGACATACTCTAAGACACAGAGGATGGACACACCAAGACATATCAAAGATGTAAGGTTTAGCTAAGTCATTTGTAAAGCCTAACTAAGTTCATTAGAAAGAGCCAAGCAAGCTAGTTAGTGGCAAATAGATTCTTAGTTGAAGTCGAGAAAAGTTCAACTTAGTGTGTGCCAAAAGATCTTTAGGTACTGAGTAGTCTTCAGGTGCTGAGTGAAGAACAGGTGCCAAGTAGCAGAAAAGAAATAGGTGCTGAGTAAGTTTTCAAGTGCCGAGCAAGATATAAGTGTCGAGTGATATTGAAGTGCCGAGTGAATTTCAAGTGCTGAGTTTCACAAAATTTCTTCAGGTGTTGAGCATTAGTAAATCAATAATGCCGAGTTGCTGCATTATTTTGAAAATTGAAGATTTTCTAGATCTGAGTCGACATGGTAGTTATCTAGAATTCTGTGAATCAAATAGAAGATAAGAATGATGAGCTGGTGGCAAAGAACACTATGTAGAATGTTTTTGGAAAATACAGTTGGATTCTAGATGAAGTTTCTAGATAAGAGCAATATATGGGATAGATACATTGTATCTTACCTAATCCATTAAAACCTTAAAGTTGGAGAGGGAGAATTGAGCAGGAAAGGTATTCTAGATTTCTATTTAAGGAGTCATAAGGTCACAAAGCAAGTGAGAGGTGGTCGAGCATGAAAGCATGAAGTGCTAAAGGAAGTGCTAAGGTGGAAGAGAGCATAGATACTCTGCTTCGATAGGTGACCATAGATATGATTGCATTGGTATGATGAGTAAGAAGACTCAAGGTGACGAAGCTTGAGATGACAAGCTTATAGAGCTGTAGTGATTAAAGCCAAGCAAAGGATTGAATCAAAGTGTGATCTGTAATATGCAAGATATGTTGTAAGTTGTATTAGATCAAAAGCCATTATTTCTACTCTCTAGAAATTTTAGTAGTTAAAATAAATCTTATGATCTTAGGTTGGTTTAATATCCATGTTGTAAATCCTTTAACAAGGTGACATTCCAAGTGAATGTTCCAAAGTCCTTTAACCAGGCCCATTCCTAGTAGCATGGTGAAATCCTCTAACAAGGTCACATTCAACAATGTGCTCTAGCCTTTAACAAGGTAGACCATCAAAAGTGGTTGAAATCAATTGCGCAGTTATTTTGTGGGTATCATCCCCACTCTAGTTTTACCTTCTTATTCATGGAGGGTTTTTGGGTTATCAAATTCTTAGTGTTATGATGTGATGCATGTTTACTTTTCATGATTGTTTAATGTTCAATTGCATGCATGATAATTTCAGTTATGCGCCATTAAGGATTTGTAGAAAAAGCATTATTAGGGCATTTGGACCTTGGATAATTGATTCACCCCCCCCCCCCCTCAATTATTCTAAAGAATTATAACATCTTTTTTTTCTAAAACATGCTCACTCTTTACAAATCATATGTCATTGCACAGTATTTAATATTTCATCATAATCTTGGTCCATATTTATTTCTATATTTGGATTGTGTTTCTAAGACACAGATGTGTGAAATTTTGAAATGGCTAGATGAAAAAAGGACTTTTAAATGGATTAAAACAAAGATGTCAATGAAATGATAACATAATGAAAACATTATTATAGAAATATCTACATAATGGAATTCATTGTAGAAATACCTACACATTTTTTTTCACTACCACATGCTCGTACATTCCATGCATGTATAATGTGATGGATAAAAGATTCATCTTCTCTTACTTGTTCTTCATTACACCAATATAACTTATCCATATTTGAAGCACCATGAACCCACAAAAAACCATGTACATGTGGAGATCCCCTATGCTGTCATTCATATCTTGACCAAAAGTCTTTAACATTCAAACCTTTCTCTAAAATTTCTTTACAAAATATTGTATGTCTAAGGTGCATGTATTGCATAAAAATATGAGGCTAGTGTTAGGATTAACCATGGATAGAAATAATAATTACATGAAAATATAACTAATATTAGAAAATAATAAGGTGCATAAATGAGAACACAAGACACAAGGATTTAATGTGGTTCACCCAATCCCTAGACTATGTCCACCAACAACAAGTCCAATATTATTATTATCTACTGATTACAATCCATAAATCCCTTATAGCTCAATACCACAACAAGAAGTTACAATATCACCATATATTGAAATCCCTAACCCTAAGCCATTTTATACAAGCTTTTGCCGCTTACAAAAGTAGGGCTAGAATAAGTCGTCCAATAGAAAAATAGTAGTCGATGCCATTTACAATATAAGGTCATTTTTTTCTTCAAGGGAGCTTCCCCTGAAAACCCCTTGTGTGGGCATTTCCCCTTGACCCTACCCTATACTACAATAGGGAGAGCACTTGGGGCACTACCCCAAAACCCTCATAGAAACAATCTTGGGAGAAACTACTCTAAATGAACCTCTAAGTCTGATTAGGCTCCACAACACAACAAGTAGTTAATAATATTTTATCTCCTCCACCTTTGAGCCTCTCTTGGGTCTAAGGGTTGAGTTCTAGGAATCACTGCATGTAGATCAGGCCAATACAAATTAGCTACACTAAATTTAAAGAAAATTGTGGGGGTCCCTAGCTATTTCAACATATCACATAAATTTTCCTAACTTTTTCCAATATGACCTTGTACCTCCTAAGGTTGTTCCAAAACACTTTAATTTATTAGCAAGGTGTGCTCCAAAAAAGTCTCCATATGTTCTCCTAACTCATCAATGGTTATTGGCAACTCTTCAATATTTTGTTTTACAAAAATTGAACTAGGATTTTGTGCATAGTGCCTCATTATCATGTTCACCATGTAATATCTAAACTAGGGATGTTTACCAAAGTGATGATCCCAATATCAAATTAGATGCTTCACATATTCATGAAGGTATACTCTTCATAGATGTGGCTCCAACCAATTACATCATCCATTTGGAAACAATGTCAGAAAGGCCATGTCTATTAAACTTGGTGTAACATAGTCATTCACTATAGATGCACCTATTGATGGCCAATCAATCGAACTCAAAGGATTTATATTGGGGTTGTAACCCATGCAAGTATGAATAATTCCATTTCCTTTTGAATATTCACTGATCTTATTTCTATTGATGTTGAATGATTTATGTTGGTATCATTAACCTTATTTGTCTCAATTTGTTTTGATTAATTGTCAACGTCTACATGAACTATCTTTATTTAATGGAATATATTACGATCAATATTTTTTCAATGTCATCCAATGTATGATTATCTACATTAACATATCTATAAAAATTTTCATTTTCAATTTTATACTTTAGAGCACGATATACCCAATTTTTGTTAACTATAAAGTCATAGTTTGTACTACATTGATCTTTTGTTCAAATTATTATTATAGGCAACTCTTTTATTGGGCATGGTAGACTTTTATAGATATGCTCAATATTTTGAGGAAAACTTATTGTGTGTCCCTTATATTTATATTGGCCCCCTATTGCATGTGTCACTTGCAAAACTTGACTTACACGTGCAATCAAAATGTCTTCTACCTGAGTCAAATTTGCAAGTTCATATGGTTGTGAACCCAGTCCATATTGTTTTCTACTAGGAATCTGTTATTTCCTTTTTCTTGCTAACACCTACTACATATTGGACCTTTTTTTTTATGGCTAACTTTAATGCCAACATAATATTCTTGACACATGTAGCACATTGTAGGCATAACCAAATTATCTAACTAATGTTGAAAGAGTATCAGAAGATTTTGATATCTATTTCCAAATATTTCATTGCAGTCCCTTCGAATTTCTATACCACAACCAAGATCCTCATTTTGTTTACTCAAGTTCTCATCCATACGATTCAATAGTGCTACACTTGTCAATGTAGGATGATCATTTTCAACCATTGATGCATTTTTCACACTATTGTTACGGACTTGTATTTCTTCTAATATTCTATGTGTTCTTCTTCGAGCATCATGTTGCCTATCTTGTTGGTTAAGATTAAGACATTTATTTTTTGTTTCAGCTTCATTCATTCCATCTTGTTGTTATTTTCTATATAATCCTTATGATATTGCCTCCTATAATTCCTTCTCTCCACATTTTTGTCTGACATGTTTCCTTTTTGCGTTCCTTCCAACATTCTCAACTCTATGTCTCCAACATTATGCTCATTTTATTGTAGACTATAGTAAGTGGGTTTTTTTTTCTTTTTTTCTTTCATCTATTTCTTCATGTTTACATGATATATAGTCCATTTGATTTTTAGATATTTAAAGTATGTCAGTCTCTATAGAATGAAAGTTAAAATATATAGTTGAAAGTTGTTCATTTTCAACTTGTGGTGGTCTATATTGTTTTGAGACATGTGGACTGCCTAAATTACTTGTACTCCTTAGAATTTTTTATTGATTATTTATTTATGTATCCATCATGTCTTTTATTTTTCTAGTATATCTCTCTCTCTCTCTTTGTTTTTCATTATGGAGTAGACATTGTTTTTCCATTTCCGTATCATCCATCTTTTCTTTTTATCTAAGGTTATATTCTCTTATTCTCTTTTATATTTCCTTCTCTCATCTTTAGATCGACAATTTGCACATGTTGGTGACATAGCTAAAAATTGATAAGTACTATTTATAATATATATCTTTATATTGATTGTTCAAGCATTTCAAATAAAATTAAAAAACTAAAAAAATTTACATTAAAAAAAAAAGATTTTTTATGTATTTTCTAGAAGATTAGATTGTTCTAGTATATATACTTTTAAAAAAATTCTTTGAAAATAATTATTCTATTTATTCATTTATACCAAAAATTACATTTTTATTCCATATTTACTTTTATCTTTCAATGATATAATCACAAGATTTATTTATCATTATTCTACTAAATTGAATACTTTTAATATAATTTAAAATAATATTGTTTATTGAAAAACGTAATAAATTTTTAATACAATACATCCAAAAAAAAAAAATTAGGATTCCATTTTACTTTTTAAAATTGTACTACACATAACTACATAATTGTAAAAATTAAAAAACCTAGTAATATCATTTGAAATATTAAAGTATTAAAGTACGCAACAAATATACATCATCTTTCAAAAGACTTTGTTGTATTAGTCACATATGAAATGGCTAATTAACAGTGAGATTATATGTAAAACATCATGACATGTTTAAATTTAATACATTCTGAACAAATAAATATTAGGATTCCATTTTAAAAACTAAAATTGAATTACATATATAGAAATATAAATTACATAATTAGAGTATGCATCAGCTATATATGATTTTAGAAAAAAATTGTTCCATCATTGGCATATGAAACTAATATTGTTGAGGCTATTTTTTATCTATATAGAATAGTGTTGTGCAAAGGCACTAGCAACTTCTCTCATTAGGTTCTTGTCAAGGCCCAAGTGGTACTTGAGCTTCACATTCACAAAGTTAATAATAATTTTTATACTTTTAATAGTATCCATAACATTTGTCTCTTTGGTGAAATGGTGGGGTTTCTTGCCTATAGGGCCTACAACCAACATTCAAGTCCCCACAGGGCCATTCTCTATAGTGGATCTTAATTGAGAATGTTTTTCCATTGACCCTTGGTGAAATAGTGAGGCTTCTTGCCTATAGTGCTTACAACCAAGGGTTAATAAACTTTAAGGGCTTGTCCCTTTGGTGAAATGGTGGGGCTACTTTTCTATAGGGCCTACAACCAAGGTTCAAGTCCCCATAGGACCATTCTCTACTGTGGATCTTAATTAAGAATTTTTTTCCATTGACGCTTGCTAAAATAGTGGGGCTTTTTGCCTATAGTGCTTACAACCAAGGGTTAATAAATTTTTAGGGCTTGTCCCTTTGGTGAAATGGTGGAGATTCTTTCCTGTAGAGCCTAAAACCAAGGTTCAAGTCACCACAGGGTCATTCTCTACCGTGGATCTTAATTAAGAATTTTTTTCCATTGACCCTTGGTGAAATAGTGGGGCTTCTTACCTGTAGTGCTTACAACCAAGGGTTGATAAAATTTTATGGGCTTTTCCCTTTGATGAAATGGTGGGGCTTCTTGCCTATAGGGCCTACAACCAAGATTCAAGTCCCCACAAGGCCATTCTCTACTATGGATCTTAATTGAGATTTTTTTTCCATTGATCCTTGGTGAAATAGTGGGGCTTCTTGCTTGTAGTGCTTACAACCAAGGGTTAATAAAATTTTAAGGGGCTTTTCCCTTTGGTGAAATGGTGGGGCTTCTTGCATGTAGGGCCTAGAACCAAGGTTCAAGTCCCCATAGGGCCATTCTCTACTATAGATCTTAATTGAGAATGTTTTTTCATTGACCCTTGGTGAAATAATGGGGCTTCTTGCCTATAGTGCTTACAACCAAGGGTTACTAATTTTTTTGGGGCTTGTCCCTTTGGTGAAATGGTGGGACTTCTTTCTTGTAGGGCCTACAACCAAGGTTCAAGTCCTCACAAGGCCATTCTCTATTGTGGATCTTAATTGAGAATGTTTTTCCATTGACCCTTGGTGAAATAGTGGAGCTTCTTGCCTATAGTACTTACAACCAAGGATTAATAAAAAATTTCTTTGGTTATCTGACTTTGGCTCTCGTGTCTGGCTCCTACGTCCTACACCTAGCTTTGACTTTAGATTTGGCTTCTACACCTGGCTTCAGCTTTGGCTCTTAAGTCCAGTTCCATCTCCCACATCTAGATTTGGCTTGTTCTATTCATCTTTTTGTTGGTCACTTCGACTTCTACTCCTACATCTAGCTTTATGGAAATCTCTTTGTCTTCTGCTTGTTAGGCTAGGGTTTCTCTTGATCCTAGAGGGAATACTTGTTCACTAGGTGTTGTGAGTCATTCGACGATTTCCTATGCTGATGTGGTAGCCTATGAGGCTGATATTGGTGATCAGATGGTGCGTCCAGGGTTTTTTGATACTATATGTTCAAGGTTTTGTGACACTATGCTGATCGCGGTATGTAACCTGAAAAGGCTTGTTTTAAATTCTACTATAGTTGGCAAGATCTCTATCAATATGGTATACTTTGAGGACACTACTACTATCTTTTTCTTTAAGGGTTTCTGGCCTTCTCTTTTGGATTTGAATGCATGGATTTCCTATGTTTGGGAGCCCTTCATCTTGAAGACTACCCAAATTTACCTTTTTGCAAGAGGTTTTTTTGTTGTGAAATTTGATATTATTGAAGAAAGAAATGCTATTTTCATAAATAAAAAAATCTTGGGATGAGAAGTTTCCCTTGATGGCTAAAATTTGGCACAAGGATTTCAACTTGTTGACAAAAACTTTTAATAAGTTCCCTCTATGCGTAAGGCTACTGAATATCCCCCTTCATCTTTGGTGATGATCTATCTTGAGGGAGGTGGGGAATACCCTTGGAGACTTTGTGATTTCTTATAGGGCTACTTCCAAAGTGTTTCAGATGACATATACTCACATGCTAGTTGAGATCGACATTTCCAAGGGACTCCCATAAATGATTTCGTTGGACTCTCCTCTTGGTTCTTGGAATATTCTTACAAACTATGAGGGCATCCCCTTTGACTGCAAGAATTTCTACTTGACTAGTCACTTGGTTGCCAGGTGCTTTTCTAGTAAATATAGACCAAAAATGTCCCCTTCTTGGTGGAAGGGGGTCTTAGAAGACAACTACACATTCCAAAAGGTCCCTTCTATGGTGAATGGTGACTCTCTATAAGAAACTTTGGTGGTGGATTCTACTACTATTTCTCAAAAAGTATCTTTTCTAGGGAAGGATCCTCCTTTGGCACTTTTTGTGGTGGTAGTTGGTCCATCTCTAGATTCTACTATCCCAACTTCTGGTGTGGATTTTGCTACTATCTCTTTTAGTTTGTCCCCTCCTTTAGCTCCTTCTATGATGGCAGCTGGTTCATCTCTGGATTTTGCTGTCCCAATTTTTGGCATGGACTATTGGTGCCTCTGTTTGTCCATCCATTCCTATCTTGTTGGTGGATCTAGAGTTGGTAGTGGTGGTTTCTAGTCCATCTAATTCTATTATTTTAGTTTCTAGTGTTTCTGAGGTAGTTCCTTCTATGGTTCCTTTTCTGAGTGATGCTTCTGTTATTACTTCCTCTTTTGCAACCTTCTCCTTGGCTTTGGAGGTTTTTGGAACTAGCTGTAAAGGAGCTAATTTTAAGTGGCAGAAGGCTTCTAGTTTGGTGGATGATGGATGTACTATAGTAAAAGGGAAAAATGTCAAGCCATCCAATCTCACTTTTGATATGGCACTACAATCTAATAAGAAGGGTTCTAAAAGAAAAGTTCAATACCTAGCTTTTGGCTAGTTGTCTTTGTACTGTCTTTTAGCCTTTAGTTCTTTGTAGTGTGTCTCATTAGGGGGTTTTAGGATCTTAGTCAAAACTTCTTTTGTGGTTGTAGTGTTCTATTTTATTTGTGTTGCCACATAGGTCACCTTTTATTTGGTGACTTGTTTCACCTTCAGTGGTTGTTTCATTCAGGGTTTCAGGTTCCCTTCAAAACCTATTTGGTAATTTCAGGTGCCTGCTCAAAACCTATTTGTGTGGTTGAAGAGTATTATGTTATCTCTGATACCACCTTAGTCACTATGTCTTGTTCAATGACCTATTTCATTGTAGGTTTGATGTTCTGTTTGGTTAGTGCTTCACTGAAAATTTCTTGATTTGTAAAGGGTTTTAGGCTCCCTTCAAAACCTATTTTTCTTATCAAAAACATTTGTACTTTGGCATGAAAATGAGATATTCTATTTTTTCTGCATCATAATATCAATGTCCTCTTTCTATAATTTCTTTTGCATGGATTCAAAAAAATATTGAATGATTTGATTGATGGAAGACAATGCCAAAGAAATATTAAAATATTATAACCCAAACCTTTGATAAAATTTTGTATCCTTATCATGGATATATCCGGCAAATTTTTATTGTGTGCAATATTTAATGATAATTTATAAGTGTTGATCTTCTCAAATTACACACCTTTAACAATTCTTAGAGTGAGACTTCACTATGACTAACACCAATTGAGACCAATTCAACAACATGCATTTCTTTCACCTTTCTTACAACTTGAATATCCTTTTTTAAGAAATCAAGCTTCAAAGTTATTGTTTCATCAACTTCCCATGACACAATTACCTTCTGAAGAACAATTTTATATTATTTGGCTGCCTTTTGTATCACACAAATACCTAGCATTTCCAAATCATTCCTCTATTCTATAAATGTAGTTTGTATTCTATCTTCATTGTTCTTATCTAAAAGAAATATAGTTTCTTTTGCCAATGATAGAGAATATTGCACATGTTCGTATGATAGAACAAGAGGTTAAGTGCATGTATTTTAACATTTTGTGGGGATTCAACATGAACAATTTCATCTTTCTTTAGACCATCACAAGTCACATAATTGATTTCTACTTCAATAGGAGATGAATCACCTTCACCCTCATCCATATTATCATCATTTATAATAAAATCATGATTTACATTGAGAATTTCATCTAAAGTCATAGTTGGGACCAATGCGACATCATCTCTCATTAAATCCATTGCATTTGTGCAATTTGTGATATGATATTCAAATGTGTGATATATTGAGTGCATTGGAAGTAATATAAAGGGCTTTTGAAGCCACTGTATTGACATAAGTATGACATCCATTGTTTGATTCTCAATCAAAGTTTCTTCTTGAGAGTACTAATCAATTAGATCAATTTGGAGACTAGAGATATTCTTTGTTTCATTTAGTGGATGCAATTGATTCCCATCTTCTTTTATTTCTTTTGGAATCTTATTAATTTTTCAAGATCCTATCAGCTCTATTGACACTCTACAATATTCCCTTTTTTTATTTGTTTTTCATATACACAATTTTTCCATTGGTCCTCTAAAGTTGGCTAGTGTTTGTAACTTCCATTTAAAATTCTAGATATCCTTCCCACTAGATCAAAGTTATATCACACATCCCAAATGGTATTAATTCCAAGATGAGCCACATCTATTTCTACACATTCTACTACACCAAGATCAACACAAGAGTACTTATCAATAGTTATGGAAACTTAAATAAATTTATACATTGATCCCCAAATTGTCTTGTTCCTTGAAAAATTTGTCAACAAAACTCCAAAAGAAATAATTTATCGGAAGGGTAGGGTGGCAACTTCCATGGATAACAATGGAAGCCACAAACCCTTACATAGGTAAATGTTCAAAATTAGATATATCAATTTCCATATTTTGCAATTTCATCAGTAGCCTTATTGGATTTTCTTCTTTCCATTTCTTCATGAATTCTTCTTACTATATTGAATGTGAAACCATTATTGACTCTAACAAAATTCTTTTCACTTTCGATCATTTTTAATTGAGGATAATAGTTGCAAACTCCTCGTTGAACCTCTATGAACCTATCATTCTTATTTCATCCCCAAAATATATTTTACAAAGCCAAAAAATTTACCAAATATGATGTCATATAGAATTTTGTGCTATGACGAACATCAATAAACTATTCATGCAAGCATACTGATAATGGATGCCCAGTTGAATTGTTTTTTGTTCCAAATTGTGTGGATAAAATAAAGCATCCATGTCTCAAAATGAGCTGATCGAGGACATCCAAAGACCCTACTCAATAAAGTGATAAAATCTCTAACCTCTTCTATAAAATCAACATTGTGCTATCCTTTGGCCAATTTTTTAACATTGGTAATCTGTTGATACATTAATTTATCAATTAAAAACTATCTTGCAATTGAATTGGATTGGCAATAGTTTTCATTGGCAATCTTCATATTAGCAAAACATACTAGTCATGATGTGGAATATTGAATGCTTCTCTTAAAATTTCAAATTTATTATCCAACAATGTTACACCCTTTGAATTTTTAATTTTCCTATCATCTGCATCATAATATTGTGCACATGCTAAAACCAATTCCACAAATTGAATAGAAACAAGGAATGTAGCTACTTCAACCAATCCTAAAGTTGTCAATATTTGCTAGAGAAGAGACATTCCCTCACCCCTTTTCATTCTATTTAAAAATTCCATAATATCAATGAAACATAAATCTATGTCTCATATCTCTTGTTAAACTGAATTGGACCTAGATTTTTGAAGATTCCTTGTGAATTTGTACTTCATAGTGAACAATATACTATTTTTAAGCTGAAAATTTTATCATTTTCAAAAAAAAAAAAAAAAAACATAATAGACAAATGAGAAATGTAATTACATCAAACAAAATAAAGAGTAGACACATATAAAATAAACTCATCTTTCATTATTGCTATCAAAGAAATATTTAATGGCATGAAGAAGTGTAATGAAAGATTAAATCATGAAACTAAAAATATATACACATGTATAAAATAAATGCATATTTAATTATTTTTATGGAAGAAATATTTTATGGATCGAAGAAGTGTAATGAAATATTAAGTCATGGAAATAAATTATCATAGTCATTTTAAAATGGATATATTATGTTTGTAATGCCCCGCTCGGGAATCCAAAAGAAATAAATCTAATATGTTACAAAGTTTACTGAGCTATTTTTAAAAAAAAGTTTAAACAACATCAAAGTAACAATAATGTGGAAGCAATATATACATACACATCAAGAACACATAATCAATTACAATTACAGTTTCAATTCCTTGAGGGTTCCTTCACATTAAGTCACATTTAAGAAAGTTTTATTAATATGTTTAAGTATCAATTATAGTGTCCATAATCATAAAATCAATAAACACATACATAATCATATAAGAAAATGCATAAGTACAACTAATAATATGAAAGCACATCTAATGAATAGCATCCACTACATATGTCACAGGGTATGTGAAAATAGATACAAGCACATCAATATACAATACAATATCTCATAGGATCTCAAAACACATGATACATAGATACATCAAATGAATAGAAGTCTTTAAGATAAGAGGAAGAATGATAATTGTACCACTGTATCAAGGAGCATCCAACATGTGTCAATCTAAGGGGGACCCAAATGGTAAGAATACACTACCTCTTGACCGTGTGGTCATCTAATTAGGCTCCCACTCCCAACATGCATGAGATATAATGTATGATCCACACAGATAATCAAATCTTAAAATAATCTTAAGAAAGAAATCCTAATAGCCAACAACTACCTCAAAGGTAACACAACTACTCAAGAAGAAGAGATAGTCAAAATCAAAAGGACACCCATTCCAATACTAACATCTCATACCAAGTCAACGTACAAATACCAAGACCAAAAAATATACAACCAGCTCGAAATCAATGTCAAGTGTCATAAGCACAATGACCAACAAATAAAAACTATTATCAATAAAATTAAACTACCAATCACTAACTTCATCAATAAAAACACCACTAATGAATAACTAATCATTCATTAATAAAAATCAACTTTCAACAATAAATGACATCCAGTCAATGAGTAACAACTCACAATAAAAGCACCATCAAAAGTAATATCCAACAAGTACACCACTAGATGCAAATATAAAAAAACCATGAAGGAGAATCAGGCTACATACTATGGAGTGTCATCACATGAGCCAACTCTAAGGTTGCCTTGTAGTCTCTCAAGACCCTGACCCCCTAGTGACTCTATGCAGAACTAGAATACCCTCTTGTGATGACAAGGAAACTAGTCATACCTCTGAAGGTATCATCTCCATCTCATCCTTAGTCTATATAAGCACTCAAGGCATATAGGAGGAAAAATCTCAAACTTATTTTTTTAAATATATCTCAAGAAAAAGGGCTAGGAAAAATATTTTAATTACTATGTTATCACTTGTTACACAACTTACAATGAGTTACCTTGGCAACCACTTTGGGCCCTGACCCCTGTTGCAAGCCACTCCCATAGACATGCACCTAGACTACCTTCCCAAAAATCACAAACCACAATAGTATCCCATACTACAAAAGTAGTGTTGATCGAATTTGGTTCCTTAACAGGTAACCCAAAGAATAACATTAGTTCTTGAAACCCAAGTTCTCATAAATACTCAATAGCATAAAGCTCATAAAACATAAATCTCAATTCAAATCATAAAGTTCATCATGACATGTCGTCAAATAATCATAAAAGAAATGTAAAAAATGCCTCTAATGCACATCCTAACTTGGTCAACTAAACAACCCACAAAGAAAAACTATCAAGAAAATAAACATCACAAGACTATAAATAGAATATTAGAAAACAAATAGTTTTCAACCACATGATTTAATTCCACCAATTTCTCTTGTTTAGTTTGGGTGATAAGGATGTGTTCAGAAATAAAGTAAGAATATATATGTTAATATAAATTATTATGCTAATATACTTATTTAAAACAATAAGTATTTAAATATCCAATGTTTTTGTGCATATAAAATAGCAAGCAACATGAGCATGTTATTAATTTAAATAATCTTAAATTATAAATTATTTAATTAATATATATTATTAAATTAAAGACTAATATCAATTTCATTTCTAAAATATTAATTTGACTTCTATTTAAGTCCAATAATAATATATTTTTTTCCTTTAATTCATAATGCATCTAGAGATAAAATTATAAATTTAATTTAATTATTTATAATGTCTCTCATAAAGTCAAATAGTTATTAACTAAATGATTAAAAAGTGAACTCTACCACAATTTCTCTTTAAAAAAAAAAATTCTAAATATTTATTTATTAACCTTTCTCTTTCATTAATAAATATAAAATCATTTATATGCAACTAAGAGTTTAATCAAACTTAAATAATCAATAATACTAATATTCACTTTATAACTAAATAGATAATATTTATTTAATTTTAGAAATTAATAAAAAAATATTATTTTTAAATAAATAAATCTAAAAATTAAATTATATAAAATTAAGATATACATGCAATTAATATTTTTGCATGTCTTTGATCTCTCAAATCATTCAACCATACTATACTTATTTTTCTATTTTTGGCATATTTGATTTCACATGCATGTAACTATACTATACTTAGCTTTCTATTCTTATCATATTTGTTTTCACATGCATTTAACCTTACTATACTTAGCTTTCTATTTTTAGCATGTTTGTTTTCACATGCATGTAACCATACTATATTTAGCTTTCTATTTTTAGCAATTTTTTTCCATGTGCATGCACTAGTTTAGTTATAACATATTTTCCTCTCAATTAATCTTTTTCCTTTTTCCAATTTAAATTATTTTAGATATAAGAATAATATTTATCTATATTTAGAAAACTCATGGTAATCTCATGGTTCTAATGACAAATTTAAAGTTGAAACCCTAATTGTTCAATTTATTATTTTCTTCCAAATTTCAATAATCAAATTTTCATTATATTAGAAAGGGGTTTATAAGAATATAGTCACAATCATTTTCTAGAGTTTTTTAATAATTTTTCTCAGTGAAATTTTTTTAATTAATAATTTTTTTCTTTTTTCAAAATCTACAATATAATTCCTTATTCAACAATCACTACAGTAAATTAATAAGCAATGTGCAAACACCCAGGAAGACACGAAGTAGATAGATCTTTTAATAAAATTCTACATTGCATTTTCAAACCCTACCTCAAAACCACAGCTAAAATCTAAAACAATCTGTGAATGCATGCAAATCTGAGACTTTTAACAATTCTTTTGATCCAATTTTGAATGTTGCTCCCCAAAGCCCGTGTAATTGCAAAATGACCTTTAGATCTCTCATAAAGAGTTCTCCCATAAATTGGGACTCTAATTGTGTAATCACAAGAGGGAACTCACTAATCAATTACTATTTATATTTTATTACTTTTTACCTTTTAATGCCCAACTCTTTTAGATATTTAATTATAAAACATCCAAATTTAAATAGTTAACTTTCTCTCTTTAATTAATTTTTGAAACATTTATAATAATATATTTATTAATTTAATTTTATTAAAATAAAACTCCTAAATAATTATCATTAAATTAAATAAATATGACCACCACAATTAGAACTATAACTTTATCTTTAAATTTTATTCTTTTATATATATATATATATATATATATATATATATATATATATATATATATATATATATATATATATATATATATATATATATATATATATATATATATATATAGTTTATTAATTAGTACAAGTACTAATTAAAGCATAGTTTATTATTTAAATTAATAATAATAACCAAAACTCTTTATTTAAATGCAACTCTAATTTAATTATTATTAAATAAATAATTATAATAAAGCAATATTAAATCTATAATATTTTAATATTTTAATTATCTCCTTTTGTCCAACTTCTTAAATTAAACTTTTAAATTAAATCTATTAAACTGAAGTACATATTTAATTAATTTATAATTGATTAAATATCATCATATTCCAATTTTTCTCTAACCAATTTATTTAAATTTAGACTTCTAAATTAAGGCTTTTAAATTAGAGCACATATTTAATTAGTTTTTTAATTAATTAAATATTCTCATGCTTTAATATTTTCTTTTTAACCAAATAATATTTAATTATATGATTAACCCAAATATTATAATTAAATCATTTATCAAATAAATCACATAGTGAAATCCACATAAAAGCAACATTACCAAAACTGACTGAAACTCAAAATAAAACAACATAGACAAAGATAAACTCATAGGTTTTAAAAAGGGTTGAAAGTCAGTTACGAGTCCTCCTTACAAGACAAGTATTTAGGTTGTGGTTAGGATTGGACCTGAACATTATTCCCCCATTCTTACCATTGAGTTATTGTGATAAGGCATGCTCATCCTGGCAATTTAGGGAAGTCGATGCCTGGTACCTACATTCTACATAAAAGATGAACATGTACATGTATATAAATATATCTAAACTAAACAAGCAATGGTAGAGAGTGGTACATTGTGTAGATCCTGACTAGTAGGTGACTATGACTCCCTCCCTTAACCACATCAAACACGACAAACATAAAAGTAAAAAAAATACGTACACCATACACATTCAAGTATAAGGTAAGTACTATAATAAATCTTGGGTATAAATCATCACATATTCAAACATGAAAACTCATCATTTGACATCATCCTAAAACCAACCACATTTATTAAATAAGAACCATTAAAGCATTATGAATATGCTAGTAATCATAATCAACAATCAACATGTGAAATATAATCAACTAAATAATTATTTATTGATATACATGTAATCCAAACCATGAAATATTTTCATAATTATAAATCCAATAACCTTGAAACTAACACATGCATGAAATAGGCATAAACATAGTTTGGTAAATATAATGGAAAAGTAAACTATTGGTGGGCATTACAATGTCAAACACAATCCACTTTAGGATATAATCACTCCCAATTTCCAATACCAGAGATTGAAAACCAAATATATTTGGATCTCCACACAAACGAGACAATGACATATTCAACTCCACTATTTTAGTATCCATCTTTCATTAACCCAACCATGAGCTCAACATAGCTAGGAAAGAGAAATGCTTGAAGCATATGATTATGAGGAAAGGATATATATTACAAATTTCTATCTCTTTGTATAAGGCCTACATTATTATTTTTGTAATTCATAACCATGGCTGGGAATAAGGGCTTGACTCATATTGCAAAGTTGGTGGTTTTTGCAAATTTGTTTAGCACCATTAATTCAACATAAGCTTTCTAGGACATTTCAAAAATAGATGCAACTTAATAGGCCACTAAGATAAAAAAAGATAACTTTACCTAAGCATAGTAAGAATTCAATTCCCATTAAATCCATTGATTTATTAATTGCACAATAAAGGAACCTAAATGCTCAACTAAGGAAACCCAAATCCAAATTCCATAGTCAAGCTTATGAGGATTTGGGTAGAAGCTCATAGGAAGAGAAATGTTTTCATTTGAAATGGAAACATTGAAAAACATTCCCAAAATTAGAAACAAATTGAGTGAAGAAAATGGGTACCTAGAAATATCGATTTGCAAAATCTATCCTGAACAAAAAATTCACCTATTTAAGTTCTCTATTCTAACACAAAAAGGAATGAATTGGAAAAATTGAAAATATATAGTAGTAGGGAAACAAATTTATATAGATACTGCCAATGGAAAATGCAAGAAGAAAAACTAATAAATTCAAACACAAATGAGACTCATCGGTTTTGGGATTCAATGTAAAGAAAAAATGGAAAAAAAAAGCATTGCAAATTAAGTGGAAGTTATAGGATAACTACAATTGATTGGGTGACAACTTCCATTCTAATCATTAAAAAAGTTAGTTTGATTACAGTTATCATTTAACAATTTCAACACACCAATATTGGATGCAATACTGGTTAACGATTTGTAACTATTAATTAGCTTAGAGGTTCCTTCATTCACATAAAGGTCCTTAAATCTATGAAGGATGTGAAATTAAGATGATTAATGGTTTGCTATTAACTGTTTGACATTTGTTATCGGATGGGGTTAGTTATGAAGTAGGGGCTTTATTTATTAAATTTAGTTATCAATGTTGAAAAAAAACACATGTGGCTCAACTTTCGTTGTTGTGCAAGTAGGAAATTATTTTGCATCTTTTTGGGGTGTAATGGAAAGAATCTTTTAACAATCTACATTCACAAGATCTTGTTTTGCATCATTTCTGTATTTTGTTCTTCTGTGTATGATTTAATTATTTTTTATTGTTCAATCTTGTGTTTGAAATTAGGGAATTCAAAAAGGTGAAGATTTTGATTTCAAGAGCTCACACCCAGATCAACAACCCCATCTAGGTACCTTTTTACTTGTGCCTATAGTAGCTACTCCATGATCATTAACTTTGACATCTATAGATTTTATCAATTTTTTTACAAGTCCTTTAGAAGACAAAATGAAAAAGTAAAATAAAAAACTAGATTTTATTATATTTCTATGTGTTGCAGGTTATGCTTTTGTGTGTCAAATCAATTAGAGCAAGTATTATCTACTTTAATGACTTGAATCTTCTATCTATTCAATGGAAATGCTTAGATCAATCATTTTACCCGTTCTTGCAGCAGCTACTCCTTGGTTATTGCAGTCAGCTTTATCTTTGACATCTATAGATTTTTTTTAAAAAAAATTTAGAGTCCTTTCAAGGTGTAATAGAGAGAATAAGGATGTATTAAAGGGTGTGATTTGAATCCAAACAAATTAAAATTTAAGCTTAGGAATTTCTTACTTTCTTGGGTTATCTTGGGAAGAAGTGCAGTCTTGTGGATGCTAAAAATTAAGCAGAACTGATCAAACTCAACTTTATGCTTGGGAACCTTGGATTTAGATGGGCTTGTTTTAAATATTCTAGGGTTTCCATCTTAGAGTTCCATGCTTACTTTAATGGTTGTTCATTTTTCAACTGTATAGGATTTGAGCTTTTATCCATCAAATGAATATGCTACACTTACCCTAATTATTTTAGTTTAGAGACACATATACATTGAACTTACCTCATTATTCAACCGCACTTAAGGGTTAATCATAGGAAGAATTTTGATATCTTTTCTTTTCTTTGGTTGAAGATGAAGTCTTGAGAAGACATAGGAATTAGAGAAACATTGGGATGTTTAGGTGCCCCTAGTATGAAGTAAAATATTTAAAAATTGAAAAAGATTTATAAGGTTTGGAAAGATTTATAAGTGCAAGAATGAAATTATTATAAATTTATAATGATTTATAATATAAAATGCCACATGTTTTCCCATGCTACTTCATTCCATTCCTAGAATCATATACTCAAAAACCCTTCACGTATTTGCAAGCCATTCATCACAGTAAATGAAAAATGTGTGCAAGTCGTTCAACACAACAAAGCACAAATGTGTGCAATCCGTTCAACACAAAAAATCACAAATGCTCTATAGATGATCAAAGCTGATATACTTGCCATCCATTTTGAAACCACCCAAACTATTCTTTGTTTCAAAAGGCAATCCCTTAGTATATGAACAACCGAATCAACATCTTTAACAAGGATTGTCAATATTTTTGCAAATATCCATTTCAGGAATAAGATCAAAGAATCCCTACAAATGTTAGTGAAAAATAAACTCACTTTCTGATGCCTAAAGGAAAATAATGGTCTTACATTAGAGTTATGTCCTTCATCTTTTTCTTGATGGAATAAGATTGTTGCTCTTCAATTGTAGCTTCTGTAGAATTTCTGCTATAGTGATCCTCACCCTCATTGATAGGAAGCTTCCATCTCTTGCTCGCATAGCATCTTACATGTAAGAAAATTCACAGTTGTGAATTTTAATTCTTTTTGAGCCCCCAATCAATAATCACATTTAGTATTGAGCTTGGTGCATTACTAGATAAGGATCAAGGATATGCAATTGTGAAAGTTAGGGTTGAATATAACTTTAGATTTAATAGTGTATTTGATTTTTCTAAGAGTTCAACCTTAATCTATCCTCAATATAAGGTTAAATATTAGTAATTTATCATTTTAGTTTGGAAAACTATTTATGTGAGTGATATAGTTAATAATTTTACTATAATAAATGATATGGTTTTCTTTAATAAAGAATGTCAATTTTTAGAATTACAAATAAAATAGTAAGTGATTATAAGGAGTGTATAATTTATAAACGATATTTAACATATTGATTCAAACTTAATTTTTCATATATTGATTGAAAATTTGAAAATTCAAATCAAGGAAAACGGGCAAATCAGCCCAATTCCATAAATAATCTCTTTGATGCCACCACCTAGGAAATTGTCCATGTTTTTTTATAAATATCTGGTGTGCTTACATTTGTTTAAATTAATTAAAAGATAAAAATAATTAACAAAAGAAAAAATAATTTTTTTTTAAAGACACCTCAAGAACAAGTTTCTACTAGATCAAGAATCCAAATAAACATTATAATTCACACACAAAAGAATCATGATGGCTTGCACTACAGACTTTTGAATTCCACTAGCTATAGAAAACTGCCTTCAAATATTTTAGAAATACAAATGGAAATAAAATATGGTAAACAACATATAAAAATAGATCCCTGCTAATGTTTTTTCATATTGCTCCAAATTTAGTGGTTTGTAGTCGCACCATAGATATTTCCATTGTTTTTCCTGGTAACACCAGTAATTTCATAGTTTACTTATGGTTCTATTTTGCTATCTTTAGGACTGGTTATCATAGAACTCATCACTAGACCAGTGAAACCAAGGCTTAACAACTTCCCAAGCTTTCCATATGCTCTTAATAACAAAAGAACCCTATATGAGCACAGGTTCTTGCATGATGAGAAGGGTGTGAAAGCTAATCCCCTTCCATACAAGCCTGTTGATGGGAAATCTCAAAGAAATGCAATGCCAAACCAAAATCTTCTAGGCTTCATCCTCAATGATGGTGTGAATAATCCATTTGGCACATAGAGAAAGGCCTTACTTCTGTGTGGAGAGAAGACCAAGGCCTCTAGACTCTTTTGGGAGACAACTAAAATCCCAAGAAACTCTGTGAAAGCCATGATGATCGAAACTAGAGACCCAGAGAAAACACTCTAATTTCTAGTAGGAGGCTTTGGAAGGAGCCCAATAAGAATATTAATAGACATGCATTATCATAAGAACTTTCGAGCAAATCTGGAATTTTCTTGCAAGAGAAAGTTGTTTCATAAGATAATAATCTAGTTTCTTAGTAATCTTGGCAAGCACTACATTCCACAGATCCACTGGCGATGCTTGAAAAGAAAAAGGAATGCCTAGAAAGTAGAAGATCTCCCTATGAGTGACCCATTTCCATTCAAACTGGTTAAGCTAAGGTGGCACTGGCAAAAAAGACTATGATAACAGAGCATTTTATGTCATTGAATAGTAGAGTTGGAGGCTTGACAAAAAGTATCAAGGCAATTTAAGGCATTATTGATGTTTTCTTCATCCTCCAAAAGAGTGAGAAAGGAATCATCGAAAAAATGACCATTTACCAATTGGGAAGAGGATTCTGGAAAAGAAATGCCACAAACCAAACCAAAAGACATGGAGTGGGGTAGCAAATAGCCAAACCCTTCAGCAGCAAGAACATAAAGCACCAGAGCCATAGGGCAGCCTTGCCTGATGGAATGAAAAATCCCAAAGACATCAAATTGGGAGTTATTGATGGTAATGTAGGCATTAGCATCTCCACAGACTGTAGAAAGTTGGGACCAAAACCAAGAGCCCGGATCATAGCCATAATGAAAGGCCATTCAATTCTGTCATAGGCTTTTACAAAATTTATTTTCAAAAAAATAGCCAGTTGCTTGGACTTGTGAGCCCACTCCATTCCTTCTTAGACAACAATAATGTTGTCAAGAATATATTTGGACTTGATAAAGCCAGTTTACTTAGGTCGCACAATTAAAGGTAGGAGATGGAAAATTTTGAGAGAAATTGCCCTAGCAATAATCTTCTACGAAACATTCAGAAGGGTAATGGGCCGCTAATTGCAAATATCCTTAGGATCTCTAGCTTTAGGTATGAATTTAATGTTTCCTTTATTGATAATAGCTCCTAGACTTTTATAATGATAAGCTTCAAGATAAACTTTGTGCAGATCAAGACCAACATGCTCCCTGAGGTGTTTGTAAAATTCACAAGGAAACCCATCAAACCTAGGGGACTTATCATCTACCATCGAGAAAGCTACCTCTTCAAGGTCTCAAAGGGTAAGAAGTTACTCATAGAAAGGATGTTGCTCAACTACTAGGCAGTTTGGAGTAACAAAAATACACTTTTTGAGAGCTTCCTCGTGAGCAACGAAATTTCCCTATGAAGAAAAAATGTTCTCATAGTGATGAGATAATGCTTGCAGGATGTCAGGGAGACTAGAGATAATAGAAGTGTCTTGTTTGATTTTTTTAATCCCAAAATTGGTATGACAAGCTCAAAGAGCTTGGAAGAACTTCTTTGAAGCTTTATCACCAACCTCCAACCAATGGAGGCGAGCTTTGATTTGGGCTTCTCGGGCAGCATAATTATCCACAACCTATTTATCATGGTGAAGTTTGGCAAGTTGAATTTGCAAATCAACATCAAAAGGATTAAGGTTGAGAGCCTTAGAAGCTTTTTTGAGTGCAGAAGCTTAGATGTTTTAATGTAGTTAAAATATATTTTAATTTTTTTAATTTTAGTTTGATTTGTCATTTTAGTAATTTTTTATTTTATAAATCCAATACTTTCTCTTTTCTCCAAGGAAAGGTAATATCATTTGTAATGAAGTTCAAATATAATAAAAGAATTTGTTAGTCTTTATTTTCTTCGAAGTTTGAGAGATACAGGATACAAAATTAGGTCATGTTGACATATTAGAATTCATTGAAAGAATAAGAAATGGGGAGTAGACTTCAATTTTGTCACAAGGCTTGCCAACCTCTTGTTTGGTTGAAGCAACAACATTCCCTAATTCTGTGCAGTCAGTGGATTTGGTTCTACAATGTGCATTATGATGAAGATAAAAGAAAGATCTTTAGTGAAAATGGAGAAATAATTTTTGATATTAGCCCTATGATGATATGAAAAAATATTCTCCATACAAGAACATTCTAAATATGAGACCGTGGATTTGCAAATAGCTAATGATTATTATATGAAGAAAAAAAAAAAAGCTATTTTCTTTGTTAATTAAAATTTGTTGCTTCAACAAAGTATCAATGTTAAGAAGATGGCAAGAGGATGGCATGAATTTGAGTTTAGAGAAGAGGAAAAATATTGCATCACTCTATTGTATAGGGTTCATGGACATAAAGAGGCAAAGAATTTTCAACCATGGATGTGTTTATTTATCATGAAAATGATAAAAAGAAAACAGATAGACTGGGTTACAATAATCAATGATAACTTAAACAAGCAGTTAGTGGATGTTTTATTGACTAAGAAATTCTACATGACATCCTATTTGGTGTACATGTTGGCTTTGAAAGGGAAATACCTAGGTCTCACAAGGATTGGACATATTAGCAAAGAAAGCCAAGGGTGTATGAATGTTTTCCACAATTAGAACTCATAGAAAGTCAAACACATTTCTACAAACTCAATGATGCATTCTTATATTGCATAGTAAGAAGACTTGAAAATGACATGGCAAAAAGGATATCAATAGAAGCATAAAATGAAATAATAAAGTTTGGAAATTGGTATGTTCAATTCCAAACTTTTTCATACCTAAGAGTTTTTGGTTATCATGGTATTCCATTGAAATTACTGAGGTATCCTTCAGATAGAATCTTGTTACTTGAATTGTGTAGACAAATTGTGGATGTCATAAAAAATTATGGTTTAAAGGTAACCAACTTTTTTGATTTCCTAATTAAAATTGGTGGTTATTCATGTATAGATAAAGATGTTGAAACAACAAAAAGAGATCTATCATCTTTTCGTATCTATAAATTTGGAAATGGGAGATGTAATTTTGACCTAGTAGGTACATTTAGCCTTTGTTTAGAGAATAATTACAAAAATTTACCATGTTTGGAAGACCACTGGGCAAACTATCAGAATGATTTAGAAATTTTGATTTGAAAAAATTATAGATCTAGCATTGATGTGATGAGAGAATGCAAATTTTACAATATAGATGAAGACATGAAATAGGATGGGAATTGATTAAGTCCTCTATTTCTTACATAAAAGATTTCAGAAAAAGATATCCCAAGAGTTAATTGGTACATTCTTGAGGATACATCAATTGAAAATAGGACTATGGGTGTCATTCTTATGTCCATGGAGTGGTTAGAAGGCCATATCATTTAACTTGAATACCTATGCCGAATTCTCAAATTGCACCACATATTATAGAGGGCTCTAATCTAGTTGATGTAATTATGATCAATGATGATAAAAAATAACTAGAAGGATAGTAAAAGAGATTGATCTAGTTTCTTCAAAAGACACATGTCTACATGGCATGCATGGACAAGTTAGTGATGGTGTAGATCTATTGAAAAGGGAAAGATTAGAGAAAGAATGTGTCATCATGACAACATTACAAGAATCTATGTAATGCCCCACCAAGGGATCCAAAGAATTAACCTAAAGTTTTACTAAGTTTGGTAGCATTTTTTTTTATTTAAAAAAAATATGAAAGTAAATTCATCTACATCATACATATGATAACGGAAGCAATAACCATAGTACAAGTGAATGTAAACATACTTACATAACATGTGACACTCTTTAAGGATCCCTTAACATTGAATCACAACTAAATTAACTATTAATGAATCCATCTAATACTACATCCACATGAAAAATAATGAAAACTCCAATGTTCTTAAATTACATTTCTGATTGCTCAATCATCCACTGTACATGTCACAGGGTATGATAGGCTTAAAAGAATATACATGTGTGAAATAAAGTATATCATCATCCTAATTCTATACCATGATGCAACAACATAAATGAAACCACATATCATACATGATACATCATCATCATAAAAGATAACCATATATCATCAAACATAATTAACTAAGTGCATGGTTCCTTCCAACCATTAATAACATCATTAGACCATCTTGGGTCCTATCCATCCCTCTGTGCATAACATTCCAAATCACTGAAGAGATCATAGGTATTAACATAGTAAGAATGTCACTCCTAATCATACTACATCATATGCAAAAAAGAAATCTAACATGCAAATTAAAGCATAAGATATCATCATCTAACATATGCAAATCATCAATGTAAGGATACATGTCCACCATCATAATCAAGAATGCATCAACAACGGAGTCTCAGATGGATCTCAAATGATAAGAGCGATAAAGCACTACCACCCAATTGTGTGGAACCTAAGTGGTCCACTCCCATCGCGTTGAGGAGATAATCTCAAGTCCCAAATAGGTTATCAAAATCACATAGCATAAATACTCTCTAAGTCCAGGAATCCTAAAAGTATACTAACTCAAAGGTTCCAATCACAAACTGACATCTAATCCTAGAGGCACAACAAAGACATGTAGGAAACCTACTATGCAAGTGGGAAAGTGTCATCACATGGATCGCGCTAGAGTTACCCTGGTAGTCTCCCAATAGACCCCAGCCCCCTAGTGATCCCTGTGTGGCCACTAGTATCCTCTCATACGGATGAGGCATACTACGAAATGCAAGGTTGCAACCAAGCGTTCTCTCTACTCCCATCCTAGTCTGTACAAGCACTCAAGGCATGTGCAAGAACAAACAATTATCTTTTTAGGTTCATTAAGTTAGTATTAGGTGTGTATGTTTTCACTTATTAAGACAACTTACAATGAGTTATCTTGGCAGCCTCTTAGGGCCCCGACCCCCATTGCAAGCCACTTCTCGACACTACAAGTAGATAACCTACCCTAAGCTCATGGTATCATAAATCACAAATCACCAAAATATAATCCACAATATAAATATCAAATCTTCATAAGAAAATGAAAAGCATCCATAGATAATCATGACCACAACAGTTCTCTATTGGCAACTGAAGGTATTCCTGATAATCACAATAATCATTGGCTCTTAACAAGCAACCAAAAAGTATCTCAAAGTAATATTGATCGAAGACTTCAAAATGGTTGAGTCAAAACATGTCACAACATGACATCATCAAGATTAGATAACAATTCAATTCCATCAAATGACTGAAAGTAACCAAAGTATAATTGATCGATGACTCAAAATGGTTAAGTCAAGTGTCTCATACATATGAATCTCTGCTTCACACAAGAAGACTGGAAATAAATAATAATTAGTAAATACAACATTTCATAGAGCATACCATCGCATAACCATGGTTGGTTTTATAAAGATCAGAATCAAAAGAGATCATCATGAAATCACAATCATAACCCCCGAGCCTCTGGTAGATGTTCTATACTGGTCAACACTAGTCAACCCAAAACCCCAAACAGATAGCATAATGCAAGCACAAGTTTTGGTTTACTGAAATTACATAGTTGAATAAGATGTGGACGTCTTAGTTTTCATTTTCCAATTTAGATATTGAGTGGAGGAACATTTTGTATGTTTTCCTAACCCATGTATTGTTTGGTAGATAAAGGTTTCTCCCTATAACTCTTAAAATTGATTTTCCAATTATTATAATGATAGTTTGTTTATATAAATGTTATTTGAAAACGACCCCCATCCAATTTAAATAGTAAATTTTTGACATGAGAAATTACTAATTCTTTTCATAATCATCTTTTCTTCATAATTCAAATCAATTAATTAAATCTATATTGTTAGACTATAATATTACAAAATAATTTATTATTATAAAGAATGATCCTTTAATTCAAATCATTTAACAAATATAATAATTATTAATTATTAATAACATATATACAGACTTACATATATATATATATACATATATATATATATATATATTTATATATATTTATATATAAATATATATTTATATATAAATATATATTTATATATAAATATATATTTATATATAAATATATACATACATACATACATACATAAATATATATATATATATATATATATATAATTATTAATATTTAATGATACTAATAATATTTTTAAAACATAATAAAAATCGAGTTGTGAAAATTTGATTTTCGCACCGATGAAAACCAAATCGTATAACACATATAACATAAACGTTTTTTAATAAAAACATATCCAAATTTTTTAAAAAGCATCACTTTTGATGAAGCGACTATCATGATGTGACTTTCGTCGCTATGACTGTCACTTATGTGACATGTTGTCACGGGTACCCTACTTATGTAGGTACCTTGCGACTTACGCACTAAATGTGTTGTTGCAGGTACATTGCGTATCAGGTACCCTGTGACCAATAAAGGCAGTGGAATGTTGGAGGTGTGTAACCCGCCCCTCACATAATTTATAATTATTTTTTATAACGTTTTTAATAAACATTTAGCAAATGCGTGATTTAGATTTTTAATATAAAGTTTCTCACTGCGATTTAACATTCGAACTTTCAATTAAATATATATACATATTTATGTATATATATTTATATATAATTGTATATATATATGTATATATATATGTATGTATGTATATATATATATGTATATATGTATATATATGTATGTATATATATATATGTATATACACACATAGAGTTTTATACTATAGCACATATATATACATTTATATATATATATACATGTATATATATATACATATATATATATATACATGTATATATATATACATATATATATGTATATATATATATACGTATATATATATATATATATATATATATATATATATATATGTATATATATATACATATATATGTGTTGTAGTATAAAACTTTTTGTGTGTGTGAGTGTATATATATATATGTGTGTGTGTGTATGCAGATTTGAAAAATATATAAACATGTATTTTTCTAAAGAGAACATATACATAAATTTTTTTTTTTAAAAGGGCTTCCAATTTAAGAATTTTCCTATAAAATATTTGTTTCCTAAATTTACCCAATAATGCTTCTAATAGGTTTGACTATAAATTTTAATCCCTAGCCCCATAATTTCCTCATATTTACGCATATGAAAGTTTCATTCAACCAAGATATAAAAATCCTCAAAAAGCATTCAGAAGACACGAAGAAGATAGGAAGTGCAAGAAGTGAAAATGACATATGCAAAAATCACAAGTGTCTACCTGGACACTGATGCTAATCACTTCTCTTCAGAAACTGCAAAGCAGGCTCCTTCCTTCTCCAACATTCTCGGGTCCTCCAAACATGCTCCAAACGCCCCCCCTAAGCTTCTAGGAGTGCCTAAATATAAAGAACTCTCAAGAAGCACCTAGAATGTCTCTAGAAACAACCAAAAGGTGTTGACAACTAAGCACAAGCTTTTTCAAACCTTCTAGATGAGTCATAAGGTTGTAGACACCATGTGCTTAATTATTGCGCTAACTCCTGTGTTGTTGACATATGTGCAATCAAAAGGTGCATTTACTCCTAGGCAAGCTTATAACTTTTATTTTAATTTTTTTATTACTTTTTTTATTATTATTTATTTATTACTTTATTATTATTATTTTATTATTATTATTATTAATTTTAATTTCTATTTAATTAATTATAATCAAAATATCAAAGATCATGATACTATATTAATTTTTCTCAAATAATTAATTTATTAATTAAATCTATTTACTAAGACTTAATTAATAGAAAATTTACCATAGACCTCCAAGATAAAATATGAAAACCCATCATAGAACAATTCATACAAAATTCGTCTAAAGGGTTAAAAATCACGAATTATGTCATCTGACACATTTGAAAGGTAAAATATCTAGATACTTTTCCTACCTCACTAGGACAAATGGTTTAGGGGTTTAGGATTTGGACTTGAGAATTTATCTCCCCTCTCTTACCATTGAGATAGTGCAATAGGGTACGCTCATCTTGGCAATTTAGGGAAGTCAATACCTAGTACCTGCAACCTGCATAAAAACCATGCATGTACATATAATAGATATAATGCTAAGCTAAACAAGCAATGGCAGGAAGTGGTGCATCGTGTAGATCCTGACTAGTAGGTGACTACCACTCCCTTCCTTAACCACATCAGAAACACTATACATAAGAACAAACACACACACCATACACATGCAAGTATGAGATAAGTATCCATAATAAAACACATGTGATAATAAACCATCTAACTAATCATCATCAATAACTGAAAGCAATGTAATAATAATCATGCATACATGAAATATAGAGTCTAAATAATCTCACCATACATCAACTGAATCCATAACATAATGTCTGATAGTCTCAAAACAATACTACTAACTATCAACATAAAACTAGTCTAACATAGTTCGACAATAATAGCAACAATATGTCTAGAAAAATGTGAACAAGGGTAGGCACTACATCTACCCCCCCTAGGATTAGGCTTACTCCTAGAAGCCTACAAACAAGTAGGGATATAACTCCCGTAATCTAGCTACATCCTCCCATGTAGCTGAAGAATCATCAGTAGGGTCTCATTGGACCCTTACCTACTCGATGGTTCGACCCCTAAGGGTCAACTCCCACTGCTCCAGAATACGAACTAGCTCCAAAGCCAGCTGCTCATCCTCTACCTACAATGCATTCCAATCAAGAACATGTACAACATCAAGAATATACTACCTAAGTATTGAAACATAGAAAACATCATGAATGCGAGCTAGGCTGGGCGGTAGAGCAAGGCGATAAGCAACTGGGCCAATCCTCTCAAGAATCTTGAATGGTCCCACAAAGCGAGTTGCTAGCTTTGAACCCTTTCTGTAATGGATCGGACTCTTCTGCAGAGTACTCTCAAGAAAACCTTGTCTCCCACAAGAAATTGCTTATCTATCCTATGTGCATCAGCATACTTTTTCTGCCTATCCTGTGTTATAGTCAAGTGCTCGCGGATACGCACTACCTATTATTCCATATCACGAAGCATCTCATGACCCAATAGGATGTGATCCACAAGACTATCCCAACTCAAAGGTGTATGAAAAGGACGTCCATATAAAGCTTGAAATGGTGCCATGCCAATAGAACTATGATACCCATTGTTGTATGCACACTCCACTAAGTAGAGATAGTCCTCCCAATGTGTCTGCCTATCCATCACATACATCCTTAACATATCTTCCAAAACTTGATTCACCCTCTCTGTCTGACCATCTATCTCGAGGTGATATGCTGAACTGAAATTCAATTGTGCTCCAAGCTCATGCTGCAGCGATGTCCAAAATGTGGATGTGAATATAGGATCCCTATCAGAAATGATCTTTCGAGGAACACCATGTAGTCTCACAATGTCACACATGAAGACATTAGCTACAAAAGATGCCATGTAGGAAGACCTGATTAGTGAAAAATGTGCCACCTTAGTCAATTGATCAACAGTGACCATGATAGCATCATGATGATGAATAGTCATAGGTAATCCTACTATGAAGTCCATAGAGATGATGTCCCACTTCCATGAAGGAATGAGATTTGGTTGCAAAAGTCCTACTGGGTGCTGGTGCTCTACCTTGACTCTTTGACACTCAAGACACCTAACCACATAATCAACAATGTCTTGCTTCATTCCAAACCAATAGAATAAAAGCCACAAATCAGCATGCATCTTCTTGACACCTGGATGTGTCGAGCAGGGTGTACGATGGGCCTCTGCTAGAATCAAGGTGTGAAGCTCATCTAGTAATGGCACATAAATCCTCCCTAAATGTCTCAAAAGACCATCTGATTCTCAAACATAGCCTGCAAACTTACCCTCCAAAGGTCTTCCTGAATCTATCTCTCTGCACACTTCCTGGTACCAAGAATCCATAGGAAGTGCCTGAAGAATCTAACTTCTCAAATCAACACTAAGAGTCATAGGTGATAACACATGTCTCTTGCAACTCAAAGCATCTGCCACCACATTCTCCTTTCCTTGAATGTACTTTACTTCAAAATCATACTCACAAAAAAATTCCATCCATCACCTTTAGCGAGCATTCAAATTACACTGAGTGAAAATGTATTGTAGACTGCGATGATCACTATGTAGCTCAAATCTATGCCCCAACAAGAAATGTCTCCACCTTGTCAAAGCATGAACTACTACTGCTAACTCAAGATCATGTGTAGGATAATTTAGCTTGTGATCCTTGAGCTTGTGTGACTCATATGCAATCACCTGTCCATTCTGCATCAGAATCGCTCCAATCCCTTCAAGGGAAGCATCTATACAAACCATGAAATCACCTTTCGAATTAGGTATTGCTAAGATTGGTGCACTAGTTAAAAGCTCCTTGAGCTTCTGAAATGCTTCCTCACACTTCTCTATCCATATAAACTTCTTTCCTTTTCTCTGAAGGGAAGTGATAGGATGCACTATTCTGGAGAAATTTTGAACAAATCTACGATAATAACCAGCTAGACCCATGAAACTATGAATCTCTAACACATTAGTCGGTGTAGGCCAATCCACAATTGCCTAAATCTTTGTAGGGTCCACTAAAATACCATCACCTGAAATGACATGCCCTAAGTACCAAATCTCTGGTTTGAAGAATTCACACTTAGCTACATTGGCATAAAGTTGGTTGTCTCTTAAGCACTGTAAAACCAATCGTAGGTGTTCCTCATGCTCCTTCTGAGACTTAGAATATATCAATATATCATTAAGAAACACAACTACAAACCTCTCAAGATAAGATTCAAACACCCCATTCATCAAACTCATGAAAATTGATGGAGCATTAGTCAACCCAAAGGGTACCACTATGAACTCATAATGCCCATAGCGAGTTTGAAAGGCGGTCTTGTGAATTTTAGCTTCCTTAATGCAAAGCTGGTGGTATCCTGACTTAAGGTCAATCTTGGAGAATACTGTAGCTCCCTTGATCTGATCAAATAAGTTATCAATCCTAGGTAGAGGATACATGTTCTTAATCATTACCTTAGTCAACTTTCTGTAATCAATACAAAGGTGAAAAGAACCATCTTTCTTTTTCACAAAGAGCACTGGAGCTCCCCATGGTGATACACTAGGTCGAATGCTCCCTTTGGCCAAGAGTTCCTCTAGCTGAAGACACAACTCTCCCAATTCCTATGTAGTCATATGATAAGGAGCTTTAGAGATAGGCTCCACTCCAGGAATCAGGTCAATGCTAAAATTGATGTCTCTCTTCAAAGGCATGCCTAGAATCTCACTTGGAAAGACATCTGCATGCTCCTGCAAAATCGGGTGATCTAAAGTCTTCCTCACAGGATCTTCCTCATCAAGATCATTTACCATAATAGAAAATATCTGACATCCCTTACGAAAACTCTGCTTCAGTTGCATGGTAGAAATCATCAGTAAAGATATAGGCCTTGGTATCCCAACAATCCTCACATCATTCCTTTGGTCATCCTAACACAATATAATCTTTTTCTTGCAATCTATGCTAGCTCTATGAGAGCCAAGCCAATCCATTCCTAAAACCACATCGTATGAATCAAGGCGTATAACTCAAAGGTCAACTGCAATATGAAATCCTTTGAAACTAAGCCCACACTTAAGAACTATAGAATCTGTGGAGACCTTAATACCTAAGGCTAGTTCCACTTGCCAACCATAATCTTGCTTCACTACATCCAGCTTACACTTAGCAACTATAGATGGAGAAATAAATGAATCTGTAGCTCTTGAATCAAACAACACTGAAAGAGATGTACCTCAAATAGCTCCTATGGTTTCAAGCACTATTCCTTGATGATCTACTTGACGGTGATCTACCGCTGCAAACACTTTGTGAGCTCTTCCTACATCTCCAACTATAGGCTCAGATGCTATTGGCCTAGGGCCTGAATATTAAGGTGATCACTGTGGACAGTGAGCTGCAAAATGTCCAACTTGCCCACATGAAAAACATCCTGTATTTTTGCCAGAATCTCTACCCATAGGTGGTGCATTTGATTGTTGATGATTGTTCCTGCTAACAAAAGACTGACTGCTTTGAGCTGGCTGATTGGGTTAATTTCATTTATTGCACTAAGAATTGCAGTTGTTCTTGGAGTTATAACCTCTGCCACCACCTTGAGCTTGAGAATTTGGTCCCTTCTGCTACTGTGTCTGCTGAGACTACTGTTGAAACTATTTCCCCTTAGAAAAATGAGGCTTCCTATTTCAACCTAAATTATAGTTGCCTTTAGATCCTGATTCTGTAGGTGCTCCCACAAAACCTCCCTAACCAAGTTTGATTCTTTTTTCTACAAGGATGGCTTGTCGTACCGCATCCTTGAGGGTTTTTGGCTCAAGTACCTTGACACCCCCAATTATACGATTGTTCAATCCTCTAATAAAGTGTTGTGTCAACTGAGTTGAGTTGTTACTGAACCTCGAAAAGGACATGAGCTTGTAGAATTTGCACTCATACTCTGTCATAGTCATAGAATACTGCCTGAGATTATGGAACTGATCTACCCTTTGCTGCTTCCATTCCTTTTGTAGGAATCATTTGCGGAAACTCTCTAAGAATAGCTCCCAAGTGACACTGTTATATCAATGCCCAGCTTCTTTTCCTCAATTGTCCACCAAGTGGCCCCAAAATTCTCCAAGTTGGTAATGGTGAATCTTTCCTTAACATTACTGTCAAAATCCTACATGGAAAAAATCCTGTCAAGGGCAATGAGCCACTGTTTGGCCACATATCTAGAACCTTGCCTGTTAAAGGGCTTGACCTTGGATCTTGAAAGGTCCTTCATCTGAGTAGAAATAATGGATCTCTGTCAATCCTTCCAAGGGCTCCTAGACCTGGGTCTATGCTCTATGTTCTATCTGATGTGCTTTATGCTATTCATGAGCAGGAGGTAGATGATCAAGAATGGTTTGCATCATCTTTCTCAAGTTAACCTCCTTAGACTCAGCTTGGTCCTCTCTACGGCTCTCTTCCTACTGCTTACTAGCATGCTCTCCTTTGCTCTCTTCATAAGCAGATCCCCCATGGGTAGACTCATGGACACTAATAGCTCTGCCATTACCATAGCATCTACCACAACCTCTACCACAGCCTCTAACAAAAGACCTAGTCCCAGATACCATCCTATAACAATATCTAGATTACTATCATAACCACAAGGCATGCTATTGTATATCATAAAAGGCACATGTTCTACAAGAGACTAAGTTTAATTTTCACTTTTACCTATGTTTAGGTTTAAGTAAAAATTTTAGGTTTGAAACCTAAGTGTTGAAGTATGAAAAATATGCAAGTAATAGTTTTAAGTTCTGTTTTAGTTCACCTAGTTTTCAAGTTACACATAATAGTTCAAAGTCCTTGTTTTTGATCCAAATACCCAGAGCTCCCAATATAGAAACTCAGGCTCTGATACCAAATGTAATGCCTCACCAAGGGATCCAAAGAATTAATCTAAAGTTTTACTAAGTTTGGTAGCATTTTTTTTTTTTTTAAACATGAAAGTAAAACCATCTACATCATACATACGATAATGAAAGCAATAACCATAGTACAAGTGAAAGTAAACATACTTACATAACAGGTTACATTCTTTATGGATCCCTTAACATTGAATCACAACTAAATTAACTATTAATGAATCCATCTAATACTACATCCACATGAAAAATAATGAAAAGTCTAATGTTCTTAAATTACATTTCTGATTGCTCAATCATCCACTATACATGTCACAGGGTATGATAGGCTTAAAAGAATATACATGTGTGAAATAAAGTATATCATCATCCTAATTCTATACCATGATGCAACAACATAAATGAAACCACATATCATACATGATACATCATCATCATAAAAGATAACCATATATCATCAAAAATAATTAAGTGCATGGTTCCTTCCAACCGTTAATAACATCATTAGACCATCGTGGGTCTTAGCCATCCCTTCATGCATAACATTCCAAATCACCAAAGAGATCATCGGTATTAACATAGTAGGAATGTCACTCCTAATCATACTACATCATCTGCAGAAAAGAAATCTAACATGCAAAGTAAAGCATAAGATATCATCATCTAACATATGCATATCATCAATGTAAGGATACATGTCCACCATCATAATCAAGAACGTATCAACCACAATGTCTCAAATGAATCTCAAATGATAAGAGTGATAAAGTACTACCACCCGACCGCATGGAACCTAAGTGGTCCACTCCCACCATGTTGAGGAGATAATCTCAAGTCCCAAACAAGTTATCAAAATCACATAGCATAAATACTCTCTAAGTCCAGGAATCCTAAAAGTATACTAACTCAAAGGTTCCAATCACAAACTGACATCTAATCTCAGAGGCACAACAAAGACATGTAGGAAACCTACTATGCAAGCAGGAAAGTGTCATTGCACGGATTACGCTAGAGTTACCCTGGTAATTTCCCAATAGACCTCAGCCCCCTAGTGATCCTTGTACGACCACTAGTATCCTCTCATACGGATGAGGCATACTACGAAATGCAAGGTTGCAACCAAGCATTCTCTCTACTCTCATCCTAGTCTGTACAAGCACTCGAGGCATAGGCGAGAACAAATAATTATCTTTTTAGGTTTATTAAGTCAGTATTAGGTGTGCATGTTTTCACTTATTAAGACAACTTACAATGAGTTACCCTGGTAGCCTCTTAGGGCCTCGACCCCCATTGCAAGCCATTTCTCGATACTACAAGTAGATAACCTACCCTAAGCTCATGGTATCATAAATCATAAATCACCAAAATATAATCCACAATATAAAAGTATCTCAAAGTAATACTGATCGAAGACTCCAAAATGGTTGAGTCAAAACATGTCACAACATGACATCATCAAGATTAGATAACAATTCAATTCCATCAAATGACTGGAAGTAACCAAAGTATAATTGATTGATGACTCAAAATGGTTAAGTCAAGTGTCTCATACATATGAATCTCAGCTTCACACAAGAAGACTGGAAATAAATAATAATTAGTAAATACAACATTTCATAGAGCATACCATCACATAACCATGGTTGGTTTTATAAAGATCAGAATCAAAAGACATCATCATGACATCACAATCATAACCCCCGAGCCTCTGGTAGATGTTCTATACTAGTCAACACTAGTCAACCCAAAACCCCAAACAGATAGCATAATGCAAGCACAAGTTTTGGTTTACTGAAATTACATAGTTGAATAAGATGTGGAGGTCTTAGTTTTCATTTTCCAATTTAGATATTGAGTGGAGGAACATTTTGTATGTTTTCCTAACCCATGTATTGTTTGGTAGATAAAGGTTTCTCCCTATAACTCTTAAAATCGATTTTCCAATTATTATAATGTTATTTTGTTTATATAAACGTTATTTGAAAATGACCCCCATCAAATTTAAATAGTAAATTTTTGACATGAGAAATTACCAATTCTTTTCATAATCATCTTTTCTTCATAATTCAAATCAATTAATTAAATCTATATTTTTAGACTATAATATTACAAAATAGTTTATTATTATAAAGAATGATCCTTTAATTCAAATAATTTATCAAATATAATAATGATTAATTATTAAAAACATATATACATACTTACATATATATACATATATATATATACATACATACATACATAAATATATATATATATATATAATTATTAATATTTAATGATACTAATAATATTTTTAAAACGTTATAAAAATTTAGTTGTAAAAATTCAATTTTCGCACCCATGAAAATCAAATCGCATAACACATATAACATAAACATTTTTTAATAAAAACATATCCAATTTTTTTTTAAAAGCATCGCTTTCGATGAAGTGACTGTTGCAATGTGACTTCCATCACTACGACTGTCACTTATGTGATATGCTGTCGCGGGTACCTTGCTTATGCAAGTACCCTATGACTTACGCACTAAAAGTGTTGTCATGGGTACACTGTGTACACAGGTACCCTGTGACCAATAAAGGCAGTGGAATGTTCGGGGGTTGTAACCTGCCCCTCACATAATTTATAATATATATATATTTTATAACATTTTTAATAAACGTTTAGCAAATGTGCGATTCAGATTTTTAATATAAAGTTTCTCACTGCGATTTAACATTCGAACTTTCAATTAAATATATATAAACATATGTATGTGTATATATATATATTTATATATAAATGTATATATGTATATATATACACACACACACACACAGAGTTTTATACTATAGCATATATATATATATATATATATATGTATGTATGTATGTATGTATGTATGTATGTATGTATGTATGTATGTATGTATGTATGTAGATCTGAAAAATATATAAACATGTATTTTTCTACAGAGAACATATACATAAAAAAAAAATTTTAAAAGGGCTTCCAATTTAAGAATTTTCCTATAAAATATTTGTTTCCTAAATTTACCCAATAATGCTTCTAATAGGTTTGACTATAAATTTTAATCCCTAGCCCCATAATTTCCTCATATTTACGCATATGAAAGTTTCATGCAACCAAGATATAAAAATCCTCAGAAAGCATTCAGAAGACATGAAGAAGATAGGAAGTGCAAGAAGCGAAAATGACATATGCAAAAATCACAAGTGTCTACCTGGACACTGATGCTAATCACTTCTCCTCAGAAACTGTATAGCAAGCTCCTTCCTTCTCCAACATTCTTGGGTCCTCCAAACATGCTCAAAATGCTCCCCCTAAGCTTCTAGGAGTGCCTGAATATAAAGAACTCTCAGGAAGCAACTAGAATGTCTCTAGAAACAACCAGAAAGTGTTGACGACTAAGCACGAGCTTTTTCCAACCTTCTAGATGAGTCATAAGGTTGTAGACACCATGTGCTTAATTAGTGCACTAAATCTTGTATTGTTGACATATGTGCAATCAAAAGGTGCGTTTACTCCTAGGCAAGCTTATAACTTTTATTTTAATTCTTTTATTACTTTTATTATTATTATTTATTTATTACTTTATTATTATTTTATTATTATTATTATTAATTTTAATTTCTAATTTCTTTTATTTAATTCTTTTTCTCAATTAAATTCTATTTAAATAATTATAATCAAAATATCAAAGATCATGATACAATCTTAATTTTTCCCAAATAATTAATTTATTAATTAAATCTATTTACTAAGACTTAATTAATAGAAAATTCACCATAAACCTCCAAGATAAAATATGAAAACCCATCATAGAACAATTCATACAAAATCTGTCTAAAGGGTTAAAAATTATGAATTATGTCATCTGACACATTCAAAAGGTAAAATATCCAGATACTTGTCCTACCTCACTAGGACAAATGGTTTAGGGGTTTAGGATTTGGACTTGATAATTTATCTCCCCTCTCTTACCATTGAGATAGTGTGATAGGGTACGCTCATCCTGGAAATTTAGGGAAGTCGATACCTAGTACCTACAACCTGCATAAAAACCACGCATGTACATACAATATATATAATGCTAAGCTAAATAGGCAATGGCAGGAAGTGGTGCATCGTGTAGATCCTAACTAGCAGGTGACTATGACTCCCTTCCTTAACCACATCAGAAACACCATACATAAGAACAAAAATGCAAACCATACACATGCAAGTATGGGATAAGTATCCATAATAAAACACATGTGATAATAAACCATCTAACTAATCATCATCAATAACAAAAAGCAATGTAATAATCATCATGCATACATGAAATATAGAGTCTAAATAATCTCATCATACATCAATTGAATCCATAACATAATGTCTGATAGTCTCGAAACAATACTACTAACTATCAACATAAAACTAGTCTAATTGAGTTCGACAATAATAGCAACAATATGTCCAGAAAAATGTGAACAAGGGAAAGCACTACAATCTACTTCCCATGGATCACCTTTTATACATTCAACTTCTAATTCTGATCCCAAAATTTTACCTAAATAGCCTCCAAGTTGTGACTCAGTTGAAGTTTCCTATTGTACTATCTCTTCTCCTTTGCATTCCTTGCCCTTGCCTCAGATTCCAAATACAAAAGTTATATGTTCTGCATTTACAGAATGGAAATATAAACTACAGTGTTTGGGTGGCCAATTAATAAATAGGGGGTTAAAATATTATGAGAATATTATGTAGATTGCAAATGATGGGGTGGATGTAGATGAAAAAAATTAAGAAAGAGTTATTGGTTTGTACAAAAAAAAAATCCAATTTTAAGAATATTGACAAGATCCTCCCATGTCCAACTAGAAGATTTGGATATTTTACATAGCAAAGAGATTCTTTCAGAGTGGCTTATAGAACTTAACATGAGGAAAATGATACTTTTATCCTGTAACAAAAAATATGGTGCATTTAAGGATATGTCAAAAAGTAGTTTGTCATTAATTCAAATATTTGGAGAAGATCTCGATTGTCCTTTTTGCAAATGTCCATTGAATGTTCGATCTAAAGAACACATTTTTCAACAATTTCCAAACTCAATTCAAAATTTGTCATGTAAAGAGCACATTGACAATTTGATAGAAAATAAGTTTGCTATCTGTCAATTTCAAGAAGATTGCATAGAAATAGACCAAACAACCAAAAAGATGATAAGAGTTATTGCATTTATATAGGTTAAGATGTAGTATTAGCTAGGACTAGAAGAAGATGAAATAATGGTAGTCATCTAGACATATGAGGCTAAATCTGCACAAAAATCATAGAATGTAATTAATGTCTAGAACTTTTTCTAAAATTAAATAGACATAGTGGTGTTATGTCATTTTTATTTCTTTATGGAGAATTTTTAAATGCTTTGATGGAGGTGCATTGTTCATATACATTATCTTGAAAAGATATTTTTATGCAATACATTTCATTGAAAATGTGTTTTCTGTGCATTATATATATTTATGTGCAAATTTTGTATATCACATGAATAAATAAAACAAGTTTTGTATGTCAAACTTTATATGCTATTTTTTTTTAAATTAAAAAAATTGGGTGGTAATGAATTACCATTATTTATTAATGGCATGACTAATAGAATACTAACTTTTAAATGAATTATAAGGCACAAGAGTTTGAAAAATTAGTAGTATCTTGTAAAGGATATTGTGATAAAATATATATTATACATCAACTTTGAGTTTATGTTTCTATTTTATATTAATTATTGTTGATAATATCTAAGTTCTAAATTTGTCTAGAATTATCTAATAGTATTTTAAAAAATTTCAAATCATTTGTATTAAATATTATATTATATAATATCATAATATAAATATTCTTATTTAATTATTTGATGTTCATAGTAATGACACATGGACTTCAAACTGATGAAGAACGAAGATAACATAGAAGGGAGTATCAAAGAGAGTATAGACAAAGGAAAAAAGAAGAATGAGTGCTATAGAAAGGGCTAACATCTCATTCATAATGAACAAGATAGGGAAAGATATGATAAAATATGAATAACAAGACTACATGAAGAATTACATGATTCAAACAATGTTCAAGGAAATATAGATACTATGCCTAATAATATATGTCCACAAAAAAGGGTTTCCATCAAAGAAGAAAATGGGTACCATCTACAAACAATAAGTTATGACTCTCACTCTCCTAGACACAAAACTAAATACATAAGGGAATATGAAGGAGATTATAAAAGAAGAGAACAAGATCAAAGGAAAGAAACTAAAGGAGAAATTCAAAGTTTGTATGCTAGGAAATGAATTGAAAAAGAAAGTGAAGAAAAAACTATTGTAGGAATGAATAATGACAATTGAGTAGATGGAAATGTGAGTGAAATGGATTGTACAATAACTCCACAACAACTCATAGTGCTTGAAATAGAAATTGACCAACAAAATTGTACTAGAAATAAAAATATTCAAACTACCATAGAGGGAAGATAATATAAAATAAATTATGAAAGGGCATATAGAAAGAGATGCCATGAACAAATGAATGATCTAGAGAGGGAACATCAAATGCTGAACCAAAACCAACAAGAAAGGAACAAAAGTGAACTAAAGTATAAAAGAAGAGAACAAGACCAAAGAAATGAAATTGGAGGAGAAATTCAAAGTCTATACCCTAGCCAATGAATTGACAAAGAAAGTGAAGAAATAAATATTATAGGAATGAATAATGACAATTGAGTAGATGGAAATGTGAGTGAAATGGACTATACAATTATTCTATAGCAACACATAGTGCCTAAAATAGAAATTGACCAACACAATTGTACTAGAAATATAAATACTCAATCAACCATAGAGGGAAGAGAATATAGAGGCAATTATCAAAGGGCATATAGAAAGAGATGTTGTGAATAAATGAATGATACATTAAGGGAACATCAAAGGTTGAACCAAAATCAATAAGAAAGACAAAGAAGTGATAGAAGAAGGGTAGACAAATAGTACAAGCACTGCAACTTCAAAACAATAATGAAATAATTCATAGTTGTAATGTGAAAATACATGATGATTATAATGAATTCTTTGAGAATAGTTTTCATAACCTTCAATTACTTTTTCAACATCAATTTGATAGTTTGGTACACCCAAAAATTTGCTATATGTGTTGAGAATGCTATCCTAGAATAAAATTAAGACATTTAAGGGAAGGTCCAATGTGCTCAAGATGTCAACAGGAAAAAGGAAATAATAGATTCTTTACATGAAATAATATGGATCTAGGCTCGTAACCAAGGGAACTTTGAAATTTAACTCAAGTAGAAGAAATGTTGATTTCACATGTTGGTCCAATGCTGTAGGTGACTGTAAGAAAAAGTGATTGAAATGATAAAATATAATAAAATAAATTAGCATGAAATAATATCTTTAATCCAAGAGAGCAAGAAGATTTTTACCATACAAATGATACAAGATCAATGGAGCAATACCAAAGAGGAAGCAACACAAGAGACAAAGATTTGATAAGGGGAAAGCAAAGAAAACCCCTTGTGAGTATTATGAATGAGGCAAAAGCCTAAGAATGAGAGAGAGAGAGAGAGAGAGAGAGAGAAGAAATGGAGCAAAATAGTTCATTTACAATAGCATCAAAAACTTGATGTGAATAATGGAGACTAGATAAAAATGAGAGAGAGAAGCACATCTTTTAAAGAGATGAGAAAGGAGTTGCATGTCTTTCCATGTGTAACTCTCATTTCTATGAATGCCACATTCATAAAAGGTGTGTGCAAAGTGTCAAGATCCTCTTAAGGAGGAATATCTATTTTTCTTATTAAAGGAAATACAAAAATGAGTTGTCTTTACAAGTGGACAATAGGAAAAGAATGACATGTCCTTTACATGTGGACTAGAGGATAAATAAATAATACATAAGGGATACCCTGGTTTATCCCAATAAATAAATAAATACAACCAAGGAAAGATTATTAATTCTAACACCCCCCTTTAATCTTTACTTGGGGAGATGTTGTCAAAACCAATTTACAATATTATAACTTGATTTTTTCAAATATCTTCATTGTGCAAGAGGTCTCTTATTATCATGGGTACATCATTGGAGAGCCAAAAGAAGTGGATAATTCTTCAAGTGTGTTCCATCTTCAATTGGATTCATGTGGCATAGGATCTGTACAACAAATAATGATATCTTGTATGTGCCTTGATGGATTACCTGAAACATAGAAACAAAGGAAACTATCCAGAAGGATAATTTCATCTTATATTCAAGTTAGAAATTTTTTATGTATAAGTAAATTCTCATAGAGTAAATATAAGTGTAACTTGGTACCACAAAGAAATCAAGATAAATCATATCCTGCAACGAACAAATATGTTATCAAAACTTTCAAGAAAAGACCATAGAAAAGGCTAGCTAATGAATCCAACATCAAAAATGCTTCAATCATGTAGATATAGATAGTCCACTAATAAGTCATTTTATTGCAAGTTAATGGGTGATCAATCCATAACCTGCATGACTCATGATTTAAGCAAAGAAGTATAGATAACATTATATGGCATGTTTTCAATGATATCAAAGGGGAGGAGTATGAGTATTAACAATTGACTACCTTCAAATAAGAGTAAAATGCCTTCAAGATGGGTCAAATTAACTAAAATTGGAGGGAAACTCCAATAATAAATGGTATTAACCATAAAGTGCCAATATAGCAATAGAATGATGCTAGAAAAGCATAAACTGAACTTATGTGCCAATCAATAGAACAAAATAAATGTTGAAGGCAATAGTGTATAATAATTCATAATCCCAAGGAATAAGAAAAATAAATAAAATAAATTTACTTATGTGAAATAAAGAATGCACTCATATTTGATAAGTCACAAGAGACACAATAATTTGTATATTTATCAAGATATATATGTGGGCCCTCATATATACACATGAATAAATATACCTAAACTATCATGGTATGAAATCATGCAAATAAAATTAAGATCATATATAGAACATAATTTTTAGGCAACATACTAAAGATAAATGCCAAAGATGATGAAAGAGAATTATTAACATCAAGCAATATTTGCAGTAATTAATCCTCCTAGGTTGAAGTCCACCCATTCTAAAAATTGATCTCTTTTACTAAGTACTTTTTGAAACCATTTATTTTTTCTCTTAACAAATTTATCACTAGAGGAAGAGTCATGATGTATGAATGCATCATTTGTTTCAACATTAGCATTATTACCATTATCAGTATTAGCATTATTACCATGATCTATAAATGCATCATTACCATTACCATTGTAAAAAAGAATAGGAGGAATAAAGGTAGATATATGAGTAGTAGGGTTTAGAGAAGGAGGTTGGTCCTCCACTAACACAATTCTACTTCTATAAACTTGTTCATTTTGAGCATTAGAAGAATCATGCACACCGTTTCTTTCAAGACAAACATTTCATGCTATGTGCACTTTGTTAGTAATAGGATTATAAGCTTGGTAACCTTTGGTATTTTGCATGTTTTCACTCATGCACTTTGTACATGTCATCTTAGATGAAGCAATAAGAGGTAAATTTTCAACTGTATTAGATGAGATATGCTCATTTTTCAAATGAGAAAACCTTTCATGCTCCATATTAAAAGTAATATCTTTGTGCAAAGAGTGTCTAGAAGAGGTGAACTTAAAAAATGTAAATAAGTTATCATGGCCTAACTTAACATTAACAACAACTTCATTAGTGTTAGGATCAATAATAGAGCACATGTCCCTATGAAACTCAACTTTGTAATTTTGACATAATTTTACAACAGAAAGAAGATTGTATTTCAACTCAGGAACATAAAAGACATCATTTAATTTTCTATTTGAAATACTAACATTACTAAATCTTTCAACTTTCCAACTATGATTATCAACTAATTGAATTGAAATATTAGAAGGATCGAGTTTTAAATAATTAAACACTTCTTTATAAAAAGTAACATGTTGAGACGCACCAGTATGAATAATCCATTCTAAATTTTTAAGAACATTTTAACTAACAGTAAAAGCATGATGAGATGGATGAGAGTTTTGATTATTATTATTCATAAGTTGCTTATCTTTTTATTTTTTAAAACAATTATTAGTTACATGACCATCTTTCCCACAATAAGTACAGTGAGGTTTTTTATTAGATTGATTAGGATGAGTATTATTACGATGAGTGTTTGGATGATTATTGTGATTATTATTATTATAAGTATTGAAAGAATCATTATTAGAAGATTTAAAATTCTGATTTTGACTTTTAGACACAAAAGCATGTTTATTAGATCTAAGAGTACCAAATTGTAACAACTTAGCTTCCTCTTGATTTAACAAATTTTAAAAAATTAATTGAGTAGACAAAGTAGGAATAGCAAGTTGAAAATGAACATTAGTAATAAATTGTTGAAATTGTCTAGGAAGACATTTTTTTTAAATAATGGTAATTAATCTAATATCAGTGAGAGTAACACCTAATCCAATTAGTTGACTTTTAATATAATTAAATTTAAATAAAAATTCATCCATAGATTTGAAATCAATATACCTCAAGTCTTCTAAATTGTCTTGTAATTGAATCTTGCGTGATTCAGATGGCCTGTCATACGTTTGCTTTAAAATATCCCAAGCTTTGTGGGCATTAGTGCAATGAAAAATTAGAACATATAAATCTGGGTTAAGAGATATACCAATGAGGCCAAGGGCTTCCTCATTTTTAATATTCCATGCATTTTTTTCATCTTGTGTAGCTGAGGTACTAGGAACTATAGAAGGGTCAGTAGTAACATCTAAAATATGCTTAAAACAAAATATAAACGAAAGATGAGTTTTCCAAGCATGATAGTTTGAGTTATTTAACTTGATTTTTGGAATTAAAGTCGACATGATTTAAAAATTACGTTTAAAATTTAAATAATAGATTTGAAATAAAAAAGTGAGACTTATTATCCACAAGAATGTTAAATAATTATTAAGAGATTTAGAGAGTCAAAATTAAAAACTAAAATATTCCCTACAAAACCACTGGTCAAATTGAACAAATAGAAAAAATAAAAATTTGAAAAATTGAAAAAATGTGTTACACACAGAGAGCAATAATTTTTTTAATTTAACTCTATTTTTAATAAAATTTAAAGAGTTTTTTCATTTTTATGTCTTCTAAATGCTGTTCAAATTTCAGCCAAACTCAGATCAAGGATTGAGAGATATCATAAAAATATGAACTGTTGTCTTAAAACTTGAAAAACAAATAATACTGCACATATAGTATAATAACTTTTGCAATACAATTCTGATACAAATAAAATTTAAAGAGTTTTTTTATTTTTATATTTTTTAAATGTTGTTAAAATTTCAACCAAACCCAGATCATAGATTATGAGATATAAGAAAAATAAAAACTGCTATACTTTCCTTTCTAAAACAAAAATAGAAAAAAAAACTTGAATTTCAAAAACTTAAAAAGCCTGCAATAGAAATAGGGTTAGATATAATAATAAAAAATTAAAAATAAAGAATCCTTTGGCGGAAAACCTTTCAAAAGAGGTTAGAAAAAATAAAAAATGAAGAACTCTTTGGCAACAAGCCTTCCAAAGAGGGTTAGAATGAATAAGAAAGAAGAAAATTTGCAAAAGAATAAGATAAGACTTTCAATATTTCAAACTTCAAGATCTTCATAATATCAAGCTCTTCTAATGAACCCTTCACACAAGCTCAAAACAAGGATTAGTAGCTCTGATACCATGTAACAAAAAGTGATTGAAATGATAAAATATAATAAAATGAAATAGCATGAAATAATAAATTTAATCCAAAAGAGCAAGAAGAGTTTTACCATACAAATGATACAAGATCAATGGAGCAATACCAAAGAGGAAGCAACACAAGAGACAAGAATTTGATAAGGGGAAACCAAAGAAAACCCCTTGTGAGTATTATGAATGAGGCAAAAGCCTAAGAATGAGAGAGAGAGAGAGAGAGAGAGAGAGAGAGAGAGAGAGAGAGAGAGAAGAAATGGAGCAAAATAGTTTATTTACAATAGAATCAAAAACTTGATGTGAATAATAGAGACTAGATAAAAATGAGAGAGAGAAGCACCTCTTTTAAAGAGATGAGAAAGGAGTTGCATGTCTTTGCATGTGTAACTCCCATTTCTATGAATGCCACATTCATAAAAGGTGTGTGCAAAGTGTCAAGTTCCTCTTAAGAAAAAATATCTATTTTCTTTATTAAAGGAAATACAAAAATGAGTTGTCCTCACAAGTGGACAATAGGACAAGAATGACATCATGTCCTTTACATGTGGACTAGAGGACAAATAAATAATACATAAGGGATACCTTGGTTTATCCCAATAAATAAATAAATACAACCAAGGAAAGATTATTAATTCTAATAATGACACATGCAACAAGGGGAAAATATAAATACAAAGGACACAATAAGCTTTCCCCAAGATATAGAAAGATTATATAAAACTCATCTATGCACAATTAAAGAGTTTCCAATAATAATTGTCTAAAAAAGGGATTAGTGAGGTACAAATTATGACTTTATAGTCAACAGAGATCAAGTATATGAGGCACTAAAGTATAATATTAATAATGATAAATTTTATTTAGATGTCAATGTAGATGATCATTCTTTTGATGATGTTGAATGAGATAGAGACTGTGGTATTTTCAATAAGATAAAGATAGTTCATGTGGAGTTTAACTCAGAATCAAATGATAGTTTGTTAGTATAACCTAAAATTGAGGAAGATTTTGACAATAGAAATTACATGAAATCTATGGCAACACGACCACCAAACCTTCAAAGAGAAATAGAATTTATCCATGCATGGGTTAAAAACCCAAATATTGAACCTTAAGGTTGATTGATTGGTCATTAGTTGGTGCATCTCTAATGAATGAATATGTAACACCAAGATTATATGATATGGCTTTTCCTACATTATTTCCTAAATGATAATGTGATTGGCTAGAGCCACAATTGAGACAAGTATGTCTACATGAATATGTGAAACATCTTATTTGTTTAAGAGATAATAGATTTGGAAAACATCCTAGTTTTTTGGTATTACATGTTGAACATGATAATGAGACACCAAACATAAAATTCTAGTTCTATATTTGCAAAAAGACATATCCAAGAATTGCCAATTAACATAGATGAATTGAGAGAATATATGGAACATGTATGAAATTCTCATCTTGCTGATAAATTGATGTGATTTGGCACAACTTTGCAAGGCACAAGGTCATATTGAACTAAGAGTAAAGGAAAATTATGTGACATGCTTAGATAGTTAGGGACACCTACAATTTACTTTACATTGAGTGTTGCTGATATGTATTGGCCTTATCTGCATGTGCTAATGCTAGGAACTCCACCAACTAACCCAAGAGAAGCCCAGAATTGGAAAAGAAAAAATTTTATTGACTACCTTCACATTGTCACTTACTACATGCACCTTAGACATACTATGTTTTGAAAGGAGATATTAGAAAAGGGATTGAATGTTAAGGATTTTTGGTCTAGATATGAATGAAAACATAGGGGGTCTCCACATGTACATGGTTTTTTATGGCTTCATGGCACTCCAAATATGGATTCAATAGATTGGCATAATGAAGAGTAGGTAAATGAAGCTATAATTTATTTTAACAAGATTGTTTATGCATGGAATCCAAGAGCTAATTCTTAGCAACATAACATGCATTTATAAATATAATAATTTTATAAATTTTGTCTAGCTTTGAAATAGAGTATTTAATTTTTATGTTGAAATTTTTTTTAATTAGAAGTGATTTGATTCAAGCATGTCAAAAATTTTCACAACATCCTTGCATGAGAGACACGAGACAACTTATGTATATAGATTTTGATCGAGATTAGGAGGAAATTGTAAATACTGTTGAAAGGCATACAATGTGTAAGGAGGGTGCATGTCTTAGGAAAAATAAAGGAAAAATGGCTTGTAGGTAGAAATTATTTCGTTGGTGTATTTCATGTAGAAAGTAATTTTTTTGACTCTTTAGTGTAATATACTTTTTTTTTCAAATGTATAAGTATAATGCTCTTGGCCTCTAAATCTCAATAGTTCAAAGTTATATGAGGACATTGAAGATGGTAATTCTTTTTTTGAGCCTGATAGAAATAATGACAAAGTTAACTCACACGATCATTACATACTCTAGTTTTGGAAAGCTAATATTGATTGGCAGCCAATTTTGTTAGAGCTGCAGTTATTAGGTACATTACAAAATATGTAGCAAAGGCAAGAGAAACTTGGATACCTACCATCAAATGGTAATGCATTTGGCCAATATAGAGAATCCTGATGAATTTGCCTCAAAAGTGTAAAGGAAACTTTTAACTGAAACTAAAGTTGAAAGAGATGTTGGAGCTAAAGAGACATGTTATATGCTACTAGAACTTCCATTGGTTGAATGTACTAGAAATTTTTTAATCTAAATATTTCTTGCAAAATTTTCAAACCAATAATAAGAACAAATGAAGGTGAAAGTGAGGAGCAAATAGAATCCTTTATTGATGCATATAAAAAGAGCCTCAAGATCGTGGATATTTAACAAGGATAGAAAAAATAAAAACAAATGGAAAATAAGATAGAAGAATGAAATTTTTAGGGTATATCCAAGATTTGTAACTATTCTAACATGCCAGTCTAAAAATTTTGTTGAATTTTGTTTTCTTAGAGTTGATCTTGTACAAACCATTCAGAGAAATTGTAATTCTTATTGGTGAAGATAATAGCACCATAATTTCAAATTGGGTGTCATTTAAATATGTTTTGTGGCATGTAAAATGAGTAATGGAATCATAAGATAGTGAGAATATTAGTGATTCATAAAGTGAAGACAATATTATTGGTCAGGTTAATACTACAAAGCAAGAATGGGAAATAATTTCACCATTGCATCATGGGCTAGGAATGCAAGTTACTACAATTGATATGTTGGGATGAAGGGATATAGATAGATAGTATAATTGGTCAAATACCTATAGGTTAGATGAAGAAAGTAATGCGGTAATAAATTTTATTAGTAGAATGAAATAAAATGGATTGGTTTCAAATTTTTCCACAAAGAAAAATATCAACATTACAAATTTTAGTGAGAGATATAAAAATGCACTTGACATCATTATGACACACTATAAAGTAGGTGGGAGTGTGGATCCATTGTATATGATTTTTCAAGGAACTGTAGGTATGGGAAGATCATATTGGATTGGTGGAATTAGTAAATATCTAAAACAAGCTACAATGCCAAATCACTCCCCTCTACTACTCCTCGCACTGACTGGAGCAGAAACATTTAACATTGGTGGATCAACAATACATTCAAAGTTGAAAATTCTAGTTAAGGATTTCATGCAACTAGAAGGAACATGTCTAACAAGTTTTTAGGAGGAAATGAGTCATATTAAATACATATTGATAGATGAAATGAGATTTATTGGGCAAAAGCTACTTTAGAATATTGACTCAAGGCTTTGTCAGGCATTTCCTCATAAATCCAATCTCAACTTTGGAGGTGTTAATCTATTTTTATATGTTAAATTTTGATTAATATTTATTCATGATATATAAAAATATTATATTGAAAATATAATAAAGTGATAAATGTTTGTTATTTTTCCTAGGAATTTCAATCATTTTAGTTGCAGACCTCAGACAACTACCTCCAGTAAAAGAAAAAGTACCATATGCAAGTTTTAGAAGAGTAAAGCTACTATGGGAAGAATTCAAAAAGGTGGTCACATTTGAAAAGATTTTTAAGCAAGATGGAGAAGACCTGTAACAAAAAGAATTCATCAGTTACTCAATAATCTTAGAGATGCGAATCCCATAATTATGGATTGGAATTTATTAATGTTGAGAACAAGGAGTAATATTATTCTAGAAATAAATGATGATTTTGATAATGATATTCATTTATTTTTGAAAAATGATAATGTTCACATTCATAATAGAAGTATGTTGCATTCTCTTAGAGAACTTGTTGCGCCTATTATTGCAACTAACGTATCAAATATTACTAGACCTGATGAAAATTCTATAGATGAATTAGATATGGAATTATTGATCTCAAAGAATGCAAGAGCAATGTTGACTTCCAATTTATGGATAGAAGTAGGACTTCTAAATGATGCTCTAGGTTTTGTTCATGAGATTGTGTAGAAGCCAAGAACCATGACACAAGAATTACCCTTGTATATATTGGTGAAATTTGACACCTACTATGGACTCCCTTTCAATGAAGAAAATCTAAAATTAGTTCCAATATATCGAGTACAAAGAGGTTGTACAACTCAAATACCTTTGCAATTGGCTTGGGCATTGACAATACACAAATCTCAAGGTTTAGCACTTGAAAAGGAAACAATTGATATAGGTCCATAGAAAGAATATGAATGATATTTGTTGCGATTTCTTGTGTAAAGGCATTACAAGGATTGAGGATAATGCCACCATTTTCCTATGATTGGTATGAGGAAATGAAAAAGGAGAAACAACTTGGAAAAAGAAAAGTAGACGAAATAAGCCTTAGAGAAATAGAAAATATGTCATGTAAAATATTTCTCTTTAATATTATAGTAACTTTGACTGCAATTGGTACAATTATTTTTTTGTAATGCAACTTTAAAATCATTATTAAATATTTGTTCTATGAGAAAATAAAATGGATCATTTACTAAGATGTTATTCATGTCCTTTTTCCTATAAGGACTAGAAAAAAATATTCTATCATTCTTTGATATTGGTACCAGTTTAATTACAAATTATATATTTTTTCAAAAGAACATATTTTGAATTATTTATGTTAATTTATACCACTTGACAAGTACTATTTTAGGTTTCTAATAAATATTTTATTTAGATTTTATTCTCTTTTATGCAGTCATTTATCTTTTATTTTCTTTCTTACAGATATTACAGAAAGAAATGTTAAGAAAAAGAACAATTAGAATTGATGATTTCTATGAGTATGTTGATCTAAGAAGAATTCATGATGAAGAAAGGGAAAAATATTTATCTTCTAAAAGAAATCTTCTGGAAGTAGGTATTCTTAGATTTCATCCTCTATCTCTTCAAAATTTCAACCATTTCTATAAAGATCATATTTTTGAGGAATTGGTTTGTTGTGAGGAGTGCAAACCCACCAAATTATACTCTATTGCTGCAGAGATCTATTTAGAAAAAAATCCTTACCCTACATATTCAGACGAAAATTGTTCTTATTCATTGAAAACAATGCTTGAAGCTCCACAAATTTGTACTCAGGGTCTAGAGAAATCTCAGAATCATGCCCAAATTTTTTGTATACAATTTGTTGGATTACTGGATATGCCATGGAATTGGCATGTGGTTGAAAGATGGGGGCCTTAGGGTTTTTTTTTTTTTGAATCTTCCATTTTATGAAAGAATAAGAAAAATTATAATAGAACATATACCTACATGAATGCAATCAATCTACAAATTTTCAATAATGAGGCATTCAAATAATGGTACATCATATATGAGCAGGTCTATACTAGTTTGATGTGTTGGATCTTGATATAGATGACCTACTTCAAAGAAACACGATTCACTATAATGAATCTAGTGATTCAGATTCAAATGATTGATTCTTGATACTATTGTAATCAATTGCAATATCCTATTTATTAAAATAATTCCATGATGATTTCAATATTCAATCAAATAGTTTTAAATGGAAAACACAAATTGTCATTCATAATTGCATTTATGTTTGTTCTAACTCATATTAGATAATATATAATATTTTTATTTAGTTCTAATTATTTAATATATCTCATATTTAATTAATAAATTTTGATAAGTTATAATTAAAAATTAAAGCTTTTAGATTTTTTTATGAGATATATTTAGACTTTTAGATTACCACATGCACTCTACAATGTATAAGAAACAATTGAGAATATTGATGTATTACACTTCTAAGGTGAGTTTTATTTTTGTTTAAATTAAAAATAAATATAATAATTTTTCTTTATTGAGATTAATATTTTCTTCCATGTAGATGCTCTATATTTTTTAGGGCTACCATATATGATAAATTATATGTAATAAATTTTAATTTATAGCCTTTTATATTTTTTTTTAAGGATATGATATTAATATAATGGACCACTCTAACTATGTGTCTAAAATCATTATGCCAAGTCAAGTTGGCTCAGTGAACTCCAATGGATCCCCTCAAACTGTTATTGATAAATGTGAAAAATCTACATTAGAGAGTTGTTACAAATTGCTTCTACATTTTGAAAATGCAACACCAAGAATTAATTTCATCTCAGATAATGAAATTTTGAGAATCAGAAATGTTATAGAAAAAGTAAGGAAGACATTTAATAGAACAATTATTTTTCTAGATGTTTTGGAAGAAGTCAAAGCCAATCATAAAGAAAATAAAGGTTGCAATACTTATCTCATTAGTGATTATTTTATAAAGTTTTTACATTAGCCAAATTAGATATTATTGATGAAAGATATGATTTTATTCATGCATAAAAAAATTATCCACATTATATAAACTATTACAGAATTTTATATTTTTAAGCACAATATGTTTTTACAATAAATATGTTTTTCCTTATTCTTTCAATTGTAAATTGTAGCCCTTCTCTTTAATATATGTGTTTTATTAGTTATAATTCATTAATTTTTACTAAAAATGATTGTTTGCTAACATAATAAGATCTACAATTAGGTTTTAAAATAAAGATATTTATGTTTTGATTTAACCTCATTATGTTTAAAAGCTTTACTATTTTTTGTTGTATTTTTTAGGTAGACTCTATTCTAATTTTTTCTTAAGGTTTCAAATCACACTATTATCTACAAAAAATATTACTTTGTAACATTAAAACAATTGAATATATTGAATCATATATATGAATTTTTTTTTAAAATATTATAATCATTAAACTAGATTATTATTAAATATAAAAAGTAAATTTAAATTATTATAATAAAATAATAATAAAAATAGGTTCATTCTTGTTTAGCCATTGAGCAATAGATAAAAATATTATTATATAAGATAATCTATTTTAAAATATTGAATACAAGAATATTATTACATAGATTATTTTAATTTTTTGTATAATAATAAATTTTAATGTGAATATATGTAATATCAAAATACATTATACAAATATTTTTCAAATATCGAATGAATCTCCAATACTAAATTTAATTCAATAGTAGAGAGAGAGAGGGGAGAGATGGGTTAAAGAAAAAATAAGGAGTGGCAAAGAGATGAGATATAGCTAAAGATAGTGGATAATTAGAGTTCAAGATAGAGACACATAGTAATGTGTGTGTAGTGCCTACCCTCGTTCACATCTTTTTTGGACATATTGTTGCTATTATTATTAGACTATGATGGACTAGTTTTATGGTTGATGGATTAGTGGTATTGTTTTGAGACTATCAAACATTATGTTATGGATTCAGTTGGTATATGATGAGATCATTTAGACTTTACATTTCATGCATACATGATGATCATTATATTGTTTTCAGTTATTGTTGATGATTAGTTAGATGGTTTATTATCTCATGTGTTTTATTATGGATACTTACCTCATACTTGCATGTGTATGGTGTGTGTGTTTTCTTATTGTATGGCATTTCTGATGTGGTTAAGGAAGGGAGTCGTAGTCACCTACTTAATCGGGATCTACACGATGCACCACTTCCTGCCATTGTCTGTTTAGCTTAGCATTATATATATTGTATGTACATGCATGGTTTTTCTGCAGGTTGCAGGTACCAAGTATCGACTTTTCTGAATTGCCAGGATGAGCATACCCTATTATACTATCTCAATGATAAGAGAAGGGAGATAAATTCTCAAGTCCAAATCCCAAACCTTTAAGCTAATTGTCCTAGTGAGGTAGGACAAGTATCTAGATATTTTACCCATGGAATGTGTTAGATGACATAATTCATGATTTTTAACCCTTTAGACTGAGTTTGTGTGATTTTCTCTATGATGAGTTTTCTATTAATTAAGTCTTAATAAATAGATTTAATTAATAAATTAATTATTTGAGAAAATTAATATGAAATATCATGATATTTGATATTTTGATTTTAATTAATTAAATGAGAATTAATTGAGAAAAAAGAATTAAATAAAAGAAAATTAAAATTAATAATAATAAAATAATAATAAAGTAATAAATAAATAATAATAATAAAATTTATAAAAATTAAAATGAAAGTTATAAATATTTAAATAGAAATTATATAAAAAGTAAATTGGAGTTATAAGCTTGCCTAGGAGTTAATGCACCTTTTCATTTCTCATATGTCAACAACATGAGGGTTAGTGCATCAATTAAGCACATGGTGTCTACAACCCTATGGCTCATCTAGAAGGTTGGAAAAGACCCATGCTTAGTTGGTGACACCTTCTAGCTATTTCTAGAGGCATTCTAGATGTTTCCTGAGAGCTCTTTATATTCAAGCATTCTTAGAAGCTTAGATATAGCATTTGGAGTGCAATTGGAGCATTGGAAGATTTGAGAATTCTGAAGAAGGGAGCTTGCTCTGCGGGTTTTCTAAGGAAGAGTAAATTAGCATCAGAATCCAGGTAGATTCTTGTGATTTTTCTTATGCTATTTCTGCATCATGCATTCCCTATCTTCTTCGTGTCTTCCATATGTCTTCTGAGGAATTTTATATTTTTATTGTATGCATTCTCTATATGGGTAGTTTAATTTATTTGAGAATTCTATATGCATAGATCTGAAAAGAACACGGGGCTAGGGTTGAGATTCATAGTCAAACCCATTAGATTAATTATTGGAAATTTTGGAGATCAAAGGTTTATGGAGAAATTCTAAAAATTGAAATTTATATATATATTTTGTCAATTTGCATACACATATACATATACAAATATGCAATCATATATATATGTATACATGTTCATATACTGTGATATTTTTAATTCTGCATGTATATATGTATGTATATATATGTATGTATATGTATGTATATGTATGTATATATATGTATGTATATGTATGTATATATATATGTATATATATATATATGTATATATATATATATATATATATACATACATATTTATATATAATATATATTTGTTAAAATCCAAATTATATATCCTTAGGCAAAAACATTTTAAGAAACATTTTAAACCAAATCACAAAACTCGAATGGGAATCGCTTAAGCGGTTTTTTTAAAAAAAATTATATACGTATTATGCATTAAGTCGGGGGGGGGGGGGAAGAGACTTGCGCCCCCACTGCGGTTGCAGTGTACCGCCATCGCAGGCCCTGCGACCGCAGGCTCCTGCATACCAACGGACTATTATGTTATGTGAATGTTTATAACATTTGCCATATGTAACCATTTTAAATTGTTATTAAAATTTTATATGTGTTAAATGGTATTAATCGAATTTGCTAATTCAATTTTGTTTAATGTAAAAATAATTTATATATTCATATATGTATTTATATATATATATATATATATATATATATGTATGTATGTATGTATGTATGTATGTATGTATGTATGTATGTATCTATGTACGTATGTATGTATGTATATAATATGTAAATATGATTATTAATAATTTGTTTTATAATTGTATAACTGATAAATGATTTATATCAAAGGTTCATGGTTTAAATTAATTGTTTTATATGAAATTTAATTGTTAGTTTGGTGGGGGACATTTTGAATTAAAATTATAATTGAAAGATGGATTTTAAAGAATATTTGTATTCATTCAAAACATATAAATGTTCCTCCAATTCTTTCTCTAAACTTGGAAACGTAAATCGAGACTTTTGCATTTAAATTTAAGTTGTAAACTTAGCAAAATTAAAACATGTGTTTGCATTGTGTATTCTTTATGCTATTGTTTTGGGTTTCGAGTTGACTAGTGTTGACCAATATAGGACGTCTACCAGAGGCTTGTGGGATTATGTGATTGTGATGTCATGATGATGTTTTAATCTCGATCTTTATAAACCCAACCATGGTTATGTGATGGAATGCTCTATGTATTGGATGTGATTACTGATTGTTATAGTTGAGATTGTTATGTATGAGACACTTGACTTAACCATTATTTTTGGTCATTGATTAGTTATCCTTGGTTATTTTTTAGTCGCCATGATGGGACTGAAATGTGGATTTATTCTTGATGATGTCATGTTGTGACATGTTTGACTCAACCATTTTTGGAGTCTTCGACCAATATGATTGAGATATATTTTGGTTATTGAGAACCAATGAATACTTTTGATTATAAGTGATACTTTAGTTGCCAATAGAGAGCTGTCATGTTCATGATTTTCTACAGATGTTTGCTCATGGAGATTTGATGCTTTTATGCATATTTGATGATTTTATTATAGATTATCTTTTGTGATTTTGAGATTTATGATTCCATGAGCTTAGGGTAGGATATCTGCATGTAGTGATAGGAAGTGGCTTGCAATGGGGGCCGGGCCCTAAGAGGCTGCCAGGGTAACTCATTGTAAGTTGGATTAATAAGTGATAACATTACACCTAATACTAACTAAATGAACCTAAAAAGATAAGAGTTTTGTTCTCGCCCATGCCTTGAGTGCTTGTACAGGCTAGGATGGGAGTGGTGAGAATGCATGGTTGCGACCTTGCATTCCATAGTATGCCTCGTCAGTATGAGAGGATACTAGTGGCCGCATGAGATCAGTATGGACCCGTGGAGTTTAGCTAACTGCTAGGGTAACTTGTACGTGATAAATGCGATGACACTTTCCCGCTTGCATAGTAGGTTCCTACATGTCATTGTGTGCCTCTAGGAATTAGATGTCGATGTTGTGTTTGGAACCCTTGAGTTAGTATACTTTTAGGATTCTTGGACTTATAGAGATTTGTGCTATGTGATTTTATTAGCCTGTTTGGGACTTGAGATTATCTCCTCAGCACGGTGGGAGTGGACCACTTAGGTACCACGCGGTCGGGTGGTAGTGTATTTTCCACTCTTATCATTTGAGATTCATTGAGACATTGTGGCTGATGTGTCCTTCATGATGGTGGATATGTATCCTTTTGATGATGATTAGCATATGTTAGATGATGTTATCTTATGCTTATATTTGCATGTTAGATTACTTTCTACATATGATGTTGTATATGTTAGGAGTGACATTCCTACTATGTTAGTGCCGATGATCTCTTCGATGATTTGGAATGTTACGCACGAAGGGATGGCTAGGGCCCACGATGGTCTAATGATTCTATTAATGGTTGGGAGGAACCGTGCACTTAGTTTATTATGTTTGATCTTTATGATGGATGTATATGTCTTCTATGATGATGTATCATGTGATTATCTTTACTTTGATGAATCATGGATTAGAATAGGATGATGTACCTTATTCTATGTATGTACATTCTTTGAGCTTATCATACCCTGTGGCATGTACAATGGATGATTGAGTATTTGAAATGTAATGTATAAACATTGGACTTGTCATTATTATTTCATGTGGATGTTGTACCAGATAGATTCATGTATGTTAGATGTTTTTAGATGTAAAGCAACATTAAGGGATCTTAAAGAATGTAATCTATTATGTATGATATGTTTAATTTCAGATGGACATTACTATTGCTTTCGTTATTGTGCATAAGTTATATAAGGTATTTATTGTCACGTTTAAAAAAAATGCTACCAAACTTAGTGAAATTCTAGATTAATTCTTTGGATCCCTTGGTGGGGCATTACTCTGTGTGTGTGTGTGTGTGTGTGTGTGTGTGTGTGTGTGTGTGTGTGTGTGTGTGTGTGTGTGTGTGTGTCATGTCCCCAATTTTTTGGTGACAGTTCGATTTAATTAATTTAATTAATGGTTGTCCAGGACGACTAATTAGTTATTTTAATTAAATAAATAAATATTAAAAGATGACCTTGTATTTAATAAAGTGACTTTAGTATTTAATAAAGTGACTTGGAAAATATTTAATAAAGTCACTTGAGGGATAAGATCAAAAAAGTTCTAGAAGTCTCTGGAGAGGATGGAGGGAAAAGAATAAATAGGCACCCCGGGGTTCCATTCGAATCAAGCAGTTGGTTTATCTCTTTGTTTCAGATTGTGATTCAATCACAGGTGCATTGTGGAACCTAGGGTTTCGGCAATTGTCACAGTTGGCCATTGAGAACGATAACTCTCAATTGGTACGCGATTTTGAGGGTGTGAAATATCATCCGAATTATTGCAGATTGGAAGTGACATTCATTCATTTCATCAAGGCGATAATCTGTGGCTTAAGGCCAAAGTTGTGGTTCTTGCAAGGATCAGTGAGGGTGGATTCAATTAACGTCAAACAAGGATTTGATCATCAGGGCAGAGGGTTCAAATTTTGAAAAGGGATTACAAGCAGCGATACATCTCCAGCAAGCAAGTTTCGGGCCATCTGGTTTAGGCGACTCTTCTATTCCGTCATTGTTTGGTAGCAAGAAAATATCGCAAGGGTGTTCCATGTAGCAATTTGAAGCATTCATTCTAGGGACATGATTCTGCAAATTCGATTATTTCAGAGGTTGGGGGCTCTGTTTTGGAAATCTAAAAGTATTTAAATCGCACCGGTCCGTACGACGGGTTAAGAGGAGCATCCGGGCAGTGAAGGCACTTTAAACAATACCAATTACCTCGCCATTTTTTTCATAAGAATCATAGCGCCATCCCTTACAGTTGGATTCGATGGGCGCCGTTTGAAGGATAGAGATCACCGCACAAGGATGGACGGATTGGAAGCGGGACAGAAGACTAATCAAGGTCGTCAGTATCTGATTACCCTTTGGGAGTTAAAATATTAACCGGAAATCACAGGAACATTCTGTAGGTTAAGGGAATAAATACGAGTTCTTTTGGATCTAGCGGAAATCGTGCAAACTGGTATCAAAAAAGGTGAAGTAATTGCAAGTGCAAAGACCAACTTTAAGCATAGGATTGGAGTAAATATCAGTAAGAACGCACTAAGGATGGTAGCCTGAAAGCGGAACCAACATTCAAATCTCGGTTAGCTACAGCACGATTCCGACCATTTTCCTGTCAGATCAGTCTTGGTGCTCGGAAATGAAGGTGATAAATAGATCATAGAAGCATGTCCATGCCATTGCCATCTATATGTGAAAAGGACAATACTTTTGTCACCTATTAAACACTACATGGGCCGCCAGCGACAACCATACCATGGCCATGGGGCACGCACACATTCAAAAGATTTAGAAGACATGATTGTTGTAGTAATTGGAGTTTTGCCTTCCTATGCCTGTGGCAATAATTGTGATTCCTGCATCTTTCTCGCCAGTCCCATTTTGAGTTCCATCTGGAGAACTGCTTGCTAAGTTGCTGCTTGAATTTTTGACGGGGAGGAAAGTGTATGGAGATTAAGCTTTGGTGGGCAGAGTCAGGTCTATGGTGTGATAATTGGATTATGGTCAAGCATAGTAACATTTGATTGAAATAAGACTTCCTCCCTGAACAATGAATGTACGATCACATTTTGCATTTGATATGTCTTGGTGAACCATGTACTCATGACAAATCTCATAGGGTATTGTACAATTCTGATTATGAGAATAGAATTTGACATCAGCTTGTAACTAGTTCGTCAAATAACCTTTGTTGGCTAACTGTTTAACGAAATGTCAAACCTTTGAAGTTTTAAGTTTTTTTGGTGCTGGAAAAAGCAATAACCTGTCAGGGTTATTTCAGTGGTATCAGAGCCTGTTTGCAAACTATTTGACGAATTGCCATAGTACAATATTGGGATTTAGTGACCTTTATAGCTAGGGTCATCTCATGGTATCAGAGCGGTTTTCTTGCCATCCTGTGGGGTGAGAACCGAATTACATGAGTGATCAGCACTCTACTTCAACCAAGATGGACAGGTACAGCACAAAGTCTCCAAGGACACAATCTCGGACAAGTAATAGACAGAGTATTCAGAGTCGGAATTGTGGAAAGGAGGACTATTCAGGTATTCAGGATGAGCTCAGAAAGATCAAACATAACATGTCTGAACTGTTGGTTAAACACCACCATATGCTTGACAGGCTGTCCGTCCCAGCTAAGGTGAGTAAATCAACTGGATTTCATTTTGGCAAATCTTCTCACGAAGCGTTGACAGATACAATGAGAGATGTTACTAGGAACCTTAATGAGGAGTTCGAGGAACAAGTGTGCAACCGGTCAGAGGTTCCAGTTCAGCCTCAGGAAGAAGCGGTGAAGGACATTACGCTGACGGATAGTAATTGTCAACTTGATACTCAAGATGAGACAGCTGAATACAAGTTTCCCAAAGGTGATGTCTCATGTACTCTTCCGACAAGCAATGATTTCAGTGAAGTGAGTCCAGATGATGATGAAGATGTCATTGTACATGATGATAAGATACTTGGTGAAAATGAGCGGACATCGAGCATTTATGATTTTGCTGACAGAGAGTACCAGGCTCAGTTAGATGCTTCGTCACATGAGGATGAGAATGGCAGTACTTCACATGATTTGTCCAGCCAGCTGAAGGTAAGCAAAGATAGTATTGTGGCTTCTTTATCTCATCATGACAGGATACGGGAGATGTTAGAATAACACATCCAGATGATTCAGTTACAAGGAAGACATAAGGGAGTTCAGGCGAATTCTTCTTGCTGTGACTTACATGCAATTGGTGAAGGAATGGGAATGACGAAGTTGAGCTATTTGCATCTTCTATCAGATCGTGACCATCTTCTAAGCCTTACCAAAGATTATTCAGATGCCTTGAGGAGGAAGGAGGAGGAAGTTGTCAAGCTTTCTTGCGAGCTTGAGGACACTCGAGCAACTTTGGCATTACAGGACTGGGAGAGACATGAGAATGAGCATGGCATGGAGCTAAGTTTAATTTCATCTGGTACATCTAACACTCAGCTTTCTACATTTGACGGATCATATATGGTAGCTGATAATGTTACGAGTTCATCTTGCATTCACATCCAGGATACAAGGACAATGGCAGACAGGTATGTGAAGTTAATTGGTATTGGTCACATTACTCAGGTAAGTAGTTTGCTTGAGTTACCAGCTGTTCCTTGTTTACGAATATGGACTCAAGAATGTTTCAGCAGCATTTGGGGTTCAGTTAACTGGAGATCTTTAACACTTAATGGTAGCAATGATTGTCTAAGTGCTATCATGGATTTGATTAGCAGAGTATACGGTGTTGTCTTTCCTTGTGCCAGCAGAACATCCGATGTTGGTATTAGTTTTTATACACCGGTATTGGGTTTGGTTCATATATGTAGACGACCCTTCTTGCTGAAAGGTGTTGAAGATTTTTCATATTTGCCACTGTGTACGGATAAGTCCCAGGATCATTTTGGCCTTGATGACATCCAGGAGGATGAAATGGACAGTTTTGAAGACACAGCTTCTTTGACAGTTTCTTTGGGTACAGAAGAGCTTGACAGCAGTACTACAATTTTTGACAATTTGGATATTGATATGGATGTTAATATTGAGGATACTCCTTTAAGAGCTCCAGAAGAAGATTGTTGGAGACAGTTCAGCCAAAGCCATCGTGTGACTAGCCAGTTGAAAGTTAGTGAGCGAGACATTGCTATCGCTTGTGAGCATTTTGATACTGCTCGTCAGTTGTTGGCTGTTACTGGTTGGGGTTCTTCTATGACAGATGAGTCCAGCGGTGGTTATTTTTCTTTGGCAGAGATTCATGCCTTCCGTGAAGCTGTTCGGATTTTGAATCAGGATTATTTACGATTGGTAGCCGACCGTGATCACTTGGTTGAGTGGGGGAGTACAGCATATGAGGCACTCTTGGATCGTGAAGAGGAGGAGAGTGAGCTTTCCCAAGAGCTCATAGCGACTACTAAGGCATTAGAGGACACACAGCGAGATCTACAGAAGTCGCAATTTCAGTTGAAGGAGGTGACCGTGGAGTTGGAGCATTTGCAGTCAAAACCAGCCCCAGACCCAGTTCATTTGTCTATTGAGGTAGATGACGATAAGTACACTCCTACAGTTGCTTTTGAGGAGCTTTTTGTTGAGACTGACACACATGTCCAGGATTTGGAAGTCGCTTGTTCTAATGAGTTTGGGATACCGATAGAGTCAAGTTTCCAGATTGATTCTTCTCAGTTAGCTGATAGTGTGGTACAGTGGAGTATGCCACCTTTACAGGAGGATCAGTTGTGGTGTGCAGGGAAGTATATTGATGCTTCCTTGTATAATTTTTACTGCACTAAGCCATTCATGGAATATTTGCTGGATAGTGCATGTGTTCAGTTAGACTCGCATAAGGTGACAGAAGGTGTTCTCATCCAAGATACTAGTGTTATTCGCGGATTGGTTGAGAAGATTATAGGGGTCCTTTCTACTATGCTACCTCACAGGGATCTTGAGGAGGGGTTTGTTGAGCAGAATGCATGGGATCCTATCCAACCTACAGTCACTCGGAGTCAGAGATTGGAGCCATATATTGATTACCAGTTCAGTGATGATGAACTAGCAGCAGAATTTGGAGATTCTTATCGGCATTATATGGTAGGGTACGCTCATCATTTCTCTTTTGACACAGAGATAGAAGATTTTATTTCACGCAGATGTAGATTGGCTCCAGTTTCTTACCATCCATTAAGGGATAGATTGGCACCATCTTTGGAAAATAAAACTGGTAGTAGCAAGTTACTTGGCCTGCAACATCGACACGCCCGGAGCAGTTTTTCAGAGATTGGATTTGATGGCAGTGATTCAGGTACCTATGGCTGTTGTCATATCTACAATGCGGTTGGGTGCAAGTGTCTTTTTGATAGGGGCTTGAGTTTTGATAGAGTTGATGTTTCAGTTGGCTTGAGTTCCGCAGAATGGTTTCTTCTACTGACATCTACAGTTGGTTTTCAGATGATCTCATCAGAAGTGTCAGTTGTTTGGATGTTGAGTACAGTTTCTCAGTTACTGGTATTGATGATTTCTCCACGGGAGTATGATGCGGATTGGGATGATACACAGGTTTACATTTGGGACCCAGGCATACTGATTGGTTCATGGTTCAGCCATTGCTTGGGGACAAGCAATTTCAGGAAGGGCGAACTGTCATGTCCCCAATTTTTTGGTGACAGTTCGATTTAATTAATTTAATTAATGGTTGTCCAGGATGACTAATTAGTTATTTTAATTAAATAAATAAATATTAAAAGATGACCTTGTATTTAATAAAGTGACTTTAGTATTTAATAAAGTGACTTGGAAAATATTTAATAAAGTCACTTGAGGGATAAGATCAAAAAAGTTCTAGAAGTCTCTGGAGAGGATGGAGGGAAAAGAATAAATAGGCACCCCGGGGTTCCATTCGAATCAAGCAATTGGTTTATCTCTTTGTTTCAGATTGTGATTCAATCACAGGTGCATTGTGGAACCTAGGGTTTCGGCAATTGTCACAGTTGGCCATTGAGAACGATAACTCTCAATTGGTACGCGATTTTGAGGGTGTGAAATATCATCCGAATTATTGCAGATTGGAAGTGACATTCAGTCATTTCATCAGGGCGATAATCTGTGGCTTAAGGCCAAAGTTGTGGTTCTTGCAAGGATCAGTGAGGGTGGATTCAATTAACGTCAAACAAGGATTTGATCATCAGGGCAGAGGGTTCGAATTTTGAAAAGGGATTACAAGCAGCGATACATCTCCAGCAAGCAAGTTTCGGGCCATCTGGTTTAGGCGACTCTTCTATTCCGTCATTGTTTGGTAGCAAGAAAATATCGCAAGGGTGTTCCATGTAGAAATTTGAAGCATTCATTCTAGGGACACGATTCTACAAATTCGATTATTTCAGAGGTTGGGGGCTCTGTTTTGGAAATCTGAAAGTATTTAAATCGCACCGGTCCGTACGACGGGTTAAGAGGAGCATCCGGGCAGTGAAGGCACTTTAAACAATACCAATTACCTCGCCATTTTTTTCATAAGAATCATAGCGCCATCCCTTACAGTTGGATTTGATGGGCGCCGTTTGAAGGATAGAGATCACCGCACAAGGATGGACGGATTGGAAGCGGGACAGAAGACTAATCAAGGTCGTCAGTATCCGATTACCCTTTGGGAGTTAAAATATTAACCGAAAATCACAGGAACATTCTATAGGTTAAGGGAATAAATACGAGTTCTTTTGGATCTAGCGGAAATCGTGCAAACGGGTATCAAAAAAGGTGAAGTAATTGCAAGTGCAGAGACTGACTTTAAGCATAGGATTGGAGTAAATATCAGTAAGAACGCACTAAGGACGGTAGCCTGAAAGCGGAACCAACATTCAAATCTCGGTTAGCTACAGCACGATTCCGACCATTTTCCTGTCAGATCAGTCTTGGTGCTCGGAAATGAAGGTGATAAATAGATCATAGAAGCATGTCCATGCCATTGCCATCTATATGTGAAAAGGACAATACTTTTGTCATCTATTAAACACTGCATGGGCCGCCAGCGACAACCATACCGTGGCCATGGGGCACGCACACATTCAAAAGATTTAGAAGACATGATTGTTGTAGTAATTGGAGTTTTGCCTTCCTATGCCTGTGGCAATAATTGTGATTCCTGCATCTTTCTCGCCAGTCCCATTTTGAGTTCCATCTGGAGAACTGCTTGCTAAGTTGCTGCTTGAATTTTTGACGGGGAGGAAAGTGTATGGAGATTAAGCTTTGGTGGACAGAGTCAGGTCTATGGTGTGATAATTGGATTATGGTCAAGCATAGTAACATTTGATTGAAATAAGACTTCCTCCCTGAACAATGAAGGTACGATCACATTTTGCATTTGATATGTCTTGGTGAACCATGTACTCATGACAAATCTCATAGGGTATTGTACAATTCTGATTATGAGAATAGAATTTGACATCAGCTTGTAACTAGTTCGTCAAATAACCTTTGTTGGCTAACTGTTTAACAAAATGTCAAACCTTTGAAGTTTTAAGTTTTTTTGGTGCTGGAAAAAGTAATAACCTGTCAGGGTTATTTCAGTGGTATCAGAGCCTGTTTGCAAACTATTTGACAAATTGCCATAGTACAATATTGGGATTTAGTGACCTTTATAGCTAGGGTCATCTCAGTGTGTGTGTGTGTGAGAGAGAGAGAGAGAGAGGTAAATCTAGGGCAACAAATGAAGTAGACTGAATCCATTAAGACTTCCTAATATTTAATATGAAGTCTAGCCCTATACCCTATGGTACTCTAATTTTAAACTTAATTCAACATAGTCCTACATAAATTTGAACTTAAAATGATAATTGTAAATGAAAATAAATTATATTCCTTTTCATAATTGAATAATAAGTCAAATTATAACCATATCATACCATAATCGTAAACCAAATCTTATCAAAATATGAACATGAAAATGTAAATGTAGTCCACCATTTTCCCAATTAAATATTAAGACAAATTATAATATAAACCTATCCATCACATCAAATAAGTTACCATAGGTATACCCAATAAAATATTTTTCAAATAGTAAACCATATTAAAAATTATTTTAAAATTTAATTATATCCAAGATACCCAAGTCAAACATTAAAAAACTAAAGGAAATGTGAGTGCGTGTGTAAGAGAGTGTGTGGGATAGACCTGAGGTATAGATAGATGGTAAATTGGAGGAAATGATGTTGATAGTAGGTAGGGAACATCTATGAAGGAGTGGGAAAAGGGGAAAAGAGTGTGACACACCACTTGGAGCTAAAAGGTAAATAAAGTGCAATAAATGAACTAGACTAAATCCATTAAGAGTCCCTCATATTAAATAAATATCAAATCTAGACCTAAACCATATCGTACCCTGATTTTGAATTTAATTCAACATAGTCGTATGTAAATTTTAACTTAAAATCATATAACTATAAATGGAAATAAATTATATGCCTTTTCATAATTGAATAATAATCCAAATTATAACCTAAATCTAACCATCAACCCAAATATAACACTATAAAAATACCACATTGTACCATAATAGTAAACAAAATCTTATCAAAATATGAACATGAAAATGTAAATTTGTAGTCCACCCTTTTCCCAATTGAATATTTTTATACAATACTATAATCTAAACATAACCATCGCACCCTAACCTAAACCAAATCTTATCATAACATAAAATACATTTTAATTGATAGAAACTAATATTATTTAATAAAATAAAATAATATTATATAATGGATGAATTGTTAATTTAATTTAAAAAAATATTTCACAGATTAAACCTTTTTATTTGCATTGCTTTTTCTTTTTCACATTTAGTTGAAAAGTTAATTTTACTATTATAATAAAAAATATTTAATAATTAGAGAAACAAAATGATAATTAATTAGATATTTAAACAAATAAAAATATAAACCACAAAGACATATTTCTAAAAAATTATAATATTTGATTAGATTATTAACTATTTGTTCAAAATAACTTTATGGTTTTTGTTATTTTATATTAGTTCAATTAATTTTAATCATAAATATCTTAATGAAAATATTAAATACATTGTAATGGCGAGTTATCTGAAATATCGATTAATCATACTTAATGAGGTATAACTAAAACCCCATCCCAAGAAACGTCTATTCTAACGAAATTAGAAGATTTAAGGAACACCTAAAAATGAACTATGAAATATCCATTAAACGGTTAAACATTTATTATAACTGATCGTTCTTCCTTAAATATAAACAATCTAAATTTGGATGCACTCAAAATTATTAAAAAAATACATTATTTTCATGAAAAATACATCTTATTGACCAGATCTAGAAGCTCTAAAACCATCTTTAAATTAGTACTGTCAGTTATTAGCCAAATCTTTATTGATTTATACTATAATTCAATGCACCAATGAAACGGTGGGCTAAAATCATACTAATTAAAATTGGTATTGAAAAGTTTATATATAGCTATCATCTCCTTCATACAGATAAGTATTCAGTGCTTTGATTTGAAGGAAAGCATTTAGATTTTTACTTAAGTGCAGTTGTAATTGTGATCATGGAGCTGGGCAATAAATTTTTAGTGTGTTTTGTGGTAATAATTGGGCTCACTTCTCTGTCTGTTTCTGTGCATGCATGTGAGTTGACAGACATTGAAAGTACATGGACTTACATTACTGCCATGAAGAAATTTCAGGTGGATTCAAAAAATAATTGTAACTGTGATGCCAAGAATGTTGTGATCAGATGCCTGGAAGGTTACATTGAAAAAGAAGGAAGGATGACCAAGGACTTCAAGGTAGGTGGAGATATTAGAAATGGTGAGATTGTGAGAGGCATCATTGATGATCCATTTCCTGGTGGTGTTCTCCATTTTGAGATCAAGACAATTGCCGGGGAATTTTTCAATTGCAACTAAATGCAACCAATCAATCAATGTTGATCTTTTTCTTCTTTCTTTCTCCACTTATCTATATTTTTGTTTGGTGGAATTCTGATTACAAAAATGTAGCCCACAAATAAAGGGGTTTATTATAGCCCTCAATGTTGAAGAAGAAGTTCTGTTAGAGGAAAAATAATAATATTGATTACTTGTCATTAGTAATGAATTATTTTAATAGTAGAAGATTGCATTTATTTCTCTTGCCCCTAACTCAATTGGTTTATATGTTTTTATATTCTAAGTTTATTGAAAGGTACTCAGTTTAATGGAAAGAAATCGTATTGTAGATGTTTAAATGATTTTGAATTCAAACCTCCTTCATTTTTCCAAAACTTGATAGTTTAAATTATTTTGATAACAGATAAATTATTATTTTTAAATAATCCAGAATCTTGTACAAGGAAAAATAAAAAATAAAAAATACAAACAGACATGCAATAGATAACTATAACAGTAAGAAAGAATTAACAAACAATACAAACAACCAATATATGTTTTTCCCCCTAAAACTTGCAATAACTTAGAGAGATGCAAGAGAGCCTTGCACTCCTTCAAAAATAACCCTAATGGAAGAGTTATATCTCTAAATTTCCGGGTTGATACACAGTGGAGCAGCATAGCTGTCACTGGATGTCTGTTCTTCTTTGTTTGCCTGTAGATCCAGTACACTAAATTTTTTTCTTATTTCAATCAATGACAATGAAGATTTTCTTGTAATTTCTTTTATACAATCAGTAAAAAAGATTTTCCTAGGTTTATATGTTTGGGATCTTATTACTAGAACCAGTATTATCAGAAGATTTGAAACTTATTGCACCATTACTAATTCTACTATAACATCACGATACTACACAAGATCTTCATTCAACATAAACACGAAGTCTTTATATTTTTTAATTTTGAAAATAAGACTTGAGAATTTAAGATTTGAATTTTTTTTTTGATGGTAAAAATCTTAACACAATCGAATCCAGAAACATACTAGTACAATTTAATATCCTATCTAAAATATATTATTATTAATTAAAATAAAATCACATTTTACTATATCTAACTAAATATTATTTAATATTAAGGTTCTGCAAAATGATGAAAAAGACAAATTCGCTAGGAAACTTTAAATCTTTCGCTCCTTTCAACCATATGTATCAGCATCAAAAGAAGGAATTCAGCCCTTTGATTACCAGCAACAAATTCAAAGCCCTCTCCTCTCAGAATGGTGATTGACTATGCAAAACCAAAACAAAACACGGATATTATCGAGAGTCAAAACTGTAGAAGCTAAGAAGGATAGCAGATTGCACAGAATAAGAAAAACAAAACTGAAGATGGCAACAATAGGGCAAGGATGGTGCACTCAAAAGGAGTTTTTCAGAAGAACAAAGTATGCAACTCTAACTAATCAAAACCCTAGCTTGAGGAAGCAAGTTTAGACAAGGCAGTCAAATTGGCCTAAAGCAATTTTGGAAGCCAATAAAATATCTTTAGGCCCTGCTCTAAAAAATTTATGGAAGACATCAAAAACTTATGTATCACTAATAAGTAGCTATGAAAAAAACCTATGGAAGGCAACATTCCAACTAGCAAAGGAGTCTTACATTCCACCACACCAAAAGAAACACCAAGTAGCAATCAATCAAAGAGAGGCAAGAAACCCTAATCTAAGGTCTTCAATTAAGAACAAAAGCAACAATGAAATAATTATCAAAAATTTGCATAGTGAAGGAAGATGGATGGATTGCATAGAAAAGGGCATCTACATGTATGTACTGGAATGGACCACCAAAATATAGAATCAAGCTGGTACATATCATATCCAAGAAATGGGGCAACAAGGTAAGTAACATAATCTCTTATGTAGAAAAATACTTGTCCATACTTTGTTAGAATTGAAAGGATAAAATTGAAATTTTAAGTTCTGATAATTACTTATATAGGGGACATCACATCAACTTTACAGCATGGCAACCAAATTTTAACAAAAACCACATTAAAAATAAAAAAATAGTCAAATGGATGGAATGCTTAGACATACCATTGGAACTAATGGAGGATAATATCATAAAAAGAATAGGTGAATCTTTGGGATCTCTTACAGGATTCAAAGATAGTAAAATTAAATCTAATAAAATCAGTGTTCTAGTAAAATCGGATCTCAGCAACATAGTAAGTAGGAAATTATAACCAACAGATCCATTTATAACTTATTGTTCAGAGAATATTCAGGAGAAATAGATAAAATTAAAGATCAAAATTTAACTAAAATGCATATAAAAAAAACCTTAAAGACAACATAAAAGCAAAAGAAAGCAGAGGCGTGGAAAAAAAAAGGAATGTAGAAGAAGTTGTAATAAAAAAGGATAATAGAGGAAGTCAAAGGGTAGCAGAAAAGGTTGAAATCCCAAATAAAAGAAATCTAGAGAATAAAGAAGAATACTTACAAGAGAATTTGGAAATAGAAGGAATGAAGGAAAAAGACTGGATGGCAAATATAAACTATCGACACTCATTGAATAAATTCAAAAGGTGCAAGGATTGTCAAATGGAAAGAAAGATAGTAGAAGAAATGGAACTCAACATTAAAAAAGTAAACAAGCTATTTCATGAGATCCTTCTACTATATAATGATCTGATAGATCAAAGCATATTGGTAGAAGTCGTTCACAAAGAACACAAAGGAAAAAGGATACAAATATTAGAAATAGGGGAAACATCAAAGAATAGGAGCAGGCAGATTGAAGCTTGAGGAGAAGAACAATCAGAATTCTTAGTAGAAAAATTAGAAACTGAGCAGACGGAACTAAGAAACAATGAAGGAAAAGGTTCTGCAAAAGACATAATTCAAGAAGAAGCCCACCAATTAAGGACCTCAGAACAAGAAGTAAACACCCCTCTAGTAGATTCAGTCCAATGGAGCAACATCACAATAAAAAAGAAAGTGAAAAGGAAGAGTTAGAAATTTTGGTAAACTCCTAGTAATGGAAAGGACATGTTTGCACCAATTAGAGAAGGAATAAAATCAGCATCAGGAATAAGGATAACATCCCCAGAATGAAAAGAGATGCTAATGGAAGAGAAAATCATATGGAATGACTTAGGAGACAGACCTAATATAGGAAAAAATAACAAAAAATTAAAGTTAACAAGGAAAGACCAAGTCTCAAAAGGTAAAGATTATCAAATTAATAAGATGATATTCAAAAAAATAATTATAGAAGACTTCCAGGAAAGAGAAGATTTAGTGATAGTAGAAAAAGTGATAAAAGATCAAAATTTGGAAAGGATAGGTATCTTAGTAAATCAGGAAGGAATGAAAACACCAAAATGCGAGAAAAAAAAGTAGAAATGAGGAAGGAAATCACTAAAAGAACTCAGGTAGGTAGTAGGATAGGTAAAGGAACAAACCAAGATTTCTGATAATCTACAAAGTGAGAAGGGGAAGATCCTTCCCAAGGATAAATGAGAATCACCACTTGGAATGCTAGGGGCTTAAATGCCCCTAAGAAGAAATGCTTATTAAAGTTTAATCTCACTTGATTTGATTAAGACATTACATTAATACAAGAAACAAAATTAAACAAAGAAGGAGGAATAAAGTTAAGTAAGAAATTGGGGAAGTGGAAATTAGAATTTAAATAGTCACAAGGAGCTTTAGGAGGACTAAGAATCATATGGAATTCTCAGCAAGTGAATATAGAAGAAATAACCACCCACACTAATTGGATGGGAAGTAGAGCTACTAGTACAAAATCAAACATACAATTTATTATAATAAATTCCTATGGGCCCACTCAAACATCAAAGAAATTAGTTGTCTGGAATGAAATCAGCACATTTATCAACTCAAACCCTAATGAAACCATCATCATAGGAGGAGATTTCAATGTTTTAAAAAAAGAGGATAAATAGGGAGGAAATTGTCCAGTTTCTAGAGCCATGGAAGACTTTAGAAACTAGATCCAGAAGGACTCGCTCATTGACATAATCACCAAGAATGGCTGATATACATGGAATAATAGAAAGAAAGGGTTTTGTTATATCGCAAAATATTTGCACAAATTTCTCTTGAAAGGTGAGCTTAGCATACTAGATAAAGCAGTAAATGCAGAAATACTACCAATGGCAAGTTTAGATCACTTCCCTATAAAGCTAGAAATCAAAGAGTAGACTAAACCAAGTAGGAATCCATTCAAATGTGAAAATATGTGGTTTATGTAAAAATATTTCATGGAATAGATAAAAGGATGGTGGCAAGAAGAATTTATCTCCCTACTCAACTCTGATACTTGTCCTAACTCACTAGGACAAATGGTTTTTAGGTTTGGGATTTGGACTTGAGAATTTATCTCCCTTCTCTTATCATTGAGATAGTGTAATAGGGTACGCTCATCCTAGTAATTCAGGAAAGTCGATACCCGGTACCTGCAACCTGCAAAAAAACTATGCATGTACATACAATATATAATGCTAAGCTAAACAAACAATGGCAGGAAGTGGTGCATCATGTAGATCCCGACTAAGCAGGTGACTACGACTCCCTTCCTTAACCACATCAGAAACGCCATACAATAAGAAAACACGCATACCATACACATGCAAGTATGGGGTAAGTAACCATAATAAAACACATGAGATAATAAACCATCTAACTAATCATCATTAATAACTGAAAACAATATAATGATCATCATACATACATGAAAGGTAAAGTCTAAATGATCTCATCACATAACAATTGAATCCATATCATAATATCTGACAGTGTCAAAACAATACCACTAAACCATCAACATAAAACTAGTCTACAAAGTTTGATAATAATAGCAACAATAAGTTTAGAAAAGATGTGAATGAGGGTAGGCACTACATCCACCCCCCCTTGGATTAGGCTTACTCTTGGAAGCCTACAAACAAGTAGGGATATAACTCCCTCAATCTAGCTGCATCCTCCCATGTAGCTGAAGAATCATCAGTAGGGTCCCATTGGACCCTTACCTGCTCGATGGTTCGACCCCTGAGGGTCAACTCCCGCTGCTCCAGAATACGAACCGGCTCCAAAGCCAGCTACCCGTCCTCTACCTGCAACGCATTCCAATCAAGAACATGTACAATATCAAGAATATACTACCTAAATACTGAAACATGGAAAACATCATGAATGCGAGCTAGGTTGGGTGGTAGAGCAAGGTGGTAAGCAACTGGGCCAATCCTCTCTAGAACCTCGAATGGTCCCACAAAGAGAGGTGCTAGCTTAGAACCCTTTTCGTAACGGATCAGACTCTTTCACAGACGCACTCTCAAGAAAACCTTATCTCCCACTGCAAACTGCTTATCAGTCCTATGAGCATCGGCATACTTCTTCTGCCTATCTTATGCCGTAGTCAAGTGTTCACGGATACGCACTACCTATTGCTCCATATCACGAAGCATCTTAGGACCCAACAAGATGCGATCCTCAAGGTTGTCCCAACTCAAGGGTGTACGACAAGGATGACCATATAAAGCCTGAAAAGCTGCCATGCCAATAGAACTATGATACCAATTGTTGTAAGAAAACTCCACTAGGTAGAGATAGTCCTCCCAATGTATCTGCCTATCCATCACATACATCCGTAACATATCCTCCAAAACTTGGTTCACCCTCTCTGTCTGACCATCTGTCTCTGGATGATATGCTGAACTAAAGTTTAACTGTGCTCCAAGCTCATGCTGCAACGATGTCCAAAATGTGGATGTGAATACAGGATCCCTGTCAGAAATAATCTTTCTAGGAATACCATGTAGTCTCACAATGTCACGCATGAAGACATTAGCTACAGAAGATGTTGTGTAGGAAGACCTGATAGGTTAAAAATGTGCCACCTTAGTCAACCGATCAATGGTGACCATGATAGCATCATGACGTCGAACTGTCATAGGTAATCCTACTATGAAATCCATGGAGATGATATCCCATTTCCAAGAAGGAATGAGATTAGGCTGCAAAAGTCCAGCTGGGTGTTGATGTTCTACCTTGACTCTCTGACACTCAAGACACCTAGCCACAAAATCAGTAATATCTCGATTCATCCCGAACCAAAAGAACAAACATCTCAAATCCGCATGCATCTTCTTGACACCTGGATGTGCTGAGTAAGGTGTACGATGGGCTTCTGCTAGAATCAGGGTGCAAAGCTCATCCAAAAATGGCACATAAATCCTCCCCAAATGTCTCAAAAGACCATCTGATTCTTGAACATAACCTGCAAACTTACCTTCCAAGGGTCTTCCTGAATCTATCTCTCTGCACACTTCCTGAGACCATGAATTCGTAGGAAGTGCCTAAAGAACCTGACTCCTCAAATCCACACTAAGAGTCATCGATCATACCACATGTCTCCTGCGACTCAAAGCATCTGCCACCACATTCTCCTTACCTTGAATGTACTTAACCTCAAAATCATACTCGCATAAAAATTCCATCCATCGTCTCTAGCAAGCATTCAAATTAGGCTGAGTAAAAATGTACTAAAGACTACGATGATCGCTATGTAGCTCGAATCTGTGCCCCAACAAGAAATGTCTCCATCTTGTCAAAGCATGAACTACTGCTGCTAACTCAAGATCATGCACACACCATGAAATTGGTACAGCTAAAATCGGTGCACTAGTCAAAAGCTCCTTGAGCTTCTGAAATGCTTCCTCACATTTCTCTATCCACACAAACTTCTTTCCTTTCCTTTGAAGAGAAGTGATAGGATGTGCTATCCTAGAGAAGTTCTGGACAAATCTGTGATAATAACCAGCTAGGCCCATGAAACTACGAATTTTTGACACATTAGTCGGTGTAGGCCAATCTATTATCGCCTGAATCTTTGCAGGATCCATTGAAATACCATCACCTGAGATGACATGCCCTAAATACTAAATCTCTGATTTGAAGAATTCACACTTAGCGGCATTGGCATAAAGTTGATTGTCTCTCAAACACTGCAATACCAACCGCAGGTGTTCCTCATTCTCCTTCCGAGTCTAAGAAAATATCAATATGTCATCAAGAAACACAAGTACAAACCTGTCAAGATATGATCAAAAAACACCATTCATCAAACTCATGAACACTGATGGGGCATTAGTCAACCCAAAAGGTACCATTGTGAACTCATAATGCCCATAGTGAGTTCGAAAAGCGGTCTTGTGAATATCTGCTTCCTTAATACGAAGCTGGTGGTATCCTGACTTAAGGTCAATCTTGGAGAATATTGTAGCTCCCTTGATCTGATCAAATAAGTCATCAATCCTAGGCAAAGGATACCTGTTCTTAATAGTCACCTTATTCAACTATCTATAGTCAATACAAAGGCACAAAGAACCGTCTTTCTTCTTCACAAAGAGCATTGGAGCTCCCCATGGTGATACACTAGGTCGAATGCTCCCTTTGACCAGAAGTTCCTCTAGCTGAAGACGTAGCTCACCCAGTTCCTGAGTAGTCATATGATAAGGAGCTTTAGAGATAGGCTCTGCTCTAGGAATTAGATCAATGCTAAAATCAATGTCCCTCTTCAGAGGCATGCTTGGAATCTCACTTGGAAAGACATCTGTGTACTCCTGTAAAATCAAGTGATCTAAAGTCTTCCTCACAGGGTCTTCCTCATCAAGATCATTTACCATAATAGCAAATATCTGACATCCCTTATGGAAACTTCGCTTCATTTGCATAGAAGAAATCATCTGCAGAGATATAGGCCTTGGTATCCCAACTATCTTCACATCATTCCCTTGGTCATCTTGGCACATAATTATCTTCTTCCTCCAATCTATACTGGCTCTATGAGATCCAAGCCAGTCCATGCCTAAAACCACATCTTAGGAACCAAGGGGTATGAATCGAAGATCCACTGTTGAATCAAAGCTCCCTAAGCTAATCCCACACTTATGAACTACAGAGTCTGTGTAGACCTTAATCCTTGAGGCTAGTTCCACTTGCCAACCATAATCTTGCTTCACCTCATCCAGCTTACACTTAAAAACTATAGATGCTGAAATAAATGAATCTGTAGCTCCTGAATCAAACAATACTGAAAGAGATATACCTCGAATAGCACCTGTGGTCTCAAATACTATTCCCTGATGATCTACATGACGATGGTCAACTGCTGCAAATACTCTATGAGCTCTACCTGCATCACCAACTGTAGGCTCTGAAACTCTAGGCCTAGGTCCTGAAAACTAAGGTGCCCACTATGGACACTGAGCTACATAATGTCCAATCTGACCACATGAAAAACATTATGTATTTCTGCTAGATCCTCTACCCATAGGTGGTACATTTGATTGCTGACGATTGTTCCTGCTAACAAAAGATTGGTTGCTCTGAGCTAGCTGATTGGGTTGATTCTATTTATTGCATTGAGAATTGCAGTTGTTCTTGAAGTTAGAACCTTTGCCACCACCTTGAGCCTGAGAATTTGATCCCTTCTGCTGCTGCATCTGCTGAGACTGCTGCTGATACTGTTTTCCCTTAGAAAAGAAAGGCTTCTTGTTACCACCTGAATTGAAATTGCCTTTAGATCCTGATGCTGTTGGTGCTCCTACAAAACCACCTTGACCAAGGTTGACACTTTTCTCAACAAGAATTGCTCGATGTACCGCATCCTTGAGAGTTTTGGCTCAAATACCTTGACACCCCCAATTATACGATTGTTCAAACCCCTAATAAAGTGTTGTGTCAACTGAGCTGAATTTTCACTTAATCCTGAAAAAGACATAAGCTCATAAAACTTACGCTCATACTCGGTCACTGACATAGTGTACTACTTGAGATTATGAAACTCATCTGCCCTTTGCTGCTTCCATTCCTCTGGTAGGAATCGTTCATAGAAATTCTCTAAGAATAGTTCCCACGTGACACTGTTCATATCGATTCCCAACTTCTTCTCCTCAACTGTCCACCAAGTGGCCCCAAAATTCTCTAAATTGGTGATCGCAAATCTTGCCTTAACATTGCTGTCAAAATCCTGCATGGCAAAAATCTTGTCGAGGGAAATCAGCCACTACTCGGCCACATAACAGGAACCTTGCCCATTGAAAGGCTTGACCTTGGATCTTGAAAGATCCTTCATCTGAGTGGACATAATGGACCTTTGACGATCCTTCTGAGGACTTCTAGATCTGGGTCTATGCTCTTGTTCTGTCTAATGCACTTTAGGTTGTTCTTGAATAGGAGGTAGACGTTCTAAAATAGTCTGCATCATCTGTCTCAAACCAACCTCTTTAGACTCAGCTTGGTCCTCTCTACGGCTCTCTTCCTGCTACCTATAAGAGTGCTCTTTCTTGCTCTCTACACGAGTCGATCCCTCATGGGCAGACTCATGGGCACTAACAGCTCTGCCACGACCACGGCCTCTTCCTCGGCCTCTACCATAGCCTCTAATAGAAGACCTAGTCCCAGACACCATCCTACAACAGAACAAGGTACTATTACAATTAAAAGACACATGTTTGTAATAGACTAAGTTCAATTCTATGTTTAGGTTTAAGTAAAATTTTCAGTTTTGAAAACTAAGTGTTGAAGTATAAAAAATATTCAAGTAACAGTTCAGGTTCTGTTTCAGTTCACCTAGTTTCAAGTTCTGAAAAGATGCACTTAATAGTTCACAGTTCTAGTTGTTCCAAAATACCTAGAGCTCCCAATGTAGAAACTCGGGCTCTGATACCAAATGTAATGCCCTGCCAAGGGATCCAAAGAATTAACCTAGAATTTCACTAAGTTTGGTAACATTTTTTTTTTTTAAATAACATGAAAGTAAATACCACATATAACTTGTACATAACAATGGAAGCAATAGCAATGTCCATCTAAAAGTAAACATAACATACATAACCGATTACATTTTTTAATGATCCCTTACGTGAATTACATCTAAGTCATCTAACATACATGAATCCATCTAATACAACATCCACATGAAATAATAATGATAAGTCCAATGTACAAATTACATTCCAAAACGCACAATCATCCACTATACATGTCATAGGGTATAAAGGCTTAAAAGAATATACTTATGTGAAATAAGGTACATCATCCTTTTCTAATCCATGATACATCAAAGTAAAGATAATCACATGATACATCATCATAGAATACATATACATCCATTATAAGATCAAACATAATTAACTAAGTGCACGGTTCCTCCCAACCGTTAATAGCATCATTAGACCATCGTGGACCCTAGCCATCCCTCCGTGCGTAACATCCCAAATCACCGAAGAGATCATCAGCATTAACATAGTAGGAATGTCACTCCTAACATATACAACATCATATGTAGAAAGTAATCTAACATGCAAATATAAGCATAAGATAACATCATCTAACATATGCAAATCATCAATGAAAGGATACATATCCACCATCACGAAGGATGCATCAGCCACGATGTCTCAATGAATCTCAAATGATAAGAGTGGAAAATACACTACCACCCGACCATGTGGTACCTAAGTGGTCCACTCCCACCGTGCTGAGGAGATAATCTCAAGTCCCAAACAGGCTATCCAAAACACATAGCACAAATTTTCATAAGTCCAAGAATCCTAAAAGTATACTAACTCAAAGGTTCCAATCACGAAATTGACATCTACTTCCCAGAGGCACACAATGACATGTAGGAACCTACTATGCAAGCGAGAAAGTGTCATCACATTTATCTTGTACAAGTTACCCTGGCAGTTAGCTAAACTCCACAGGTCCATACAGATCTCATGCGGCCACTAGTATCCTCTCATACTGACAAGGCATACTATGGAATGCAAGGTCGCAACCATGCGTTCTCACTACTCCCATCCTAGCCTATACAAGCACTCAAGGCATGGGTGAGAACCAAAACTCTTATCTTTTTAGGTTCATTCAGTTAGTATTAGGTGTGAATGTTATCACTTATTAATCCAACTTACAATGAGTTACCCTAGCAACCTCTTAGGGCCCCGGCCCCCATTACAAGCCACTTCTCGACACTACATGCAGATATCCTACCCTAATGCTCATGGTATCATAAATCTCAAAATCACAAAAATAATCCATAATAAAATCATCAAATATGCATAAAAGCATCAAATCTCCATGAGCAAACATCCATAGAAAATCATGACCACAATAGCTCTCTATTGGCAACTGAAGCATCACTAATAATCAAAAGTATCCAATGGTTCTGAATAACCAAAATATATCTCAAACACACTGATCGGAGACTCCAAAAATGGTTGAGTCAAACATGTCACAACATGACATCATCAAGAATAAATCCACATTTCAATCCCATCATAGCGACTACAAAATAACCAAGGATAACTGATCGATGACCAAAATTAATGGTTAAGTCAAGTGTCTCACAGATAAGAATCTCAACTATAACAATCAGTAATCACATCCAATACATAGAGCATTCCATCACATATCCATGGTTGGGTTTATAAAGATCGAGATTAAAACATCATCATGACATCACAATCACATAACCCCCAAGCCTCTAGTAGACGTCCTATAACTAGTCAACACTAATCAACCCAAAACCCAAAACAATAGCATAAAGAATACACAATGTAAACACATGTTTTGGTTTTGCTAAGTTTACAACTTGAATTCAAATGCAAAAGTCTCGGTTTATGTTTCCAAGTTTAGAGAAAGAATTTAGAGGTACATTTTGTACGTTTTTCCATGTATTGTTTTTGGATGGATAAAAGTTTTCCTTTATAAGTCTAAAATCCAATTTCCAATTACAATATTCTGTTAAAATCGTTCCCCACCAACTTTTAATTAAATTTCATATACTTTATATATTTTATAATTTAAAACTATTAATTAAATTTTAATAGTTAAATTATAAAATTACAAAATTATTCATTATTATAAAGAAAGAATTCTTAAATCTTTTATCAAATAATTTTAAATTTATTAATAACATATTTACATATTACATATAAACATATATATATATATATATATATATATATATATATATTTTTTTATATTTAAATATATATATACATACATATATAATATATAAATATTTATTATTATCGAATAACATCGATATTTATTATTATCGCGTTTTATGAAATCGAATAACATCGAATTCGATTGAAATGAAATAACATATGAAAACCGATTATGATTTCATTTATATCAAATGTTAAAAGAACTTTTAAACAAGCATATATACGTGACCCGCGAATCGCAGGGTACACCGTGGTCGCAGGTACACTGCAGATCGCAAGTACTCTGCGGTACCGCAGTCCGTTTGGCATTGTCGCCGACGGGGGTGGGAAGAAAACACGTCCCCTCCACCCATTCATATTTTAAATTATTTTTTTTTTAAATGTTGCATTTTATTAAAACGCCTTCCTCGATCGCGATGCGTCATTCGCTCGCTGTGAAAATGTGACATTCGGATTTTTAATGAAATATATATATATATATGTATATATGCATACGTATATGTATATATATATTAAAATATATATGTATATATATGTGTGTGTATATATATACAGAATTTAATCAAATATCACAGTTTATAGACATATATATATATATATATATATATATATATATATATATATATATAATTGATTTTATATATATATATATATATATATATATATATATATATATATATATATATATATATATATATATATATATATATATATATATATATATATATATATATATATGTATGTATTTAGATTTGGAAACATAAATATATATATAAATTTCAGTTCTCAGAATTTTCCTATAAGTTTTTAAATCACAAGATTATCCAAATATTAATCTAATGGATTTGGCCACAATTTAAATCCTAGCCCCATCTTCCTTTCAGATCTATAAAATTCTCAAATAAATTTAATTGCCCATATTGAAAATGCATACAATAAAAATATGAAATTCCTCAGAAGACATATGGAAGACACGAAGAAGACAGGAATGCATGATGCGGAAATAGCATAAGTAAAATCACAAGAATCTACTCGGATTCTTATGCTAATTCGCTCTTCCTCAGAAAACCCGCAGAGCAAGCTCCCTTCTTCAGAGTTCTTGAGTCCTCCAATGCTCCAATTGCTCTCCACACTCCCTCTAAGCTTCTAAGAATGCCTGAATATAAAGAGCTCTCAAGAAACCTCTAGAAAGCTTCTAGAAACAGCTGGAAGGTGTCACCAACTAAGCATGGGTCTTTTCCAACCTTCAGGATGAGCCATAGGGTTGTAGACACCATGTGCTTAATTGATGCACAAACCCCCGTGTTGTTGACACATGAGAAATAGAAAAGTGTGTTAATTCCCATGCAAGCTTATAACTCCAATTTGCTTTTTAAATACTTCTTATTTAAATTTTATAACTTTCATTTTTTTTTTTTTATAACTTTCATTTTAATTTTTATAACTTTTATTATTATTATTTATTTATTACTTTATTATTATTTTATAATTATTATTAATTTTAATTTCTAATTTCCTTTTATTTAATTCTTTTTCCTCAATTAATTCCCATTTAATTAATTATAATCAAAATATCAAAGATCATGATATTTTATTAATTTTCTCAAATAATTAATTTATTAATTAAATCTATTTATTAAGACTTAATTAATAGAAAATTCACCATAGACCTTCAAGATAAAATATGAAAACCCATCATAGAACAAATCATACAAAATCAGTCTAAAGGGTTAAAAATCACGAAATATGTCATCTGACACATTCGGTGGGTACTCAACTCTGATACTTGTCCTAACTCACTAGGACAAATGGTTTTTAGGTTTGGGATTTGGACTTGAGAATTTATCTCCCTTCTCTTATCATTGAGATAGTGTAATAGGGTATGCTCATCCTGGCAATTCAGGGAAGTTGATACCTAGTACCTGCAACCTACAGAAAAACCATGCATGTACATACATTATATAATGCTAAGCTAAACAGACAATGGCAGGAAGTGGTGCATCGTGTAGATCTCGACTAAGCAGGTGACTACGACTCCCTTCCTTAACCACATCAGAAACGCCATACAATAAGAAAACACACACACCATACACATGGAAGTATGGGGTAAGTAACCATAATAAAACACATGAGATAATAAACCATCTAATTAATCATCATTAATAACTAAAAACAATATAATGATCATCATGCATACATGAAAGGTAAAGTCTAAATGATCTCATCACATAACAACTGAATCCATATCATAATATCTGATAGTGTCAAAACGATACCACTAAACCATCAACATAAAACTAGTCTACATAGTCTGATAATAATAGCAACAATAAGTCTAGAAAAGATGTGAACAAGGGTAGGCACTACATGTTGAGCCAAGAGATGGGGGCAGATGGTGTTCTTAGCCCTCGTAACTCATCCCTAAACATGGGGAATGGCTCACCACTCACAAATGGGACCTTGGTGGTCTCACTCTTAGGTATTATTGAAATACTTTCCCCCATCTCAGAGGTTCCAAGTCTTGACTTCTTCAACAATGACATTGAATAGATGGTCCCAAAGAGAAATCCTAGAGGAGGAAAGAGGGTTGATGTTGGATCAACCATGAGGGTTGGGAGACCTTCGATAAGGAACATCACTAGAAGAAAATAGAAAAGGATATAGCATAGGGGGAAACAAAAAACCCAAAATTAGGAAACCCAAAATCATAAGAGATGAAGATCATATCTTGGAATGTGAGAGGACTTAATAGCTCGAGGAAGTAGTTTGAAATTTAAAAAAAGGATCATTGAACTTAATACTAATATGATTCTTTTATAGGAAGTGAAAATGACAGAGCATGTTTTCTCTAGAATGGCTACTTAAATTTGGCTAGGTGCTAAATTTTCTTATAGTAATGCTAATAGAGCTTTTGGTGGCATTGCTACACTATGGAACCTTGATAAGGTCATGGGATCAGTTATCCTCCTTAATACACATTTTTGTGGTCACAAGTTTAACCTCCCATGTTGGTAGTTGGAACCTGTTTAATTTCTATGCTCCAAACACTTGAAATGGTAGATTGGTTATGTGGGACAAGGCTACTCAATTGGCTGATACTATGAGATAGGAAAATATTCTATGCATGGGAGATTTCAATACCCTGTTCTACCCATCAGAGAAAATGGGGGGCTTGGAGGACTTTTCTGATAGCATACAAGACTTGGAGGGCTTCCTTAGAAGGAATGACTTGATTGATATTGATCTTCATGGTTTTGCTTTCACTTGGTCCAACAATAGATTGGTGAAAATTTTGATTCAGGTAAGGCTTGATAGGGCGCTTATCTCTTTTGGCTGGGACATTCTACAACATACATCCTTAATGGCGGGTCTAAGGACCATATTGGATCACTCTATGTTGTTTTTTCACATGGACATAGAATCAACCTACTAGAAGAAGGCCCTTTAGGTATGAGATCATGTGGCACTCAGACATGGAGTTCGGGAACTATATTGCGTGGTGGTGGAAGAATTCGATTGAAGGAACAACTATGTTTTGTATTGCCAGAAAACTTGACACAATCCACAAAGAGGTGAGTGGATGGAGTAATTCTTTTTTTGGGAACATTTAATTACACAAGGAAATGCTAATACTGAGCACCACTAGGAGAAGAGGGAGTGTCGAGACAAGTGGAAGACCCTCCTGAATCGAGAGGAAATCTTCTAGAAACAGAGATCTAGGGTGCAGCGCTTGGAGGAGGGTAACCAAAATACAATTGTCTTCCATAGATTGGTGTCAAGGAGAAAAAATAGAAACATCATAAACTCATTGGTGGAAGATAGTGGTCAGGAGATAAAAGAAGTGGAGGAGATAGAAGATAAAGCCAATAACTATTTCCAGGAAATCTAAAACCCCCCTGTTGTCTAGGTCAGAAATAACTTGCAAAATAATATTTTTAGGTCATTTTATTTGATGGTAAATAATCAGATGAATGAGGATATGAGTGGTAAGGTCAAGGAGGAGGAAGTCAGAAAGGTTGTGTTCAACATGAATCAGTACAAAGCCCCTAGTCCTGATGGGTTTCTCCTGGCTTTTTCTTAGAAATTATGGGATATTGTCAGCTATGATGTGGTCCATGCTACTAGGTCTTTGTCAGAATGGGAAAACTATTGAAGGAACTCAATTAGGCTTTCATTGTTCTTTTCCCTAAGATGGATGACCCTAGCCATCTCAAAAAATTTAGACCCATTAGTCTCTACAACACGATTTATAAAATCCTTGCCAAGATTATGGTAAATCATGTCAAGCCCCTTCTTGATAAGTTCATAGGACCCTACCAAAATGGTTTTGTGCTAGGGAGGAAGATTCTTGATGCGGTCATAACCACATATGAGGTAATTGTAATGTCCCCATTTTAGCAGTTGACCAAGTGTGTGTGCGTTAGCCTTGTTCTACATGGTCTCGAGGGCTAACGAAGGGTTTAATGGGATCTTGGAGTGTTTTGGCCTAGTCATTTTCAGTTTGGGCCAAAACAAAGTTGATTTACTCAGTTTCAGGCATACTTACTATTTTTAGTAAGTCGACAGGACACAGTGCAGGTCAATTTTGGTGATTGGATTCAATACTCCTCGGTGAGAGCTTTTCGATGAGCTATCACTCGCATTATTTGGAGTCCGATTGCTAATACATTTTAATGCCTGAAGTTTTATTAAAGTAACGTCTAATTTAATTGTAAAATATTAAAGTGTTACTTTAATATTTATTTTATGGTGATGTGTACCCAAGGGAGACATAAGGGATATTTTAATATATGTTTTATATTACACATCTTTTATCCCACATTGCCCATATGAGTTGAGCGGACCCGTGGGAATAGAATAAAAGGAAGCATCTGTGGCTTCATTAGACAGGTTGAATATGAGAAGAAATTGGTGTGTGAGTTGCAGCTTTGTTCTTGGCATTTGAGGACGTCTATCCTCTCTTGTAACATTCTAGACGTCGTTCCCTTGGGGTTTGGCCTTTGGAATTCTTTGTTATTAGCTTCATTATCAGGCAGTTTAGTTGCATTTCTGGCTACAGGCAGATTTGGTATTTTGCTCATATCTTCTTCACTACTTGTCCGACGCTTATGCCGCTTAGAGGGAATGGTATTATGAAGGTAGTGGATTGATTGAAGGACAAAGTATTGTAGCAGCAAGTCCATAAGCATGGGCTGGAGTATTATGTCAATACTGCTGAAGTAATTAGTGAGTTGATAAATTTGCTATGTATTTCGTTTTATGAATTCTGAAAATAACATTTTATTAGCAGCAGTTCATTTCCACTTTGCATATCATTGTAGTTTCTTTCTTGTTTATGTTGTATGATACCAATTCCATGCACGAAACACAACAAACAATAAATGTTTGATTTCCAGAGTTATAAGGGGTTTAAAACATTAAACGGAGAAATAAGAGGTTGCATGCAAACTGTTTGACAAAATCTCTTTCAGCAGATTGGTTTAGTTTTTTGTGACATCCAGGGGTGCCCATTACAGTGGTATCCAGGGGTGCCCATTACAGTGGTATCAGAGCTATAAGTCCTGCCATCCTGTGGAGGTCTTATAGGGAATTTGGAACAGCCGGATAGAGGGAAAAAGTAAGTAAAAAACACAGGCTAAGCATTTATGTTTGAGCATGCGACAGGGGTCTTATAATTTCCGCGATACCAGAGCAAGACAAAATAGGATTTTAGACTTGCAAAGCAAACAGTCTAGTACATCCATGCAGGGGGACATTGAATTTAACCATATAGACACAGAGGAGATATTCTGTGATCAGGACAATAATATGGGTGATCGAGATGATAGGAATACAGGATTAGGCGGAGGCAGAAATGCTGGTCCAAATCAGGAGGAGGTATTGTTCCGACAGTTACTGGATACATTAGAGCAGGGGTAGCGTATGCAGCAGGAGCAGAATAGGCGAATGGACATGATGTTGCAGCTCATGGCTAGACAGATGGGTGTCAATATTAATCTAGGTGATGCCAACAACAGAAACAATAACAATGAGAGAAACAATAACAACAGGGGAAACCATAACCATGAAGGCCAAGGCAACAACAATGGTCCTGAGAATAACATTAATGGTAATAATGGACACGGCAACAATGGGAATGAGGCTAATAACTTTAGACACATTGTACGCCCAGCACGGACTGCGAGCTTGAGACCTCTTCTACCCACTTTTCCATCTAGAGATCCGGTTCAACCAGTAAATGAACCGCAGATTATCGAGTTACAGGATCAGTTCAGGAGGGACTGGGAGACTAGTGGACCAGAGTTTCAGGCGGATATTTCTCTTAGAGATTATATGGACTTGAGGATGAGACACATGCCTAAAGCAGGAGGGAGGAATCAAAACTTTGAGCTGAGGAAGAAAGTTGGAAAACTTTCTTTACCTTATTATGATGCTTCAGGGAAGATGACTGCACGAGCTTGGGTGCAGAAGGTAGATACATACTTGCAGCTAAATCCTATGCCTAAGGAGGAGGCTATCAAGTATGTGGCTATGCACTTGGATGGCGTTGCACATGAATGGTGGCATCATGGCATGGTGACTTTGGGGCATAATCAGATTACATCCTATGAGGAATTCACTGAAACATTGATTGGGAGATTTGACACTAAGGATCCCGAGTTACATTTCAAGGAGCTAGCACAGTTAAAACAGTCAAGTTCTGTGGATGCTTACATTGCCGAGTTTCAGTGCTTGTCTGTACTTGTTACTGATATCTCTCCTAGGAGATTGGCGGTGTTATTTTGTGATGGTCTTGCTGATCCATTACGAGGTTGGGTGAAGGGACATGATCCACTCACGTTAGCTGAAGCAACTAAAAAGGCATGAGATTTAGCCCCTTCGGTATACAAAGGAAAAAACCATTCAACAAATTCTTCCTACCGCAAGGACAAAGACAAAAAAATCATTTCAGAAAGAGTATAGCAAACCCAAAGAAGGATCAAAAGGACTAGACAATGAAACCTTGAATGAACTTCGAAAGAAGAAGTTGTGCTTCCATTGTAGAGAGCCTTGGGACTTATCTCATAAATGTTCTCTCAAGGCTAAGGCAAATCAAATGGAGTATTTTTCAGTAGAAGAGTCAGAGTCAGAAGGGGAGGATCAGCACTCTGATTCAGATGAGGGTAACACTATAGAGGAGAGCAACATTCCTAAGGATGATAGATCGTTGGCACGCTTGACAGGGGCCCAAAAGGAAATCACATTTAAGGTCAGGGGTACTATCCAGGGGCAGAAAGTGATATCTCTTATTGACACTGGGGCTACACATAACTTCATAGATGCACAGTTGGTAGCCAGGAGAGGGTTATAGACAGAGGAGCATGATGGGTTTAGAGTCATGGTGGCTAACGGTGATAAGTTATTATGCACTCGAAAGATATCTAATCTTCGCATCAGGTTTGGAGATGGCTACGAGTTGGAGGATGAGTTCTATGTTGTGGACATGGGAGACTATGATGTCATCCTTGGCATGACATGGATGGCTTCACTAGTTGAGTTCACACTCAATCTAGCGAAATTGGAGATGAGATTCCAGCATGAGGGCAGAACTGTGGTACTTAGAGGGCTTTCAGATGGAGGTTGCAGAGTAGTGTCCTTGAGGAGAATGCAGAGACTTTTTCATCATGATGACATAGAGTGGGTGGCAGAGTGCCACATTATGCCAACTTCACCAGAGCCACAAGAAAAGAGTCATCCACTAAATGTCCAGAAGATACGTGATAGACACGCTAAAGTATTTAGCGATATTCCTCATGGGGTTCCTCCTGATAGAGGGATGGAACATGTTATTGAGCTCAAGGAGGGAGCCAAACTAGTTATGATTACTCCCTATCGTCATCCTAAGAAACACAAGGATGAGATAGAGAAGGCGATTAAGAATTTGTTGGAGATGGGGCATATCAGGCCCAGTAAGAGCCCTTTTGCTTCAACATTAGTATTGGTAAAGAATAAGGATGGGACGATGCGCATGTGCATCGATTACAGGGCACTGAATAAGAAAACAATTAAAAATAGGTATCCCATTCCTAGGATTGATGAGCTGATTGATGAGTTGCATGGGGCATGCTTCTTCACCAAAATTGATTTGCGATCCGGATACCATTAGATCAGGATGAGAGCAAAGGACATTGAGAAAACAGCCTTCCGATGTCACTATGGCCACTTTGAGTTCATGGTTATGCCATTTGGTCTAACCAATGCACCTGCTACATTTCAAAGTTGTATGAACCAGGTATTCAGGAAGCAGCTGAGGAGATTTGTCTTGATCTTCTTTGATGACATCTTGTTCTTCAGTAAGACCTGGGAGGAGCACTTACATCATCTGGAGGAGGTGTTATCTATTCTGGAGAGAGAGTCATTGTATGCCAAGGAATCTAAATGTGAGTTTGGCATGACTAAGCTCCTTTACCTGGGGCATATCATTAGTGCAGATGGCATTCGGGTTGATCCCGAAAAGATTAGAGCTATTGTAGAATGGCCTACTCCCACAAACCTTACACAGCTTAAGGGATTCTTTGGTTTATGTGGTTTTTATAGGAGGTTTGTTAAGGGATTCTCATAGATTGCTACACCCTTGACAGATCTTACCAGGAAAGGAGCCTTCGTGTGGACAAGGGCAGCACAGAGGTGTTTTGAGCATTTCAAGCAGGTAATGTCTTCATGTCCAGTTCTAGCTCTATCAGATTTCACGAAGCCTTTTGAGCTTCATTGTGATGCATCAGGTGATGGGATTGGAGCAGTATTGATGCAGGAGAAGCATCCCATTGCATTCGAGAGTAGGAAGCTCCGAAGAGTTGAGAAAAGTTATTCTGTCTATGACCGGGAGATGTTGGCCATAATGCATGCATTGGCCAAATTTCAATCATATTTGGTAGGTGGACATTTTGTGATCAAGACTGATCACAACAGTATTAAATACTTCATGAGCCAGCGTGATCTTAATGACCGGCAACAAAAATGGGTGACTAAATTGCAGGCTTATGACTTTGACATAGAGTTTGTCAAAGGTAAGAAAAATGTGGTGGCTGATGCCTTATCTCGGAGACCTCACTTATGTGCTCTGGCAGAGATTTCAGGAGATTGGAGAGATCGGATTATAGCAGAGTATGTCGGAGATGCTTGGGCTTCTGGATTGATTTCAGGTACCATACAGGATGATCGCTATGAGGTGATAGATGGATTGATCAGAGTTCAGGACAGGGTTTATTTGATTCCGTCATCACATCTGAGAGAGGCGATACTGAAGGCATTTCATGATGCACCCACAGCTGGACATCCGGGGGCTTCAAGACCTACAGGCAGATCCGAGAGCAGTTTTCATGGAAAGGGCTCAAGGATGATGTTCAGAGGTATGTCAGGGAGTGTGTGGTTTGTCAATAGATTAAGGGAGAACACACATTTCCTACAGGTTTATTACAGCCCTTGCCCATTCCTGATAGGAAATGGGAAAGTATTTCGATGGACTTCATCACTGGTTTACCACGAGTACAGGGAAGGGATTGCATCTATGTGGTGGTGGACCGCTTGACGAAGTTTGCTCACTTCATTGCTATTCCGTCCACTTACACAGCAGCACAGGTGGTAGATCTTTTCTTTAAAGAGATATTCAGGTTACATGGGTTGCCCAGATTCATTGTCAGTGACCGAGATAGTAAGTTTATGAGTGTTTTTTGGCAAGAGTTGTTTAGGTTGTGTGGTACAGATCTTACACCTAGCACTAGTTATTATCCGCAAATAGATGGGCAAACAGAGATTGTGAATAAATGGGCGGAAGGATATTTGAGGAACTATGTAACTACACAACAAAAGGCTTGGATCAGATGGTTGCACATGGGAGAGTATTGTTATAACACCACTTATCATATGTCCATCAAGATGACTCCTTTCATGGCACTCTATGGTTATGAAGCACCTAGCTTCATGGATTTAGTTTTGGGGGACAGTAGAGTGCCCAAAGCCAAAAACTTATTGTAGGATAGTCAGGACATCCTGAAAGTGCTCAAAGAGAATATACAACAGGCCCAGAATCAACAAAAATTGTATGCTGATCAACACCGAATAGAGCGCAGCTTCGAGGTAGGGGATATGGTTTACTTGAGGCTACAACCATATAGACAGTCATCGCTCAAGAAGAGCGGAGCTGAAAAGTTGAAACCTAGATTTTATGATCCATACAGGGTGATTTGCAAAGTGGGCAAAGTCGCCTATGAGCTTGAGCTTCCAGAGGGCAATCGAGTGCACAATGTGTTTCATGTGTCTAGGCTTAAGAAAGCCATTGGTCAGAGTGTAGTGCCTTCTGCAGATTTACCCCCTTTGGATGAGGAGGGGAAGCTTGTGTTAGTACCTGAGGCTATTCTGGATACCAGAGAGAGGAAGCTTAGAAGCAGGATAGTGAAGGAGTATTTGGTCAGATGGAAAGACCTGCCGGAGGAAGATTCTACATGGGAGAGTGAGCAGGTTATTCAGCAGGCTGGACTGAGATTTCTTGAGGACAAGCAATTTCAAGGGGGGCGGACTGTAATGTCCTCATTTTAGCAGTTGACCAAGTGTGTGTGCGTTAGCCTTGTTCTACATGGTCCTGAGGGCTAACGAAGGGTTTAATGGGATCTTGGAGTGTTTTGGCCTAGTCATTTCCAGTTTGGGCCAAAACGAAGTTGATTTACTCAGTTTCAAGCATACTTACTATTTTTAGTAAGTCGGCAGGACACAGTGCAGGTCAATTTTGGTGATTGGATTCGATACTCCTCAGTGAGAGCTTTCCGATGAGCTATCACTCCCATTATTCAGAGTTCGATTGCTAATACATTTTAATGCCTGAAGTTTTATTAAAGTAACGTCTAATTTAATTGTAAAATATTAAAGTGTTACTTTAATATTTATTTTATGGTGATGTGTACCCAAGGGAGACATAAGGGATATTTTAATATATGTTTTATATTACACATCTTTTATCCCACATTGCCCATATGAGTTGAGTGGACCCGTGGGAATAGAATAAAAGGAAGCATCTGTGGCTTCATTAGACAGGTTGAATATGAGAAGAAATTGGTGTGTGAGTTGTAGCTTTGTTCTTGGCATTTGAGGACGTCTATCCTCTCTTGTAACATTCTAGACGTCGTTCCCTTGGGGTTTGGCCTTTGGAATTCTTTGTTATTAGCTTCATTATCAGGCAGTTTAGTTGCATTTCCGGCTACAGGCAGATTTGGTATTTTGCTCATATCTTCTTCACTACTTGTCCGACGCTTATGCCGCTTAGAGGGAATGGTATTATGAAGGTAGTGGACTGATTGAAGGACAAAGTATTGTAGCAGCAAGTCCGTAAGCATGGGCTGGAGTATTATGTCAATACTGCTGAAGTAATTAGTGAGTTGATAAATCTGCTATGTATTTCGTTTTATGAATTCTGAAAATAACATTTTATTAGCAGCAGTTCATTTCCACTTTGCATATCATTGTAGTTTCTTTCTTGTTTATGTTGTATGATACCAATTCCATGCACGAAACACAACAAACAATAAATGTTTGATTTCCAGAGTTATAAGGGGTTTAAAACATTAAACGGAGAAATAAGAGGTTGCATGCAAACTGTTTGACAAAATCTCTTTCAGCAAATTGGTTTAGTTTTTTGTGACATCCAGGGGTGCCCATTACAGTGGTATCCAGGGGTGCCCATTATAGTAATTCATTCAATGGAAAGGAGCAAGAACCTAGGTATGGCCCTTAAATTGGACATTTTCAAAGCTTATGATAAGGTCAAGAGGGATTTTATTTTTTTCTATTCTCTCTAAACTTGGCTTCAATAAGAATTTTATCAGAATTATCAAAAATGTGATGAACACTGTCACATTTTCAGTGCTTGTTAATGGGGCTCCTAGTAGTTTCTTCTTTTCTTCTCAAGGTCTTTGTCAAGGTGACCCCCTATCACCTTAGCTATTCATCATTGTGGTGGAAGTCCTAAGCAGAAATTTAGTGTCCATCACTAACTATGCCAAAATTAAAGGAATCAAACCTATGTCCTTGAGCCCACCACAAACTATCTAGCAATTTGTTGGTGACACTTTTATTTGGAATCTTGCATGTTCATGAAGCCATGGAGTGGAAAGTTATCATGAATCACTATGGGATGGTTTCTGGGAAATGCATAAATTATCTAGAAAAGAAAAGTGTATTTTTTTAACACTATTGCTAGTCTGAGAGAAGAGGTCACCACAATTGTGGAATGCTAGGAGGTGTTTCTCCTAGTTACTTATCTTAGTCTACCACTCACAATTAAAGAGGTTCCAATCAGTACTGGAATGGCCTAATTGAACACTTCTAGAGAAAGTTGGTGGGTTGAAAATGAAAGATTTTGAGTAGCACGAGGAAACTCCAGCTTCTCTTAGATTCTTTGTAGGGCATCCTAGTGTATTTCCTCTATATCTTTAAACTCCTTATTGAGGTAGAAGCCCTATGATGGTGGAGTCTCATATTTTTGAGATGGACAATAGTTGGTGCAAAGTTGTTTTTTTTTGCAGGTGGTCCCTTTCTTCTTCTTCTAGTTGTGTGTATGGTTACTAGAATGGGGATCTCTCCTTCTAGGTTGTTTAGTTCTAAATGTGTTTCCTAGATCACTCTATTTGTGTGGGTTTTGGTGTGTTGTGGTTTTTTGGGACTTTGTGGCGATTCTTTTGGTGGCTAGTTTCTAGCCATCTTAACTCTATGATTTCTTCCCTTGTTGGGTGTTAAGGTGTTGCAAGTATTGTTTCTTCATCCTTTCTAGTACTTCAACCCTCTTATAGGTTGTTTGGGTGGTTGTATGGCTATCAATTTTCTTCCTAGAGGTTGTTGGTTTCCTTCTCTCCCTAAGCTCTTTTTTTATGGTTTTCATTTGTTCTTTCCTCTTCCAATACTTCCTATTTCAAGTTGCTTGGTGTTTTTAAGCTTTGGTGCTCCTCAGAAATTTTGGTCCCTTTGGTTGTAGCTCCATTCAAAATCCTTTGTATTTCACTTGTAATGAATTTCTTCCCACATGTCGATTCAACTTGATGGTAATTTGTTATCTTGCTAGCCTAGATTAATTATTATTTGTTGTGATTAATAATTTTTTTTTGTCTTAATTGAATTTGAACCCAAGACCTCACAAATTACCATTGTGTTGTAGGCTCTTGCCTAATAACAATGAAAAATTATTGTTTTTCTTTTTCTTTTAAATGTGTCTATAGTATATATGTGAATATTTTATTGTATAAAATCAACAAAAGAATTTCTCACTAATCCCTGAATGGAATACCCTAGACCTTGAGTCATGCATGTCATTAGCACTATTTTTCTGGACTACAACACCACTTCACCACATGGAGAACCCCACTCACCATAACTTTATAATATAATTACAAAATACTTATTGCACTTGTCCTAGGCAATGGTTTTTTATAATATACAAATTACATGATTGGCTCAAATAGTTTTATTATAGGACACCTTTTTCTGGAGGCTTTTTTGGTAAATGTTAAAAACAAATTATTAATCATTATCTTAGTTAAACCATACATTTATAATAAAATTAAACTTTCTAATCAATTAACTTAACAATTTTATGTAAAAGTACATATAAATATTTTTGCAAAAAAGTAGATATGCTTATTTGTAATTTATGTAAACATTTTAACTTATTTATAAATGAGTGTTTGTATTATTGATTTCATTTTTAGAATGTAAAATACTACTCTATATTGCACTATTTTGTGTTAGATCTTAATCATTTTACTTGAATTACTAATTTTAGGTCAAAAATGCCTTTTAATAAGTACTTAGTTATTCATATTCTATATTTTATTGAGATTATCAATTTCAAATAATAGAATATCTATTATTTTACTAACTTCTTCAAATTCTATTTGAAAATTTAATACTATCTATGAAATTAAGATTTAGAAAATTAACTTTCACAATATATACAAAATATTAATATCATTTAAACATAGTACCTAAAATATTTTATTATTATTAAAAATTGTTTGAAATAATTAAAATATATCATTTTGTATATTTTGATTTAATAAAAATGTTAATATCAGGGTGTTGGAAGGTAGTTCCGAAAAAGAAGGAAGGAAGAGCAAAGACTTCAAAGTAGGAGGAATTATTAAAAGTGGTGAGATTGCGAGAGGCACAATTGATAGTCCATTTCCTGGGCTTCCTGGCCAGATTGAGGTCGCGCCAATTACTGGAGAATTTTTCAACTGCACAGATGAATGAATGGAATAAATCTATTTTCTTCTTTTTGTTAGTCTCTTCTCACCTTTACAACTTATCTATGTTTGTATTTGATGGAATGCCAATAGCACAAATGTAGTCTACAAATAAAAGAAGGGGTTGATTAGCCCTCAATGTTAAACAATAAGAGAAAATTAATAAGAATGATTGTATTTTTGTTCTGAATTTGATACAATGACTATGTTTATAGTATTAATTCTCAGTATTATCTGAAGAGATTGTTTTATCTAAAGACCAACTTTTTTATGTCTGATATAATGGTTAGACTTATAAATATAAGAAGCAGTTAAACTATGTCACAATCTAAAAGAGCTAAGTGTTAATATAACATAATAGTAAATCACAAACTCTATCCATAACTTTGTAGAGAATATATTTACAACATTTAATCATTAGACTTATAAATGTAAGAGGTGGTTAAACTATGTCACAATCTATAAGAAGTAATTATTAAACCAACATAATAGTAAAACAAAAGCTCTACCCAAAACTTTGTGTAGAATTTATTTACAATATTTAATAATTTAATAAGACTTTAAATTCATTTTCAAACTAATTTTATTTATTAAAAAATAAAAATATTAATAAATATAGTACATCAACTAAAATTAGTTATGTATTTGTTTAAAAAAATTATGTCATTAAATTTATACAAAATAAGTTATAGAAATATAAATAAAAATGAGAAATTTTTAAAAAGAATAGTTTAAAAGTTAATGAAATAATAATTAAACTATTAAAAAAATTAATGAAATAATAAATAAATTATTAAAAAATATTAATTTGGTTTAAATATTATTAAATATGTCTTAAATATATTAATCTAAAAAGTTTGTTAGAACTATTTTATTTGTATATAAGCATTCATTGGAACTTAAGTGCATTATTAACAATTATTTTAATGCCCTATAATCAATGCACATGTGCATTGTCCCATCCTTCTTTTTTACCAACACTACTGCTGAAGCAAAGGGACTCTTACTAGGCCTGATATGCCCTATTTCCAACAACTCCTTAATTGCCTTCTCTATCTCATCCTTATGTTTCTTAGGATGACGATAGGGAGTAATCATGACTGGTTTGGCTCCCTCTTCAAGCTCAATAACATGTTCTATCCCTCTGTTAGGAGGAACCCCATGCGGAATCTTGCCAAATACCTTAGTGTGCCTGTCAAGTATCTCCTAAATCTCTGGTGGATGACTCTTCACCTATGGCTCTTGTGAAGTTGGCATAGTGAAGCATTCTGCTGCCCGCTCTATGTTACTATGCTGAAAAAGTTTTTGCATTCTCCTCAGGGAAACTACTCTACAACTCCAATCTAAAAGTCCTCTAAGTACCACAGTTCTTCCCTCATGTTGAAACTTCATCTCCAATTTTTCTAGGTTAAGTGTGAACTCTACTAGCGAGGCCATCCATACCATGCCAAGGATGATATCATAGTCTCCCATGTCTACCACATAGAACTCATCTTCCAACTCATAGCCATCTCCAAACTTGATGTGAAGATTAGATATCTTCTGAGTGCATAATAGTTTTTCACCATTAGCTACCATAACTCTAAATCCGGCATGCTCCTCAGTCTATAGACCTCTCTTGGCTACAAATTGTGCATCTATAAAATTATGTGTAGCCCCAGTGTCAATGAGTGAGATCACTTTCTGCCCTTGGATAGTACCCCTAACCTTAAATGTGATTGCCTTCTGAGCCCTTGTTAATCATGCTAATGACTTCTCATCCTCAGGAGTGGTGCTCTCCTCTATAGTGCTATCCTCATCTGAATCTGAGTGTTGATCCTCTCTCTCTGGCTGTGACTCTTCTACTGAGAAATACTCCATTTGATTTGTCTTAGCCTTGAGAGGACACTTATGAGATAAATTCCAAGGCTCTCTACAATGAAAACATAACTTTTTCTTTCTTAAATCATTCAAGGTGTCATTATCCAACTTATCTCTTTTGGGCTAAGCATCCTTGTGAAAAGGTTTTTTGTCCTTCTCCTTGTCCTTTTTCATATAAGAATCCTTGTGCTGAAATCTGCTCCTAAATGAAGAAGGTGCTAAGTCATGAGCCTTTTTAGTAGCCTCCTGCAACGTACCTGGGTCGTGTCCCTTGACCCAACCTCGCAAGGGTTCTGAGAGTCCATCCATAAAAAATACTACTAACCTCCTCTCTGAAATATCTGTGACCAACACAGCTAACCTCTGAAACTCATTGATATATGTTTCAACTGATCCCCATTGCTTGAGTTGTGCTAGCTCCTTAAACTATAATTCAGGATCCCTAGTATCAAATCTCTCTATGAGCTTCTCAGTGAACTCTTCATAAGATGTGATTTGATTATGTCCCAAGGTTACCATGCCATGGTGCCACCACTCATGTGTTGGTCCACCCAAGTGAATAGCTGCATACTTTTTAGCCTCCTCTTCAAGCATAGGATTCAGTTACAAGTATGTATCCATCTTCTGCACCCAAGCTTGTGCGATCATCTTCCCTGAAGCATCATAATAAGGTAAAGAAAGTTTCCCCACTTTCTTTCTCAACTCAAAGTTTTGACTTCGTCCTCCTCATCTAGGCATGTGTCTCATCCTCAAGTCCAAGTAATCTCTGTGAGAGATATCTGCTTGAAACTCTAGCCCACTGGCCTCCTAATCCCTCCTAAAATGATCCTGTAACTCTACAATCTGTGGTTCATTAATTGGTTGAACTGGTTCTTTGGGTGGAAAGGTGGGTAGAAGAGGTCTCAAGCTAGTTGTTCGAGTTTTCCGTGTAATATGTCTGAAGTTATCAGCCTCATTTCCATTGTTGTCATGTCCATTATTACCATTAATGTTGTCTCAGCCTCCATTATCATTACCCCTATTATTGTTGTTTCTATTGTTGGCATCACCTGGATTAATATTGATGCCCATCTGTCTAGCCATTAGCTGCAACATCATACCCATTCGCCCATTTTGCTCCTCTAATGTACCTAGTAACCTGAATATTACATTTTCTTGGTCAGAACTGTTAGTTCTATCATCTCGATCACCCATGCTATTGTCTTGTTCAAAGAATGTCTCCTCTATGTCTATATGACTGGATTGTATGTCCCTCTACACAAACAAACTATCTCGTTCATTAAGCGAGTTGGAACTCCTACTTTGTCTTGCTCTAGTATTGCAAAAATTATAAAGCCCTTGTCGCATGCTCAAACATAAATGTTGAAGATCTCCACAGGATGGCAAGACTTATAGCTCTAATACCACTACAATGGACACCCAAGAATGCCCAAAAGTTGAACCAAAGCTGAAATTATATTAGTGCTGAGAATGCTGCAATCAATTACAAAGAGATGTATTCCAAAGGCCAAACCCTACGGGAATGATGTCTAGAATGTTACAACAGAGAATGAATGTCCTCTATTGCCAAAAGAAGGGAGTGTGATTCACACATCCAAGCTCTTATCAAATGCAAGTTATAATCATCCGATGATCAGCAATGAGACTTTCAGCCCTATTTATCCTTTTTTTCATCCTTCTGGAAAGAACTAAACATTAATTAATTGCAAGAGCTAGAAGCTTCCTCCTTCCAATAATTAATGCATACCCTATAAATTCCTCCTTGGCAATAATTAATTAAATCACGAGAAGCTTCCATCCTTCCAATAATTAATACATACCCTAGAAGCTATTAATACAAAGTCACCTTTTAACTTTAATTGAATGACTTTAATTTTTCTTATCCTCCACTTAGACTTTGGAGAACGTGAAGGCTAACCAAAACTTGGGAACATTACAATACCCTAGTTTGACTTTATAATTTTTGGTCTTTCAAGGCTCCAAATTAATTTATCTAAAATATTTATCTTAACTGAAAGAAAGTTACTTATTTTTGAACTAAATATATTTTAAAAACTAATTTTTTAAAAATTATGGGATCAAATTTGTACCAAAAAATCTGTAGAGATATAAATAGAAACATAAAATTAAGAAAGGGTAGTTTAAAAATTACATTAAATAACAAGTGAAATAATATTAATATAATTACTTTATTTCATTTTCTAAAGTAAATCATGGGTTAATTAACAAATGTCAAATGAACTTTGAAAAGAAAAAGGGAATAATCTCTAAACTCTTTTGACAATTACGAAGAGCCTTTTTCCTTTAATAAAAACAAATAGAACATTCAATTTCTACAAACCCCTTGTCTAAAAATAGATGCCATTAAGAAAGACAAGTCAAATAATTTATATGTTTGTTAACGATATGATTAATATGATGGTTTTGATCCCTATTGAGAGATTTTCTCACTATTTGGCCTTGTGGCTATTGTTGGCTCTAATGTTTCCTATTTGTTTGAGGTTGCATTGTATTATGGTGGGTGTTTCTTTAGAGGTAGAGACTCAACCAATATTGGTGACTTGGTGCTGGTCCTAAAGAGTTTTGGAGTGGGATCTGTTGGGCTTCTTTTTCTCTAGGCCTTTTGGTGACTAGTTGAATCCTTTAGGGAATAGGTTTGTCTTCCTTCACATTGTTTATACTATTTTTGATACCTCTTATTTGGTGGAGGGGGTGAGATCCTCAATTTGTTTGGGTTTCTACTAGTGGTTTTTGATGGATCTTCTCTTGATCTATAGTTCTATTCCTTTTGTGTTATGTAGGGCTAGATTGTTGTTTATTAGCTTTTTCTTTATTGATCTTGGGGCTATTATAGTAATTTCTTTGGAATGGTTGGGTTGGGCACCCTTTGCCCCCAATTTTATGGTTAAGGATGGGTTTGACACTACATTATTTTTTATCAAAGACCCACTTCAGATGGTTTTGTACTTCCTTTATTTGATTCTAATCATAAGGATACTGATAGTTTTCAAGGGACCAAACTGGTAGCTAGGTGTTTATATTATGGGAGGTCGCAGGTTTTGGTCTTCCCTACTCCTAGGAGGAGTCTAGATTTGTCTATGACAAATGTTTAGAGGGACTCAAACATTTTGGTTTTATGGCTCAGGAAGCCATGTTTTCTTTCCTATATGGTTTGGGGGGTCCTCAAACCCCAATAATTAATACTTAGTAGAGTGTTTTTATGTGAGGCCATCACTATGTGATGGTTTTCTTTGGGCAACCTAGTCTTCTTCCATCAATATTATTCTTGCTTGCATATTGTTAGTTTCTAATGGATTGTTAGAAATTTCATTGTCATATATATGGAAGAGTTTCATTATTGATGAGGTTCCCCGATAAAATCTATTTGTAAGGGGTTTTGGGTCTCCTCAAAACCTACTTTTACCTTAAAAAATAAAATAGCAAAAATGATCTTAGAAACCCATAAATTTTATTTTCTAAAACTATTTCAGCAACTCTATTTCTCCCTACAAATAGCAAGTGGTAGAATTTATTATTAGAAAAAATACATATGAAGCCTCTAATCCCTTAGAGCCTATTTGGTTACCAGAATAGGAATAGGAAATGAGGAATATGTTTTCTATTTCCTGTTTGGTACATCAATTGGAATAAAGCGAATATGAATAAATATTCCCATTTTTCCCCAGAAATGAGCTTATGTCCATTCCAAAAAAAAATTGTCATTGGAATAAATCATTGATATTCTCATTTCTTATGCTACAACCAAAAAAACTCTTATGTGTCATTATTCTATCATTAGCACAACTTAGACATCTCTTCCCTCACTTTAATGAATTTATCCTCAACCTCCATCTGTGCATTGTCGCCCCTCGATTCCCTACACTCAAATTCCTTGCTATGCCTACTATTGGCATCATTCCCTTCCTCAGTTTTTGAGGTTTTAATTAATGCCGATAGGCATTCTACAATGACAGAATGGGGGAGTGAGATGGCATGACCTTGTTAATGTTAACTTTTATTCTTTTAGGTTAAATTTGACAACCATCTACATGTCAAAAGTTTAAATCTTATTATAAATAGAATATACTTTTAAAAATAATTTAATAAATATAATATAAAATATCTATTTAAAATAATATTTGTAGAAATAAATCATCCATTTTTAAAGAAATTAAAATAAAAAGCTTAAATTAGTAAAAAACTAAATAAAAGAAAATAAAAGAAATATAAATAATTTTAGATGTAGCAAATCAAATTATAATTATTTTTGTAGTGGATATCTATCGGCATTTCTTTAGATAGATTTATCTAGGATATCTATACTAGTTATAGGACTGAATAAAAAGAAGGTGACTATGAACTGAAGGCTAAATGTGGGGGGGCACGACATTAAACTCTATATGATTTCTAGTGTTTATTATAGGATTTGTTGGGTTTTAAAATTGTGGGTGATTCATTGGATTTAATAGAGTGAGGGTGGAATAGTAGACAATAGACAATAGACAACTCTTTCATTACTTATGAATTTAATATCTGCATTTAATATAGTAATAATGACCTATCATGAGACATGACCACAACATTTATAATTTATCATTTTTTTATAATAATATTTATTTTCTGCATTGCTTTTTTAGCTTTTAGCCAATAAGAATCATGTTAAATATTATTATACTTTAGATTGCTAAAAGTTAAAAGTTTTATTGATCTATTTAAACTTAAATAGATACTAGACTGTTGGTGCCACTCATATTTTAAAAAGCATCAATATAATAATTATTAGAAAGTATCATTACTATAACTTTATTGATTAAAACATTAACTAAGTATTAAATATTGATCATCAATATTTTCTGGTTAAATTTAATATTGCCCAAAACTTTAAAAACTTGTTTATTAAAACAAATTATTACCCACAAAATTTAAAAATTTGTTTGGACAACTTCAGAAAATTTAAAACCATCTTTGATTATTGTTGCCAGACTTCTTACCAAATATTTAATGATTTTTGCCATAATTTAATATTTTCGTACTAAATATTTAATGATTTTTACCATAATTTAATGTGGAAAGGAAATAATAGGCTTCAATGTTTCCCCATAAATATGTATTGAAGGGCCTTTACATATCTACTCATCCATATAGAGTGAGCATTCCGCACTTTGATTTGAGGATCAAGTCTTTCGCAGTGGAGTTGTAATTGTCATTTGTGATCATGGAGTTGGGCAATAAAGTTCTAGTGTGTTTTGTGGTGATGATTGGGCTCTCTACTCTATCCGTCTCTGTGCATGCATGTCAGCTGACAGACATTCGAACTACGTCGTATTACGTTTCTGCCGTCTCTAAATTTAGCGTAGAGCTAACTAACTATTGCAAATGTGATGCGAAGAATATTGTTTTGAAGTTCATGGATGGTTATACTGAAAGACCTGGAAGGTTGGCCAAGGGCGCCAGAGTAAGGGGAGGAGGAATTGTTAAAGCAGGTGAGATTATCAGAGGCAAAATTGATGACCCATTTCCTGGGGGACCTCTCTATTTTGAGGTAGTCACATTATCTGCTGAATTTATCAACTGCAAATGAGCCAAATCAATTTACTTTTCTTGTAATTGGAAGTAATTTCCATACCAGAAATTTGAGTCGCAAGCAAATAGTAGTTATTCAATAATATGAATGATTTGTTATTGATAGCATAAATAGCATTAGTCTATTGGTATCTTGATAATATTATTTTGCCAAGAACAATGTTAATGATCCATATGAAAATTAACTTTCCTTGTTTTGTGTAGGACAAGGTTAACACCTTTCTGTGTTGAATTATAGAAAAGTTTTAATATTGATCTTCGTGGTAAAATTTACAGCACTCCATTTTCTCTTAATGAAATATCTGTCTAAGGAACTTGAATATGACTTTTCATAGTGAAATTTGAGTATTGAAGTATTTTATTTTTAAAGGACGGGAAAATCCTGAAGCTCAAACAATCGTAAAATGTTTACTTTTAATTTTTAGGAGTTAATCTAAAAATGTTATAGAATCTATTGATGTGGTAATAACTAATCCCATCTTGCATTACCTGAATGTCTATGTTGTTTTTGTTGGTGATTAATTCTAACTGGCAGTTCTGTTTAGTTTCGAGGGTGATTCACTAGTGATTTTGATAAGTTTTGGAGGTGATTCTCTTCATGTATAATGAAGATTCAATTGTTATTAGCAGATCAATATCTTTCAGTTAGCCGATAACCCCAATTTTTCTTATTGGGTGGAGTTAATTGTGTATAAATCATGCACTTTATATGTTGATTGAACAATCAATGATCGATAAAATTTCATTCTTAATTAGCTCTGTTATTTTTTCTGTTTCTGTAATTCATATCTTTTTCTTTCAGCAAGATTCTTCATTTATTTTTCAGATTGATTGTAAAATCTTACAGTTTTAAATGCATCACTATTTATTACTCCTTTCAATTGATTATTCACTTCATTGTCTATTCATATAGGCAATCGTCACGGAATCAGACGCCATCTGCAATGACATAAACATGGCACCATTGTCTGATACAATTTTCTCCCATATTCCCAATTCAATTATATAAGATTTATTTTGTATCATTTATATTTTCACAACACTTAGTTTAATGACCAATTTTTTCTATTTATTTTTTATTTCTACAAGTTCAGTAATTAATGTATGATATTTGAATATAAGATTTATTTTACATGATTTATATTATTAAGACCACATTTTTCTATTTATTTATATTTCTACAAATTGAGTGATTAATGTATGATATTTGAACTTAACAATTTTCTGAATTAAGTGTGCAAAATTTTAGGGTTTGACTGAGCACAGTTTTTGCAAGAAGATAGGGTGCCAATTTTCTCTCATATTCCCAATTCAACTATATAAGATTTATTTTGTATCCTTTATATTTTCACAACACTTAGTTTAATGACCAATTTTTTCTATTTATTTTTTATTTCTACAAGTTCAGTGATTAATGTATGATATTTGAATATAAGATTTATTTTACATGATTTATATTATTAAGACCACATTTTTCTATTTATTTATATTTCTACAAATTGAGTGATTAATGTATGATATTTGAACTTAACAATTTTCTGAATTAAGTGTGCAAAATTTTAGGGTTTGACTGAGCACAGTTTTTGCAAGAAGATAGGGTGCCAATTTTCTCCCATATTCCCAATTCAACTATATAAGATTTATTTTGTATCATATATATTTTCGCAACACTTAGTTTAATGACCAATTTTTTCTATTTATTTTTTATTTCTACAAGTTCAGTGATTAATGTATGATATTTGAATATAAGATTTATTTTACATGATTTATATTATTAAGACCACATTTTTCTATTTATTTATATTTCTACAAATTGAGTGATTAATGTATGATATTTGAACTTAACAATTTTCTGAATTAAGTGTGCAAAATTTTAGGGTTTGACTGAGCACAGTTTTTGCAAGAAGATAGGGTGCCAATGATGCTGTGTGATTTTCATTTTAAAAAACAGATGCTTTTGTGAAGGTTATTTTTATAATAGGGACTTTTATTAAAATAAAAATTAAAAATTAAAATATATATATATATATATATATATATGAAAGCACATTCATTCATATTTTCTTTTTTATTAGTCTTTAGACATTTAAAATAAATATTAAAATTATATTTTATTGTATTCTTTGAAGTTGATTTTTTTTATTTTAAAAAAGTATTAAGTAAAAATGAGAAAATAATTATTAATATATATTTCAAATTAAATAAAGAGTTTTTATTTAATGTTTTTTTTTTTTTTAAAATTGTGTTAATAAAAAATTCAAAAGTGAAGTGAAGTTCTTTTCAAAATTTAAAAAATATATTTAAAATAGAAGTCTTATATATAATATATTAAAATGTTAAAAAAATGTTAATATAATTTTAGAAACTAAAATATTCTTATAAAGAAATAAAGAAAAATAGAATGTTAATTTTATATTTCATAATAGTTTAATTATTTTAAAATAAATAACTAACTCTATAAAAATATATTATTTTAAAATAATGAAAAGGTCATATTATTCAAGAAATGGAATTCCTTTAAAATAAATATTCTCTTATTTGACTTGGATATTTGATTAATAGATTTGAAATGAATATTATTTTAATGAGAAAGTGATATTAACTTTGGCAATATTTAATTTAATGTTGAAATATTGTTCTTTGTGAAAAAATTTAACACTAATTTCAAATTTCAAAACTAATACTAAGATATTTTTAATATTTTTAAACAAAATTTTATATAATTATATGTACCTTTACAATTCAATAAAGCTCTTATAAATAAATCAAAAATATGAATAATTAAATAGTAAACGATATCTAATCCTAGTTCTTCTATATATGGTGAAAGGAGGGAGCAGAGTGGGTGAGAGAGTAATTAGAGGGATAGTCATCTAAGGGAGGGGATGAGAGAAGGTGGAGAGGGTGAGACAATATGTAGAGATAATATTTATGTGGAAGAGATGGTGACAAGGGGAAGGTGTAATTATGGAGGGAACACACAAGAGAGAGAGTGAGAGAGAGAAGAGAGAGGGAGAGAGGCATGAGGTAGAGATAAATAGCAACAATGGAAGAATAATGGTGAGAGAAGGGATAATAGGAGAAAGAGACAAGGGAGAGTGGGGAGCTAAGGAAAGGAGAAAATGGAGGGGAACATAGATGATAAATAGCCTGAGAAAGGAGATAATTAAGACATTAAAGGCATGGTGGATGATGGACAAGATATAGAGAAAGAGAATAATGAGGATGACAGAGTGAGAAAGGGGGAGAATATAATGTCCCCCTTTTCTGGGATATTATACTTCTGCATGGCCAGCTCACTTTGCCTAGGTTTCAAGGGCCAAAAGGTTCTTTGCAGGGCTCAATTCAAGATTTGGCCTAGACATTTCCCATTCCAGACCCATCAAAGTAGTTTTGACAGGTTGTCCAGATGCTTACTATTTCTAGTAAGTAATCAGAGCTCAGTATTTTCGGTACTTCAGTACTAGGTTGGAAGCATCTTGCCAAGAGCTTTCCAACAAGCTATTGCACATGCTTATCAGAGTTCATTTGGTTAGTTAATTTAATGCCTAATGACTATATGGTTTACTGACTAAGTGACTATTAGAGTTCATTTAAATTGTCACTTTATTTTTTAAAAGATATTATGTTCACTTAAGTGACTAAAGGACAAAAAAGTTTCTTTATCCCACATTTCTTGAATGAGCATGCATCTCATTGGGAAAAGTAATAAAGGTACCACAAGCTCCACTTGAGAGGATATATGAAGAATATATTATTCAAAGAAAATATTAATCTGGGAGCTGGAAACAATTGTTGGTTACTTTTTCTAGGATGCAAACCCTTGAAGAAGCATTTGAAGGTTGGACGCAAACCTAGCCTTCTTACAGGTTCATTTACATTTACAATTTGACTGTCATTAATGTTTATAAGATTGGAATTACTTGAGTTGTTGCACATTATTGTATTGTTGTTGTATAATATAGTAGATAATTTTGGGTTATTTGTGTTAATTCCTAAGTTATTATCTACTTCCTAATTTTTGGAGGAATAAACAAGTTTTTTTGAGGTTTCTCGTATGCACATTTGTTGGTTATAAAATTGATTTAAATTCTAAAAAAATTATTGGATATTGGTTTATTGTTCGATTTTAAGTTTGCACTTTAATATTATGGGATTTTGGGGAAATATCTGGAAGGGGGTATTATAGTGGTATCATAGCCTAGCTCTCTGCCAACCTATGAGGTAATTTGGATTAAGTGAAAGGTGTTGGGAGAAGAATTTATGAAAAGAAAGCTCTTGAATTTTGGTTGCTTATTGTGATTGGTTTTAGATTGGGAGGATGAAACCTCTCTAAGTCTGGAAGTATTCTAGGGAGTTGGGTGATACCCCAGCTTCCTTCTTCAAATATTAAGTGGTATTAGGTAGAGAAGTTAACAAGTTAGGAAGATACAATTTTAGAAGATAAATGAAATCAATGAGGTAAGTGCAATTGGTCTATGCAAAAATATAGTTGAACACTTTGAGTTAGTCGCAGGTGTCTAGATTTTAAGTATTAATAGCTAAAACCTTCTTTTAAATTGTGAACTTGGCTCAAGGGAAAAATGTCAATATCATTTTCTACATGGAGTGGTTATTATCTTAGGTGTTTCCTGCAACTCGTGAGAGAGGAGTCCTAGTTAACACTTGGCATCTAAAACACGGGCTAAGTTTTATAACATTAAGACGGGCTTTTAACGCAGATTGCATCTTCCCAATATTTGACCTACTGAAGTACTGTGAGAAATATTAAAACAAAAGATTAAACTCACAACTCTAAAAATCTGATCGGTAACAACTATTACCGAGTGCCAAAAAATAATTGCTTGGCACTTAAGAAATCGAGTGGCAGGAGAGTTTACTGAGTGAGCTCGATAAATGAAGAACACACAACTCAATAACCAAAGGAGGGTGTGATTACCGAGTGAACTTGGTAGGCAAAGTGATTACCGAGTGAACTCGATAGAAGACTGATTACCGAGTGAACTCGGTAACCACAGGAAGATGGAGCTCGATAGAAGAAGGCACCGAGTGAACTCGGTAGCCACTGCAAAGAATGACTTCTACCAAAGACAATACCGAGTGCAAGTTTATGACATGAATATGTTCACCATTAAAACCAAAGACCCAAAGCTTGAAATACTCAACAATAAACTTCACAAATGCAATGAACAAGGAAAGAGAAATAGATTCAAGTATGCCTGCTTGCTTTCTATTTAACTTGGATTCAAACTATTACAAAATCTGGGAGCATTTGGCTTCAACCAAAAAACCCTAAAATAACCCTAAACTTTAAACTGATAAAACTTCAAACTTGCAGCTCTAATGGCTGCATACAATAATGCCTGGAACAATCACTACTTCAACAGGACGAATGAAACAATACACTATGAACTATGAACTATGAACTTACAAAATGAGAGGTAGAACCATGTGCAGCTGCAGGCACGATAATGATTCCTTCTGTCTCTGCAACGACTGATCTATTGATCACTTTTTCTCTCTACCTTCTCTACTCTGCAACTTTTGAGCTCTTCAACTTCTTCTACTTCTGTTGTCTCTGATTGAATGAATCAAATCATTCCTTTTTTTATATACATGCAAAAAGTTTTCCCCCCATTTCTGAATTTGAAAACTCACCCACCGCATTTATGTTTCTATCTGTTCTATTGGTCATCAGGTGGTAGGTGGGCATTTGGCTCTAGGGAGAAATGACCAACAATAATTAATATTCCAACAAGTACATGACTGACTAAGGAGAACTGCGTGTATACATCTAGATTGTTAGTGGGCACAAGGTGTTAATGTAGGCAAGTGGATTAAGTTGGTAGCAAGGCTTGGAGGTAGTGTATCCTACCATGTAAAAGGTCAGATACAAGTTGTCACAGGGACTCCTAGCCATTACGGGTGAAAATCACAAGCTGTGGGCCAGTATTTGCATATATAGGGACTTTGAAAATTGGGTGTCCATGCAATATTTGTCTCCTACAGTGAACATTAAGTGTGGGATATTCAAATAACACCTGCAGTTGCATGTTCAGGAATCATAGTGAGTAACCTAGCATGGAATGAGTTTATAAATGTTGTTGATACCAGTATTCTTATATAGTCAGGGTGGAAGTATTAATGCCAATACTTATGCGTGGACATCTTGAGGAGGTTTAGAAGGAAGGATTTGAATGTGTGAATCATACAATTGTCATTCCTAGAGTGCATTAAGTCACCAACATATAGAACGTAGCAAACATGGTAGTCTGAAGGTCTGAACTTGGGTGTATGATCCATATGGCAGCCCAAGAGTAGAGGCGGTCCCAACTAAATTTTACATCATTGGAAAATAACAACAAAAAAAATCAGTAACTAATCAAGCAACTTCTTAGTGAAAATCACCAATAGTATAGATAGATCGAATAGGGAAATGGGACTGCAGTCAAAATTATAACCAAGTCTAGAGCACATTAGATGATTGTGCATCTTCCAAGCAACAAAATAACACCTCCAACAAGTGTCGTGGGTGGTCACACTCAGTTGTTGGACAATTTTCATCCAAACTTTTGAACTTTTATAGCCAATTTCGGTAATTATGGGCATGAACAAACCATCTTGGGGCCAAGCAAATAAATCTGAAGTATTCCTTGAAAATTTAGCAAAGAATACTTCAGAGGCTCTTAGACATTACAAGGGATCATTACACATAAAGGGGTAGTTGGATGGTGTAGGAAATTTTGGAGAGGAGAAGCCTAAAAACTCTGCATCTAGGAAAATCTGGAATTTTGTCTATTAGAAATCTAGGCAGGAGAAGGTTATTTCTTTCTTACAACTGGTGAATATAAACAAATAACATCTTTACATTTGTTGTTGGTAAAGTTTTATAGGCATGGAAAGCTTTTGGTGCAAGTTTTAAATTCATTTATAGTGATATTCAAACACACTAAGGTTACCACATATCTGTTTAACGAATTTCCTCAAAGCCATATAGCTATTATCTTACTCTGATCTGAGTCTCAAAATATTATAGATTAATTTATACTGGGTGGAAGAAGCTCGACGACATCAAACCTGTACATTGTCGTGGTTGTAATCATTTGTTCTTGGTTAATAAAGTTATGTGACAATGGTATGTGTATTTTGAACCAATTTATTTGTTGAGGTACTTGTCACTTGTGAACTTTTGACTAAACACCTAGGTACAAGTCTGAATTTGTGATCTAAACTGGTGTAGTTATTAAACTGGAAATTGGAGTGTATTCAATTTGTTTGAGAGTTGTTTGACTAAATGCCTCTCAGCAATATATTCTTTCATATAACCAGCATTTGAATCACTCAACTCACATTCATAATTTTATAGTGCTCTTAACTTTATGCTCTAAATGTGAAGGAAGAAACCAGTATGTTCTGAAACTCCTTGGGAAGAGCATTGTGCTTAATGTACCATGTTATACAGTATAGAAACTCTATACATGTTAACCCAGGCTATTAAAATGTTGTCTAGAATATATTAGAGGATGTGGTATAACAAGTGCAAAGACTAAAATATAGAAAAAGAATCAATACAGTAATATCTGAGTACTCCCAAGGTTGTACAAAAACTCTTTGACAAACTCACAGTAATTGCTGCAACTTCCAGCATGGTGGTGTAATCTCTAGAAATAGTTATTTGCACTTGATGGCTGAGTAAAGAACCCTTCTAAATGTACAAAATTTGCACTTCAAGTAGCTATTGTAGATTGTTATTCTAATGCATATGTTTGATAGAATACCCTTGCAAGAACTTGTATTTGTACTGGATTTTGGCTCAAAACTCAATGTTCAGATTTAGTAAACTACATGGCAAAGGAAGTGGATAAGATTTTCAACTCGATATTAAAACTGAAGTAAAGAAACTATACGATTATTATCACAAATTTTCTCCACAAATTTAGAAAGAATTACCTTTCATGGACTATGTTGACTTTCAGCTAGAGTTGCAAGACAAGTTGGATATGATAAGAAACAAATACTTTGAATTGGCTTGAGATCTTCTTATAGAGGATAGTTACAGGAATTTGCATGAGGAAGGTATTAATAAATTGATAGTAGTACTGAAAAAGAAGAGAAATCTTTGCATGATAATACACAAAACAATAATAATGGCACTAGTATACTATCAGGTAATTGGGAGACATAAGTATCTCTTGGAGTTATTTACACTAGTCCTTTTGATGAGCACATTGATGGCCTAGGTAGTAGAGTTGACCAAACTGCCAACGTTGAAAACTCTAGCATCTTATTTGGTGACATGGAAATTAACTTGGATGAATTTTATGATGATACCATGCTGAAAATTATATCAAAATTTGAGGAGAAGCAAAAGGGTTGCGATGTTGGTAAGGTAGATGATCTAGCACATGTTGAGTTAGAGGATATATCTAAAATTGGTGTTCCCCTAAATGATGAAAAATTAGAAAATTCCATGGAGAATAGCTCACTTGTGCTTGAAGGAGATGGTCAAAAACCATTGTCACTCCTTGACTTAGTGGATATGTTTTTGGTCAAAGAGGAAAAGATTGTCCAAGTGTTGAAAAGAATGGATGATTCTTCCAAATTGGTTGAGGGTCTCATGCAGAAGGTTGTGATAGAAGAGAGACATGGTAGTGTTTGTGGTGTCACATGTCCTCTCTTACATACTATTTTTGAAACCTTGAAAATGATAAAATATGAGTATTTGCAACTATTACTAGATAGAGATCTAGCAATAAAATTTGGAAGGGACAAGGAGAGTGAGATAGATGAGTTATGTCTTCAATTGAGCTTAACTCATTATTCCATCCACAATACTGAAAATCAAACGAGTGGGGCAGCCACTTATGAAGAAGATAACTAGGGTTCAAGGGCACAAGAAGTCACACAAATCATTGAAGGAATTCATAAAGTGGGTAGATGTGAGGGCAAGAAATGTGGTTCAATCATGTGTTCCCTATTTGAGACTTCCTATGTTGAGAAAAATTCTATTGATTAGCAAGTTGATGAGTTTGAAAATTTTGATTTTAATGATAGCAGTTGTACATCTTCACATGAGCACATGGTTAGTGATACCACAAGTGAGGATAATTCAAAAATTTCAAGTAATGGTGAACCTTCGTTTTATGAAGACCTTGACATGAGTGAGAGTACTTAGAGTTTTATCACCTAGCTCTTATGAGATGGCCATGGCCTACTTGTTGATTGGGAATTCCTCTTGCTGCTATACTCCAATTATCAATGATTTTCCTGTGTATGTTGGTAATATATTCACTAATTCTATTTGGCCTTCAAGGGTCAATGATTTTTTTGTAGGAGAGTGGAGAGAATACACATTACCATATGTTCTTCATGAGATGTCTACATTTTTTATTCAGTAGGGTATTGAAGACAGTGTTAGCACTCATGAGGTTGGTGATTCACCAACCTCTCTTTCATTTACCCAGGATCATGTTGATTGGGTAGTCAGGGATCCAGGTGTTAATAGTATCTTACATCTAGCAGTTTATGCGGTGTTGCTACATAGTCATATGATTATGATCAGTGTGTTTCAGCCTTATGACATATTAAAGATCCAAAGATCAGGGTTACTTCCTTTTCACCTAGGTGATATAGTGATTGAGCTAGATTGGTCAGATCTATCATTGTCATCGGTGTAGATGTTACAAAAACTGGTTAGTGATATTTCAGATAGCGTGCAAGTTCTCACTTGGGATCCAGGTGGAGCATCCCTACATATTGCTTTTTATCGAGGAGCTTGTTGGAGGGTTTGGTTGCTATCATCTTGGAGTGGATATTGGTATATTGTTGAGCTCCCATCTTCACTTGACAATAGAGACTCATAGGGTCACTCATGGAGTGAGGCTTTCATCCTGACTGAGGGTATTGGCACACAAGGCAACAACACATGGTAGTTCGTGTCCCTTTATGGTGAGACTTGGGATCCTAGGATTCAGTTATTTGACACATTGATTCCTATTATACTGTTTCACCATTCTGAGTTTGGAAAGGTGCATGTCGGGGTACATCGACCGAGGAGTAAAACCACATTCTCAAGGCGAGTATGGGATCTTGGCATTTTCTTTCTATAGGTATGAATAGATTGCTTGAAGGCAAGCAATCTTTGAGAGGGGAGGCTTTGTAATGTCCCATTTTTTGAGAAAATTATAATTTTGCATGGCCAGCTCACTTTGCCTAGGTTTTAGGGGTGAAAAGGTTCTTTACAGGGCTCAGTTTGAGATTTGGCCTAGACATTTCCCATTCCAGACCCATCAGAGCAGTTTTGGTTGGTTGTCCAAATGCTTACTATTTTTAGTAAGTAGTCAGAGCTTAGTATTTTTAGTACTTCAATGCTTGGTTGGAAGTATCTTGTCGAGAGCTTTCCAATGAGCTATTGCACATGCTCATCAAAGTTCATTTGGTCAATTATTTTAATGTCTGATGACTATATGGTTTACTAACTAAGTGACTATTAAAGTTCATTTAACTTGTCACTTTATTTTTAAAAAGGTACTATGTTCACTTAAGTGACTAAAGGAAAAAAAAGTTGCTTTATCCCACATTGCTTGAATGAGTATGCATCTCATTGGGAAAAGTAATAAAGGTACCACAAGCTCCACTTGAGAGGATATATGAAGAATATAATATTCAAAGCAAATATCAATTTGGGAGCTGGAAATAGTTGTCGGTTGCTTCTTCTAGATGCAAACCCTTGAAAAAGTGTTTGAAGGTTGGACACAAACCTAGCCTTCTTATAGGTTCATTTACATTTCCAATCTGACTGCCATTTATGTTTATAAGATTGGAATTACTTGAGTTGTTGCGCGTTATTGTATTGTTGTTGTATAATACAGTAGTGCATTTTGGGTTATTTGTGTTAATTCCTGAGTTATTATGTACTTCTTGATTTTTGGAGGAATAAACAAGTTTTTCTAGGATTTCTTGTATGCACATTTGCTGGTTATAAGATTGATTTAAATTCTGGAAATTTTATTGGATATTGGTTTACTGTTTAGTTTTAATTTTGCACTTTAATATTACAAGTTTTGGGGGAAATATCCGGAAGGGGATATTACAGAGAAGGTGAAAGAAAAGACTTAGAAATAGATTGAAATTTGTGGGAAGTGATTATTGAAGGGGGATGGATATATGAGAAGGGGAAAGGGAAAGATGTGGTAGATAGTGAGAGGGTTTATGGGGATATATATGAGGTTAAGAGAAAGAAGATAACTAGGGCACAAAATAGATAGATATGGGGGGGGAGAGAGAGAGAGAGAGAGAGAGAGGTGGGGGGGAGAGGGAGGATAAGAGACAAGAGTTAGAGATATTATTTGGGGGGAGAAATGGTGAAAAGGGGAGGGAAATGAGATAAAGTAAGAAATTTGAGGGTGTAATTATTGGGGTAACACATAAGAGAGAGGGATAGATAAGGGAGAGGGAGAGACAAATGAGGTATAGATAGATAGTAATGATGGTTGAATGATGGTGAGAGGGGGAAGAAATGGAGAAAGAGAGAAGGGGAGTACTGAGATGAGGCAAGGAGAGAAGGGGAAGGAGAATAGTATTGATGATATAGATCTTGAGAAAGGATATAATTAAGGCCTAGGAGGAATGATGGAGGATGGATGAGATTAGATGAAAGAGAATAATTACGAGTGAGAAAGGGGAGAAGGTGAAAGAAAATAGGTAGCAAGTGGCTTATAAGACATAGTTTAAAGTTAACTTTCATATTGAATTAAGGGGAGAAGAGGTGAGGATGATGTTTGTGATCTATTCCTTTTAAGGGAACATGGTGTTCATATCAACAATATGGACATATTTATTTTTCTTCAAAGTTAAAAGGTTTCAAGTTATTCTTATGTAGTTTGATTTATGCCACCTCTTGTAATTAAAACATAAACTCTAAGAGTGACTATGAGTTTTAGTCAGAATCTCAACTTCCCTTGGTTGGAGTTAGGCTTTAAAGTTGAAATTTTTAAAAGTTATTACAAAATACATTCTGAGTTCCCAAACTCTAAATTTTGAGTTTGTTACTAATCCAAGAGGTTAGTTATTACAAAGAAGCCTATAAATACAAACCTTAGTCAATGTAATGGGGAGGGAAGAACTTTTGAAAAGGGGAAACTCTACTAAAATACAAAGGAACCTTCAATAAATTTTAATTTCATATTATGTATAATTCTTCTTGAGTTCAGATACTCTCAAGAATACATTTGATCATGCGTTTGAAATGTTCTTCTAAGTTATGATCATTGATTTATTGTATGTTAAATTAGTGATTATTTTATGAATTTATGTGGATTATGTGATCGATGCAAAGAAAAGTATTTATCTTTTGGTATCTTGATGTGAATGTGTTGGGATAGTTTATCTTTTCATATGTCAGGGTCAGCTATCCATTCTTTGGCATTGATACATTTTGTGCTTAAACTCTTTACAAATTGTTTCCTTTGGGGAATCCAATCAAGTTTCATATGTATATCTTTTGGGTTTCTCTCATTCGTCATATTTAGTTTCATGTTTCATCCTTACATACTTTCAGGTGAAAATTACATAAAATCAAAAACACAGCCATCATACTAGGGAGATGGCCCTCTCAAATGTAGAGGAAGATTGTAATCTAATATTAGAGATCAGTTACAATCTCTCCAACTATTGGAACATTTGTCACTACCCTTAGGGAAAATAGGGTTAGTTATACAAAAGAACTCACAATGAAAAACTTGTTTACCAATAGATTTTTGGTAACTCTACTGGGGGTCAAGCAAGAAATATTAATCTATTTCTTGTGATGAAGCAATATGGTGTTGCCACATGAGAATGTGCTTCTAGTTCTCCAACCAAAACTTGGTTTCTAGGACACAAAAGAAGACATTATTTCAAATTTAAACATTATAGCCTAGAGGTGTAGATGAAGCACTCAACAATATCATCAAGTGAATCAACTTCTAGAAGAAGAAGAAGAAGAATTCAAGGAAATCTTGCGAAGAGCTCCTATTGGTCAAAACATTGTGGTTGTTGGAAAGGATATTTTCTATTCCAAGAAGGAATAGACAAAATATAGGTCACATCCAAGGCCAAGTAAACAATAATCAGTAAGTTAGTTGATAATAGGTACCTTCCTTGGAATAAAGGTTGGCGACTCTCTTTCAAAGATTGAATTTGGGCTAGTCTATTTGGAAGTGTGAATTCAGAATCATGGTTTGGTACAAAGGAAACGTAGAAAATGACAATTATAGTGATAGAAATGACAAATTCTTTTCCTACTAGAAGAAGAAAGTTCCTAATGAACCTGTACAAATTTATTCCTTGAGAAATTTTTATGGCAGTGCACGACTCGATCCAACAAATATACTTCCATCTTTGCTTCAAACTTTACAAAATATCAATGAAGAAGATAGAAGAGATAATCAAAATTTCTCTCACACAGGAATCTTTTGCAAGAAGAAATTTAATTTACAAATAGAGATTAGGAAAAATTCATTTAGAAGCACAATTTATGTGATTCCAAATTGGAGAATAGTAACGTAAAAATTAATTCCTCATGCCTACACCTATTACTCAATTGAATCAAACTTCTAGTGATCTTGATCAAATTCAATTTTTGAAAAGATTCTATGGTAATAAAATATTTGATCCTACTAGAATGTGCCCCTCATTGTTTCAAAAATTGTAGAAAAATGAACAAGAAGATAAAGGTGAAAATCTTTTTTTCGTTGATCGAATACTTTTTGAGAAGAATATTGAAAGAGATTTATTAGAAGGTGCATGCCAAGAAAATGATAAAAAAAGAAGTGAGTGAAATGGAAAAAGAAGTATGTATTGAGCCTTGTTATGATCATTGCAAACATCCTAAGATGGAAACTTAAGTCATTCCTAACTTTGAAAATAAGGGTCTTGATGAAGAGGCATCAAATTTTTTACATATGTTCTTGTACACATAATTGGAAAATAATGACAAAGAAAGAGTACCAAAAGATGAATCTTAGGTGATCATTATTCTAAGTTGACGTCTTGATTCTCCTAGATAATGACTTCCTATGTAGGGAAGATCTTCCCATTCTTCCACCATTGGTCTTTGAATAAGAAACACATATTGATAAAATCCAAGGTATGGACTCATTCATCTCTACCTATACTGTGTTATTAGGTAATAAAATTCATGACAATCTTGTGAAATATGAGGAGAGTATTAGTGAACTTTTTTATCATAATGAGTTAGTGGGATATTTTCCACTACAAAGATTGCAAATTGTATATCTTAGCATTAAAAATTAATCTTCAAATAAGAACAATGCTAATATCAAGGATGCGGCAAATGTTGAAGGGCTCAATTCTATTACTATGAGTAAAACCATTGAAGACCATCTAAAGGAATGTGATCTCCAAATTATGATTGTCGATAAATACAAGGAGGTTCGTTATAATACCCAAAGTTATCCAAGATTCCCTCTTGATCAAGTTCCTAATGCTTTAGGAAGTGACTCCCTTTGCAAGGCCTCTTAGGATATTGGTCATGAGTATGACTTATCATTTACAAAGATACATAAATCCAAAGAGGCATTCACTCCTTAGAGTACTATAAAAATTTAAAAGGATCATGTTGTATTACATCAGTTACATGGAATAGATACTAATACAAAGCCCTTGTATCAATTTGCAAAGGGATCAAAATTTCATGAAGAATGTCTTAATCAAGAAAGAGAAAAATGTGAAGATTAAGTAGAAACAAACCCTAACCCACTCAACCCACAATATTCAAAATGTGAAGAGCGAGATCTCATCCTAGGTTCACATGATCCTAAATCCCAAATAATGCATGTCATATTCAAGGAGAATTCATTTTCAAATCCAAACCACATCCTAAAAGGTCCAACTAAAATTGTGACAATTGAAAAAGAAGGCCTACCTATATTAGAAAAGAGGCAAGTGCTTCATAATGACTGATCACATGAAATTCTATAAGATGAATTTAAAATATATGAAGGAATAGGTTAGAAGTACATTCAAAAGCTTGAGGGCCTCATATTACAACTCTTTTAGAATGAAGTGGTCAAAGACATGCGACATGAAGAAGATTTGATTCTAGACATGGTGGTTTTTTATGGGGCTTGGTTATAAGGATATGTCACCTATGGTCTAGAGCAATGGTGTGTGTTAAAAGTACTAAGACAAGAATGCAAGGAGAAACAACATTGATGATTCCACACATGCTTGAAAGTTTCCACTTGTTAGCTTTCCATGGTATTTATTTTCCTCAGCCTGTCAATGGATTTGCATGACTCATATGGAGCCTAGCCTATCAAATGTAGGGGTTCATACATATTTTGGTTAGAAGTTTTTTTTGTGTTGGTCTCATTTTTGTCTTGTCTCCAGTTTCTCTTGTCATTTCTTATTTTGTTCCCTTCTTGACTCTATGGCCCTATGATAATGCACTGGTTTTCCAATTTTTTGGATTCATCCTATGTCCTTTGTAGTCCTTGTCCCCAATTAGAGTAGATTGTTGCCTTGATATTAACCGAACCCAAATTTCAAGTTTTTTAATCAAAATAAGCAAATGAATATTGAACATCAAGAAGGTTAATGTCTTAACTAAAATTGGTTAAGACCTTAACTAAAAGAGGTTGATGGTTAAGAGTTGTTTTCCACTTTTGTTAACATTTACTCTCTCCCCCAAAACCACAACTTTTTGAAAAGTTTAAGGTTAAAAATTTGGAGTTAGGGAATTAAAGATATTGGTCAGCCTATTCAATCTCTGTCCCAAAACCTATGTTTAGTCTCTCTCCCCAAACCTTAACTTTCCAAAAAGTTTGAGTTAGGATTTTAAATTTTAGCCAAAATTTATACCCTAATCCTAACCTATGTATTCTAAAGAATAACTACTTTCTCGAAACATTTTAGAAAATGTATTTGTAGGTGTGATGTTAAATTGTGATCTTTGTGAGCAATATGTTAGTGTTTCTCAAATGAGGAATTTCATCAAACAAGAAAATATTTAAAATGACTTTCACAGATATGTGCAAGAAGTTCACAAAATTGAAGAAAGATGCAAAGCTAGAGGAATCTAGTAAGTGGATCCATTAGTATGTAGTAGGCTCGATTGGTGACTAGTCGATCTGACTATAATGTCCCCTTTCTAATTTTTGCATCATATTTGCATTCTCTAATCAAAATTTTAAATTAATCAAACAACACTTTGAAAAATTATATAATCTCTCAAATAAACCCAAATCGGATATGCCCAAAATAGTGCCAATAAACTTCACAGCTTCACATATTATTGATAAATATGAAAGGAGAAAATTTTACAAAAATTTTGCTAGCATAATAGCCTAAAAAATAACATTTCTAGATATACAAAAATTTGACACAAAAACTCCAAAATGGAGGACAAATACAATGTTCATTGGGCCCCCGAAAACAACACAAAATAGCTTGAAAACACCATAAAACACTAACAATATATCACAAAAGTAGAATCACAACCCAAGACATATATTCAGCTCTATTTTAATAGAAAAAAAGGCTTCAATAGAGTAGCAGACCAAACTGATATGAAAAACTCAACCGGAAACACCAAACCCTTACAAGAAACACACCCGGAGGCTCACAAATCTGCACTATTCAGCACAAGGGAAAATTTAGCACATTTAATAGCCTCAACTCCAATCCTTAACCTTCCTAGAAACCTATAAACTCCCATCTTTAGGTCTCCTTATCCACAAGTTTGGCAACCTCTGAAGAACAACAAAGCAATGAGAAAAAATCAAGTTCTAGAATGAGCCTGAAATGTCTCCAAACACCTTTAAAGAGGGCGTAACCCTAACTCATGACCAAGAGGGTTGAATAAGATATATTTTAATAATATTTAACATGTATTAATCCACCAGTTTCCAAATATTAGCCCCTTGTCCCAAAACTTTTCTTTTTGACCCTAACAGCCTTAGCAAAAATTATTATTATTTTAATTATTTTGAAAAGGGGACATGACAAGTCCTCCCTTCCAAATATTTCTTTTCCTCAAGCAATGAAGGTTGGAATTCTCAAGAATATGTGTTCCTTCCCAAGTGGCATCCTCCAATGGTAATCCTTTCTATTTGGCCAAATGCTTTATGATGCTCCTATTTCTTAATCTTTTTTGTCTTGTATCCAAAATTTCTTCTAGTATTAAAACTAATTCAACTTCATCATCAAGAGGTGGTAATTCTTAAATATTGTGGTTTTTTGGCCTAAAACCTTCTTTAGGCAAGAGACATAGAAAACATTATGTATTTGTCTATTTGGTGGGAGTTCCACTTCATAAGATACCTCTCCTATCTTCCTGATGATCTTATAAGGCCCATAAAACCTTGGCTTGAGCTTCTCTACCCTAGTCCTCTTCAAAGTGATTTTCTTATATGGCTGAAATCTACCAAATACCAAGTCTCCTACCTCAAAATATCTTTCAATCCTTTTCCTATCAGCATACAACTTTTGTTGGTTTTTTGCATGATGTAGATTACCCTTGAGGGACTTCAATATGTCTTGGCTTTGCTTAATGAAATCACCTGCTAGAGGTACTCTACTATTTGAAAATACTAGATCAGAAAAGGAAAGGGCATCATAACCATAGAGAGCACAAAAAGGAGGCATACCAATAGACATGTAATGAAATGTATTGTAACAATACTCCCCTAGGTGCAACCATTTCACCCAAGCATGTTGTTGATTTGAAACATAGTTCCTCAAATATCCCTCAATCCATGTATTAACTATCTTTGTTTGTCCATCTGTTTGAGGGTGATAGCTAGTACTAGGAGTGAGTTCAGTTCCTGCCAAATCAAAGAGCTCCTTCCAAAAAGAGTTAAGGAATCTACTATCTTGATAACTGAAAATGTTTCTAGGCAAGCCATGTAGCCTAAAAAATTTCTTGAAAAATAATTTTTCCACTTGTGATGCCTTGAAATCATATGTGATGGGAAAGAAATGTGCATACTTAGTCTATCAACCACCACATATATGCAATCCTTACCTTGAACCTTGGGCAACCCAGTGACGAAGTTAATGGAAATACTTTTCTATTTTTGTCCAGGAATAGGAAGAGGTTGCAACAACCCTGCAAGAAAAATTTTCTCACTCTTGTTTTGTTGGCATACCATGCATTTCTTAATGTGTTTAAAGACATCCTCCTTTATATGCTTCTATGAAAACTACTCATGAAGATGTTTGTATGTCTTGAAGTATCCTTGATGACCAGCCAAAGGTGTGTCATGAAAGGCCCTCAATATCATTTCCTTAGTCTTTGACCCTTGCACTAAGAACATCATGTTCTTGTAATAAATCATCTCATCAACAACCTTATACCTATTATCATCCACTAAATTATCCAAAATCTTGGTGGAAAAGGATTCTTTAGCATATTCTAAGATTATGGAGGCTTTCCAATCAGCAAAGATAGATGTTAAGGAACACAAGGCGGGCTTCCTTGAGATAGCATCAGTAACCACATTATTCTTTCCTTTCACCTATTCAATATCAAAATCATAAGCTTGCACTTTTCTTACCCATTTTTGTTGACAATCATTCAAATCCCTTTGGTTCAAGAAAAACTTGAAGCTATTATGGTTTGTCTTTACAATAAATCTCCCACATACCAAATATTGTCTAAATTTATAAAATGCATGCATGATTGCCAACATTTTCTTATCATAGATGGAATAAATTTTCTTTGATTGATTTAATTTTCTACTCTCAAATGCTATTGGATGTCCCCTTTGAGTTAGGATAGCCCCTATACCTTCTCTAGAAGCATCACATTCAACAACAAAAGGTAAAGATAAATCTAGAATTGCAAGCACAGGGCATGAGCTCATTACCTCTTTAAGTCTATCAAATGTTTTTTGTGCCTCTTATATCCAAATAAAGGCTCATTTCTTTGTCAAATCAGTCAAAAGGTCGACAAGCTGAGAAAATCCTTTGGGAAATCTTCTATAATAGCTACACAAACCGAAGAAGCCTCTCAAGTGTGTAAGATTGGTAGGTGGAGGCCAATCTAAAATTGCCTAATTTTTTTGTTGATCAAATTGTACTCATTTAGAGCTTATTACATGTCCCAATTATAGGACCTTAGTCAAACCAAACTCGCATTTAGATAACTTAGCATAGAAGGATTACTGCTCCAAAATTCTCAAAACAATGTCTATATGTTCTAGATGCTCTTTCCATGTTTCACTGTAATCAAGATATCAGCAATGAACACCAAAAAAAATTTCTAAAGATGTTTCTTGAATACTTTATTCATACAAGATTTGAATTTTTTTGGTGCATTAATAACAAGAAATTCAAAGTGTCCATAGCGACATCTGAAAGCAGTGTTTTCCACATCTTCCTTCCTCATGCAGATTTAATGGTAGCCTGATCTTAAGTCAATTTTTGAAAAGCATACAACACCATGTAACTCATTAATGAGTTCATCTATGTGTAGTATGGGATGCCTATTTTTTATGGTCTTCTTGTTTAGATCCCTATAGTCTATACACATTCTCATTGTACCATCTTTTTTCTTGACAAGCACTATAGATGATACAAATGGACTAGAGCTAGGCCTTATGAATCCCACGTCCAGGAGTTCCTTAATAGTATTTTCTATTTCCTCCTTATATCCTCTTGGATGGTGATATGAAGTAGTTATAATAGGTTTGGAACCCTGCTCTACCTCTATTACATGCTCAAAACTTCTATTTGGCAGCAAACCTAGAAGCAAATCATTAAGAACTACACTATTCTTATCAAGAATATTTTGAATTTCAAAATGGAAATTACCTTGATTCTTTGGAGACCTTGCTAGGTGGATTATGACTCCTTCTACCCAAGCTACTTGTCCTCTTCAAAAATTCCTCTCCATCCTCTTTGTAGTGACCACCCTAGGTGCTCCATTTGATAAGCCTCTCAATAAGACTTATTTCTCATTGGAATGAAATTTGAACTCCATGGTATGATGGTTCATGTAGTACCCTCCAATAGAGTGCAACCATTGAACACCTAATACAAGATTTTTTTTCCCAATGCCAAAAACATAGAAGTCATCACATAACTCATAGTCTCGTAAAGTCATCTTGAGTTGTTTCACCACTTGTGTGCAAGGTATTGTGAATCCATCAGCTATAGTAACATTGAATCTGTCAAAATCTTCTACTTTAAGCCCTCTTTTCATAATAAATCCCTCATCAAAAAAAATGTGAGTTGCCCCACTATCAAGCAGAACTGTCAACCTTTTCCCTACTAGTACCCCTCGAATTCAAAAGGGATGGTATCTTGGGACGCCTGATAATGTTGCCAAAGTGTCATCTTTGCTAATTTCCTTTACTTTCTCTTCTTCTTTCTCCTCCTTAGTGTCATGAAATTCCTCATGCTCATTTGAATCATATTCTGAAGCAACCTCAATATAATGTACTTGACCTTTCCCCAAACATCTATGTCCTGGAACCCATGGATCTCTACAAGTGAAACAAAGCTTTTTCCTTCGTAGTTCACTCCTAGTCTCTTCATCTACCATCTTTTTTACTAAATTTATCACATTCTTTGGTGGTGGTACTAGAAAAATCTTCTTCTGAAAATTCCCCTTATGTTGCCAAAGATTTTGAGTTTTTTGATTAGTGATCAATGATTTCATAGGCACACAAGTTTCAAGCTGCAAACTTTTTTTGATAGCTTCTTGTAAGGTTGAGGGTGAGAAAGCCTTACCAAGCCCTTAACAGGATCTTCCAAACCATCAAGAAAAAGATAAATAATCCTCTTTTCACTCATGTCAGGTAACATAACAGCCACTTTTTGAAATTCAAACAACTGTTCAAAACTTTCCGTGCACTTGTTGTCAAAAGTTCTATTAATACAAAGCCTTTCAAATTGGGTGTGTCTAGCAATGTGGTGCCTAAAACTTTAGTAGCTAGTTGTAGACAACATATGAAAGTTGAGGTAGTAACTATTGTGAAGTTATAAACAATTTTTTTTAATTACATTTTTATAGTCTAAGTAAAATTTTGTTTTATTTTAAAGTTTTATTTTTAATAATGATCAGTGTATTTTTGCTTTAAAAAATAAAATATTTAAGATTATATTTAATGATTTATAATCTAATTTTTTCCTACAGCTCTTCCATTTAATAGATCATAGAAAATAATCTAAAATTAAAAATTAAAAAACTGATAATATATATATATATATATATATATATATAATTCTTAAAGATTTTGGATTTTCTTGTTCACATTGTTCCCTATTTGTTTCAGATATTGTTTCTGCTATCACTGTTGTAAATTTCAAAGAATACAAACTTTGTTAGCTACTAATGCTAATATGCAATCAAGCGCTGGAGAAAAATTAATTGAGATCATGGCAAGCAATTACTAATCTTTCCCTCAAATATAAAGTTAAATTTAAATGCATCCAAATTCATCAAAACCATGCAAGAAAAGTTATAAGAATTCATTGGCCAGATCCAGAAATTTGAAACCGTCTATAAATTATTGGTATCAGTTATTTACCAAATCTTTCTTGTTTTTCTATTATAATTTAATGCACAAGGAAACCACGGGCTTCAACACCCATCATAAAAGAGGTTTTCAAGAGTCTATATATATATATATCTCCTCATCCATACAGACTGCATATTCAGCTCTTTGATTTGAAGGATAATATTAAGTCTTTTTGCAGTGGATTTGTAATTGTGAACATGGAGTTGGGTAATAAACTTCTAGTGTTTTTTGTGGTGGTGATTGGGCTCTCTAGTCTCTCTGTTGCTGTCCAGGCATGTAAGTCGGCAGACATTAAAACTACATGGAAGTACATTCATGGCAGCAATAAATTTGATGTGGAATTGAAAAATAATTGTAACTGTGATGCCAAGAATGTTTTTATCAGGTTCCTAAAAGGTTTTTTTAAAGACGATGGAAGGAAGATCAAGGTCTTCGAGGTAAGCGGAATAATTAAAGCAGGTGGGACTGTGAGAGGCACAATTAAAAATCCATTTCCACAGGGCAAATTCGAATTTCAAGTGAAGACAATAGTTGGGGAATTTTTCAACTGCAAATGAAAGAAAACAAATTAATCACATTCTCTGCAAGTTTTATGTCACAAATAGAATAAGTGTTTCTCTATACTCTTCAATATTGAAGCTGAGGAGAATTTTCTTTATTTTCAGAATAAACGCTGCGTATTTACTTTGATTTCTTCTTTTCAATATTTTATTTTCCTTTTGAAAGAATTGATGTTATCATCGTATTGGTGAGAAGTAGTTCTTGTTGGAAAGACATTTGTAAATGTCTATATACATAAATTTCTCATTTTCAATATTATAAATTTTGTTCCAAGCTTCTCACTATCAACCTTCGTTCTAATTTAAAATTATTTAGAGTTGCAATAAGATGCAAGTATGATTATTAAATTAATTCCATTAATAATTTTCAATTTATTAAATTAATAGATTTTTTTGAAGATTACTGCATATCTCACACTCAGAAGGGGAAGTAAAGTGGCAGACTTCCTAGTTAATCTAGGATGTGATGGTCGAGAATTGGACTCTCTTCATCCTACTTCCTTGTTACAAACTCATCTACAACTATCACAATTATGTCTGATGGCTTAAACATCACACACTAAGACTTCATTTCTATACCAAAAATGTTGAATAGTCAAAATTCAATTATTGTTTTCAAGCTTATTTTTTACCTTAATGTGTGATGTTTAAGTGGGGTCCAATTATGCACAATAATTGAATAAGAGTCATGTTCTTAAGCCCTGTGAGTAGTTTGATGGCGAAGGTGGCAAGACTCTTTTGATATGACACCCTATTTATTTGAGTTTCCTTATGAATTGCATCTAAATGACCATTCTTAAATATTATATAACAAGTGCAAGGTAGTGGTCGTTGAAAGGTAAAATGTTAATTTATTTAAACATATTTAGTAAAATTAAAATAATACATGTTATAAATTCTATATGTTTATATTAAATTTATTAATTGAAATATATATTCTAATTGTTTAAAAATGTATTTTATATTAAAATATTAAATCTTACTTTATCAATAGTTGAATTCTAAAAATTGAAATTATAATAATATATTATTATAATATATAAGCAATAACTACATTATGATTTTAAAAAAGCTCTCATATAAGACTCAAATCTCTTTAGCCAATCAAATGAATAACAAATAATTTTAAAAATTTATAAAGTTAAAAATATTTCACTTATACTATATAATTTTTTTTTAAATTGTAAATTATGATTGGTTGATATATTTAGTTTTGATTTCTAGTTAATGTATGAAATCTAAAAAAATTACAATAGTACTTAGCTTACCGGCAAGTACTAATAAAGTCATCCTAAGAATGATGTTTAAACCATCAACAAAATTGGAATTTGATCATAGGACTTTTACATCAGCCTTTATTAATCTAGGCTACATTTAGGGGGACTAATGTTTTCACCTCACATTTTTATTAAATGGCCCCTGAGAGCTGTAAAAATGGATAAACAAAGCCACACATATAAGCACAAGTTATCATTTCTATTCAAAAGTATTTTTTGTCCTTAAATTTTGTGCATTCTCATTGGCTCGTATGCAATATGTTGGTAGTCTTTTGTTTTTCTTCAACACAAAATTTTGCCCAAAAAATAGTTTCCCCAGGTCGTGGAAAGCAATGGTGTTGCCCAAATATCAAAATTGCCTCAAACCTCACCTATTTAAGCTATGGTTGTTCCTGGAACATGCCTCACTTTAAGTGTTAAAATGGTTGTTTCCCCTCATACATTTTAAGCAATTTTTCCCTTCAAATATTATTGGCTCCTTCCTAACTTCATTCCACCTTCGAATTCCCAAATTCTCATTCCACTCAATCATTAACCATTAACCTTTAAAGAAGTTAAGTTATGGGGTCCAAAAACATGTGTTTCAATTTAAAATCTTAATCTATTCATCTAAATAGATTAAGATAATTTTCTAAAACACCTTTTCCCAACCTTTAACCTTAACCTCTCATCTAAAAAGGTCAAGGTTCAAGATCAAATAATGTGTTAGAAATAGTTATCAACTCCTTTTTGAAGAGAAGTTAATAACCACGAGGTTAATGAACTTAATTAAAATGGTTATTTGTTCATAACTGAGTTGCTCGTAAGAGATGCTTGAAAAAGTGAAGCAAATGCAATATGGAGGGAATGTAAGAGGATTAAAATGCCTCAATGTTTCCACCAAAGTCAGGTTTAAGTTGAGATTTGGATTTTGGAGTTAAGATTTTCAATTGGTGATTCCATTGGTAACAAAAATCTCTAAAATGAAAAGCCATGGAATTTTTGGATAGACCTGTTGCTGAACAAGCTCAAGATAATTGACAAAATGCTTATGGACATGTAAGCTAGATGATAAAGTGGCATCTCCAATTTTGTAAACTTCAGATGATTCATCCTTGACCATATGTTCATGCTTTCCCATTAAACATTGGTGAAGATTCATAACATCTTGAATGTGATACAAAGTAACCCATCCAGTTGTGAAAAACAAATCATAATCCTAAAAATTTCTCTCAGCAACACCTAATGTTGAGTGATAGTTTTGCTTGGCACCAAAGGATGTCGAGTGATAGGAGGGGGTCGAGTAAGCTTGACACAAGAGGAAGCTAAGTGAACTTGGTACAAAAAGGGTAACTCGCCACAAGTATATGTTGAGTGAGCTTGGCAGCAAGCAATGTCGAATGATCTCAATAGCCACTATAAAGTGGTACTTGGCAGAAAAGGATGTCGAGTAAGCTCGATAATAACTGTAGAGAGAACTTGGTGAAAGCAAATGAAAAAGGACTTGATAAAGACCAAATCGAGTGGGCTATAAATTGGACTTACAACCTAGATTTTTCCACCATTAAAACCAGAGAGCTAAAGTATGAAGCTTTCAAATATGAACTTATCAAATGCAAAATATTATGCAATGAAGAGTAGAAGAAGAATAATAGTCTTTAGTATGCCTACTTTCTTTCTTGCTTTCTATTCAAATATGATAAAACTTTTTACAAAATATGGGAGCATTAGGCTTCAAATAGAAAACCCTAAAATCTACAAACTAATAAAACCTAAAACTTTAAACTTGTAGCTCTAATGGTTGCATACAACAATGCTTGGAGCAATCACTGCTTCATAGGACAAATCCAATAAACAAAAAACTTATAGAATGACAAGAGGAAACACGTGCAACTGTAGACACGAGAACAAACTTCTTTTTCTCTTCTAAACTCTGAGAACTAGATCTACTAATCAATTTCCTTCTTCGCTCTATGTTGTTGCACTTCTCTATTTTGCAACTCTTCAACTAACTGAATGAATCAGATTCATTCCTTTTTGTCTCCTTGCCAAGAATGTTTTCCCCCTCTTTTGCAAATTTGAACTCACCTATCGCATTCAATTTTTTGACTATTGTATGTCATCATAGTGGTAGGTGGGCATTTGGCTCTAGGGGTAACCATTCACATGTGATATATTTCAACACTCGCCCTTTGTCCCAAGACAACAAAAACAAGGATCACTCCTAATCCAAATCAACTACACCAAGACTCTCTCTTAAGTGCACAAAAGTTCCAATGCCAAAGTCTTTGTGAAAATGTCTGCTAGCTATTGCTCAAACTTGCAAAATTCCATCTTGATATCCCCATTCTCCACCAACTCTCTGATGAAGTGATATTTGATCTCTATATGCTTGCTTCTCCCATGGAAGACTGGATTCTTGGACAATGGAAATGAGGAGATGTTATCACAATAAATTGTGGTTCCATCCTCTTGCCTTTCATTCAAATTTGTCAAGATCCTCCTTAACCAAATAGCTTGACATGTTGTTGTATTTGGTGCTATATATTCAGCCTCTATTGTAGATTTAACAACAATAGGTTGCTTCTTGGAAGCCCATGAAATTGCACCTAATCCCATACGAAACATGTATCCAAAAGTGCTCTTCCTATCATCTAAACTTCCATCCCAATCACTATCTATATAACCAACCAAGTTCAAATCATTTACAATAGTATACAAAATTCCAAATCCCTTGGTACCATTCACATACCTTAAAGATTCTCTTTCCGGCTTGCCAATGGGAATCCTTTGGTGTTTCCATAAATCTGAAAATCAAACTTACTACATGTATTATATCTGGCCGATTCGCAGTTAAATGCATCAAACTTCCAAACATACTCTTGTATAGTGTTGGATTCACACTTTTTCTTTAATCTTCCTTGCTCAACTTCAGACCTACTATTGTTGGTGTTGGGGTTGCCTTACTATTTTGCATTTTAAATCTTTCTAAGATCTGTCTTGTATATTTTTCTTGAGAGATGAAGATCCCATCATGCATTTGTTTTACTTCTATGCATAGAAAGTACTTCAAGAGACCTAGGTCTATCATTTTTTATGGCCTCATTGAACTCACCAATTAAAAAATTATCATTTTTAGTGAAGATTAAGTCATCTACATACAAGACAATGATCAACACATTACCATTTGCTACCTTGATGTAAAGTGTGGGCTCACCATCACTTTTTCTAAAGCCATTTCTCATCAAATATGAGTCAATCCTATTGTACCATGCCCGTGGAGCTTGCTTGAACCCATATAGAGCTCTCTTCAATCTATACACTCTGTGTTCTTCACCTAGAACTTCATAACTAGATGGCTACTCTACATAAACTTCTTATTTCAAAACACCATTCAAAAAGTCAAACTTCACATCCATTTGATATACCCTCCATTTGTGTTGGGCTTCAATTGCTATGATAGCACACATAGTTTCCATTCTTGCAACCAAGACATATGTCTCATCATATCTCTATGATACTACTACTTGTGCCTCTTTACCACTAAACATGCCTTATGCCTATCTATTTTTCCTTCAGCATTGCACTTGGTTTTGTATACCCATTTCACTCCAATTACTTGTTTCTTAGGAGGCGAAGTAGTTAACTCCCATGTCTCATTCCTTTCAATAGCATCTATTTCCTCATCTATGGTTTTACACCATTTCTCTTCATTTACAACTTCTTTAAAATAAATTGGATCACTATGAGAAAATAATGCAAAATTTACACTCTCATCATACTCTTCATCATACCTTTCATCTTGGTATATCTCCCTTAGACTCTTATTCTTTCTTGGCAATAGGGAGGCGAGAGTGGGATCTGAATTTTCAATATTGCTAATGCTACTATTTTGCATACTAGATTGGGGCTATCTTGATTTGCTTGGATTTGTCACTTGGCATGTTAAGGATTGCTTTCCTTTTTACCTTTGTCTGTAATCCATGTTTGTTGCTCCATCACCGTGATGATCATCAATATCATATTCTTCCTCTTCAAATAGTAGGCACTTTACTTGAAGTGATTGAGGATTCATCTATCGAGCCATCCCATGATTGATTTTCAAGAAACTCCACATCTCTTGAAATGGTGATCTTTTTGGTGATTGGATCATATAGCCTATAGGCCTTTGATTCTGAGCTATACCCTCTAAAGATGCGCTTCACACCTTTTTCATCTAGCTTTTTCCTTTTTTCTTTATGCACATGTGCATATGCTACACATCCAAAAAATCTCAAGTGTTCAACTATCCATCTTCCTTAACCAAGCATCAAGAGGAATCTTGTCATGAACTAACTTTATAGGACACCTATTAATCAAATATATTATTGTTGCTACAATTTTTCCCCAATATTTAGTTGGGATTCCTTTTGCTTTCATCATGCTTCTTGTCATTTCAATAATAGTCCTATTCTTCCTCTTAGCTACTCCATTTTTCTGCGGAGTATAGCTAGTTGTAAGCTCATTTTTGATGTCATTCTTCCTGCAAAAATTTACAAACATATTGGAGGTATACTCCCCTCCTCTATCTAATCTAAGGACCTTAATATAGTGTCCACATTCTTTTTCATCCAGGGCTTTGAATTCAACAAATTTATCAAATGCTTCAAATTTGTTCTTCAAAAAATACACCCATATCCTACGACTGAAATCATCTATGAATGCCATAAAATAAGTACTCCCTCCAATATAAGTAGTTTGCATAGGGCCTACCAAATTAGAATGCACCAATTCTAATGGTGCTCTAGCCCTTCTAGAATTTTCAAAATTAAAGGGAAGCCTATGTTGCTTACCCAATATGCAAGCCTCACACTTTTCATATGAATCTACAATTCTTGGCAAACCATCTACCATTCTTTTCTTGGACAAAAAATTTAATTTAGCAAAGCCAAAATGTCCTTATCTGAGGTGCCAATGCTTGGCAGGGTCTTCAATCATGCTCCTAAGAGCTAATTGTTGATGTACTATTGTACATGCATGCTTGGGAAGTGTAGCATTGACTTGAGAAGAGAAACATGTCTCTATCATCAATGGACACATCTAGTTCTTTGTCATTTGGACTGCTGCAAGCAATCTGTCACTCCCATCCTTCTCATGAATGACACACTTGTCATTTTCTATCATCACTTTGTACCCATTTTGAATGAGTTGTCCAACACTCATCAAGTTGTGCTTCATAGCAGGGGAAAAATACATATTATGTGTCTCCTTCTTCTCACCTTGCTTGGTGTGGGCCATAATAGATCCTATGCCCACTATGGGAATGGTTACATTATTTCCTATAGGATTTGAGAAAAAGTGCATAACAAATCCATGAAGCCCAAGAAAACCTGCATGAGGAAAACTTGTCACGGAGAAGAAAAAGACAAGAAGAGGCAAGGGTTTGATCTAAAAAGCTCAAACGAAGAAGAAAAATATTATTCAATGGATCTTCATTGAAGCATCTTTATGCAACACACTGAGATAAAGTGCCACTCTTGCATTTCGAGATCCTTTTCATCATTGTAATTCATTGTACTTGCACTATTTTATAAAGTGCCATGGGGGGGATAGTTGTTTGCTGCTTATAGGCCCTCTTCCTTTTTTGCCTCATGTAGTGTCAATGACACGTGCCTTTATTGGTGTTTGTACCTCACTCTCAATGTGTCTAGTTTCTGTGTTCTAGGAGATTTTTTGGCCCACTTTTTTAGTTGTCTATCACCTCACCTGCATTAAGGGGGGGTTATATTGTTGTTCTATGCTTCCTTTCTTAATGGTTTGTTAGTGTGAGCTATGTATTTAGTACCTGATCCTACATACTAGGCGATTGCAGTGGCTAGCTACCTATGCATTTTGATGAGATGGATCATCTACCATATAGACCTACTCGATTCATGCCTTCTATTTCCATGGAGGTTCTACAGATCAACATTTTTGACAGTTTTTTGTGGCTTTTCATGTTTCAGTGGTTCTCTTCATGATCTCTTTTTGTTCCTATCTTTTGGAACATTCTTTGCTATCTCTTCTTGGAGTAGGGTTTTTCCCATGTGGTTTTCTCTATTTCTCCTCTTTATAGAGATTTTTTTGTATTGGGTACTTGATCAAGCCTTATTGTCGAGACCCATCTCTTTGCTTTCATAGCTATGCTAGGTTAGCTTACATCCTGAGCTTTGCTTAAGGGGGGGTGTTAGAGTAATTATTTGTTCACACTTATTAATTAAATCACTTTTATTTAATTAAATAACTTGCCTATTACTCTAGTTTGCTTAAGCTATCTATAGGTGCATATAATTAATATTTTATTAATTATAATGTGCAACCCTAGCTTTTTTAGGCTTTAAGTTACCCTTTTTGGGTTTCAATATCCTTTTATAAGGATTGATCTCTTTGTATTTTATAATTATGAAGATCCATTGAATAATATTTTTCTTCTTCATCTGAGTTTTTCAGGTCAAACCCTTGCCTCTTCTTGTCTTTTTCTTCTCTGTGATAGGTTTTCTGCATGCAGGTTTTTTTGGGCTTCGTGGATTTGTTGTGCACTTTTTCTCAAATCCTACATTTCCCATCTTAATGTTAGACTTAAAAGTCTTATCAATGAAAAAAAATAAACTTTCATTACCACTCATGTGGTTTCTACAACCGCTATCGAGGTATCATATCTCAGGGCTTCCTTCTTCACCAATGTTATACATGATAAAGGCTATGGGATTGTTTGCATTTCCCATGTTCACATCAGCCACTTAGCATTTTTCTTTGACTGATCACCCTATTTCTTCCAGCATTCACTTGCATAATGCCCATACTTATGATAGTAGTAGCATTCAACATTTCTCTTGTTGGAGTTGTAATTTTTTTACCTTGTCTAGAGCTATTTTCAGAGATGCTTGCTCCCTCTTGGTTGCTTGCTCTTTCTAAGCTTTTTGCACCAGCATTCCTTTGACATTCCTTCCATAACCTCTCCTTCTTAAGCCTCTACCAAAGCCATTTCTTCCTCTCCCCCTACCTCTTGAATTCTCCTAAGCCTTGAAAGATTGCTCTTGGGAAGTTATTGTTGATCTATTTATCTAGTGCTCATGGGTTTGAAGAGTTGTGATATCCCCACTTCAGTATATAAATTAATTATACATAAAGAGTATATAATATTAATAATCGATAATATTATAATTATATTAAGATAAAATTTATAATATTATAATAATCATATATTATATTATATAATTTATAATTATATATTATATAATTATAAAGTATTAATTATACATATAAATATATCTATGAATATTATTATATATTAGATATTTATATGTGATAGATAATTAGTACATATCTATACGATAATAATATATGATATTATATCTTTGTTATATATTAAAGCAATATTTAATTATGATTCATATATAACATATAATCATATATAATATAATAATATATAATATATAGTCATATATTATTATTGTAATATATAATCATATATTATTAATATTAATATATAATTATATATAACTATTATAATAATATAATAACTACCTTATTAAATATATTAATATTAATGAAAAGACACAACCCTATGAAGTGTTGGATATATATATATATATATATATATATATATATATATATATATATATATATATATATATATATATATATATATATATATATATATATATATATATATATATATATATATATATATATATATATCGTTAAAGGATATTAGATATGAATTATCATGAAAGCTTTTGGGAATAAAGAAGCAAATCGAAGAAAAATCTAATGAATTCTTTAAAAGTTGAAGAAAATTCAAAAATGCCCTAAACGGGACATTACAAGTGGTATCTAATTATAAATTATATAATATAATATATGATTATTATAATATTATAAATTTTATCTTAATATAATTATAATATTATTGATTATTAATATTATATACTTTTTATGTATAATTAATTTATATACTGAAATGGGGATATCACAAGAGTTCTCATCAACTCATCCATGGTCAATATGGTGAGGTCTTTTTTTTCCTCTATGGTCATGACAAGATTGTTATATTCCTGAGGTAACCTCCTCAATATATTTTTCACAATCCTCTGCTCATCATATTCTTCTCCATTTGTCTTGAGCTGGTTTATCAAAGTGGAGATTCGTGAGTTGAACTCTGCAATAGGTTCATTGTCCCTCATTTGAAGGTTCTCAAACTCTCTTCTGATCATCTGTAGCTTTACTAATCTAACCTTATCATTCCCCTTGAAGTTTTTCTCAAGAATATCCCATGCTTCCTTTGCATAATTTGCTATTGCAATCTTGGGAAATACTCGCTCTATCATTGCTGCCTCAATTAGACTTAATGCCTTGGCATCCTTTCTCCTTGACTCCTTCAGCTGAGTCTTTTCATTATTGGTAAGGGAAACATACTGAGTTGAGTCTATCACATCATTAAACCCATTAATTAAAAAATCTCACAAATCATTTTTAACCATTATGGTTTTCATCTTCTTTGCCCATATATCATAATTTTTTCCATTAAAGGATTAGTGGCTATTGCCATATCTTTCTTGCATCTCCTACCATGTTAGATATACCAGAAAAATACCCTAACTCAATATGGATGTGAGGCATCAAAGCTCTAATACCATGTGAAAAGTAAATCACAACCCTAAAAATTTCACTTGGGAACAACTAATACCGAGTGACAGTTTTTCTCAGCACCAAAGGGTGCCAAGTGACAGGAGGGTGTTGAGTAAGCTTGGCACAAAAGGAAGCCGAGTGAAACTTGGCACACAAAGGGAAACTTGGCACAAGTATATGCCAAGTGAGCTCAACAGAAAGCTCGAGTGAGCTTGGTAGACACTATAAAGTGGTACTCAGCAAAAGAGGATGCCAAGTGAGCTCGGTAATAACTACACAGAGAACTTGGTGAAAGCAAACGAAAAAGGACTTGGTAAAGAAAAACTGATTGGGATATAAACCAAACTTAAAACCTAGATTTTTCCACCATTAAGACTAGATAGTCAAAGTATGAAGCTTTCAAATATGAACTTATCAAATGCAAAATATTATACAATGAAGAGTAGAAGAAGAGCAATAGATTTTAGTATGTCTTCTTGCTTGCTTTCTTTCTATTCAAATATGATAAAACTTTTACAAAATTTGGGAGCATTCGGCTTCAACCAAAAAACCCTAAAATCTACAAATTGATAAAACCTAAAACTTTAAACTTGTAGCTCTAATGGCTGCATACAATAATGCCTGGTGAAATCACTACTTCACAGGACAAATCCAATAAACAATGAACTTATAGAATGAAAAGAGGAAACATGTGCAACTGCAAACACGAGAAAAAACTTCCTTCTATCTTCTAAACTCTGGCGACTATATCTGTTGATCGATTTCCTTCTTTGATATATGCTCTTGCACTTCTTTGCTCTGCAAATCTTCAACTAACTAAATGAATCAGATTTATTCCTTTTTGTCTCCTTGCCAAAAAAAAATTCCCCCTCTTTTTCAAATTTGAACTCACCTACTGCATTCAATGTTTCTAATTGTTGCAGGTCATCAGGGTGGTAGGTGGGCATTTGGCTCCAAGGGAAACCATTCGTGCATGATATATTTCAACAATAGCATAGACATGGAACACTGGATAATGATTAACAGTTGAACCTTACAGTAATTTTTAAATCCTTGAATAAAGGTGCAACAAGAAAACCATTACCATTTCACACCCTTCAATGCACGAGTTTGGTCATAGGCACACATAAATGGAAGCTTAGACAAGACACATGAACTATTTTACAAAATGTCTTGAAAAATATTGTCACATCCAAGTGTTGGAAGTGTTTTGAGGAATGAGAGAAAAAACTAATATTCAAAGTAACCACCAACTAAAGTAAGAGCTCATAATATGTTTCAAATGCCCAAACTCCCCAACTCATAGCTATAGTAATTGATTTGACAATTTGAAAGATTTAAATCACCATTACACTATAAAGATGAGGGACATGTGCTACATGAAGGATTTTTTTTTAAAAAAAAAAACTTAAAAAACTGGTGCTTGCAAAGGAATATGTAATTGGTTGGTGCTTTAGTTAGTTGTGAATGCCATGGTTGATATAGGAGCAAAATATTGAAGTTGTAGATTGTATGTTTTGAATTATATAAGAAGATATCTCAAGCCCCTTTTCAACCAAGAAAAGGATGATGTGACTAATGGAAATGTGTGAATGGGCTTGATCCAGTGCTTCATAGTGATCACATGCAATTGGGCAATATAGACACACAATGTGATTATAGTGTGTGAATCAATTCGAGCCATTACAAAAGGGGCAGATCCAACTTGTATGATATAACTATTTTGGTTATGGACAATTCATAGGAAAGACTAGTAAATGCAATACGTTTTCAAGCATTTAAGATGCATATAGATGTCTGGAAGAGAAAAATGGAATAAGAGAGAAGAACGTTATCTTGTATGGTCAGTCTGTAAAAAGGGGTCCAACTCTGGACTTGTCATCATGGATTTCTCAATTGAGAGAGGTAGTTTTACTCAGTCCATTATGTGTGATTGTATCCTATCAAGCATACCTATTGGTTTGATATTCACAAGAGTATTGATAAAATTGGCCTAGTGAACTGCCTCTGTACTTATCATGCATGGAATTTCAAATGGGTTTTTAATAGTGGTTGTCATTGCAATTTGGAGCTTTATCCAAAAAATATAAGGCATCTAAAAAATTTTATTTCAATAGGGGGAAATGAAATTTAAAATAGTTGATAGAATGAGTTCCTACATGTATCCTCATATGATTAAGATGAAAGTAATCAATTTTATTATCATAAAATATGGAATGAAAATTGATGAAGAAATTGAAGAGCTCAAAGATGGATATTGAATGAACTCCCTATTCCAAGGCATTAGGTAAATGTTAAAGAACAACATCATTTTTGTATTTTATAGATGTCACAGAAAAAGGGGCATCATACAATGACACAAGTTTGAGAAAGGATTTTCACATTTAATTGAATCAAAGTTTGTGTAAGGAAAGGATAATCATTCACTGGAAAGGATATGTATATAGGGAACTAAATGACCATTTGTTTGAGATCAATAAGACTCACTGGATGCTTCATCAAGATAAATTGTCTAGTTTTTGTCTCAGAAGATATAAATTTCAAGTCATACATTGTAAAACATAACTTTGATTACTTTGGGTTAATTTTTGCAAGGTTAATTAACCTCTCCCAAAACACATAATTGGGAGGTAGTTATTTACCATAGAGGGGTAGCTCTTAACCTTAGTTTCTATATAAGGGTTTATTTTGGCTTTGTAAAGGGGATTTTTAAGATTTGGAACTAAGGAGACACTTATGTTGAAGTTTGATAGCAAAGCAATTTTTGGAAAGTGCATATAATTATTTCTCTTGTAATCAACAAATTTTCTTATGTTCTTGGTGCAAAAAAAAGAAATGAAGTGTGGTTTGGGTGTTGATTCTTGTTGTAATTAATATTTTCATGATATGGTGTAAATTTTAGTGAACCATTGAATCATCACTGAGCTAATTCTAGTCTTCAAGAACACTACTTCTTGATCATTCTTGTTGGCAATTGAAGTTGATTTAGGAAGGCTTGGAAGTCATTTGGTGCATTCATCTTCAATAGCTTTCTTTCTATCTTTTTGAATTTGAATACCTCTTATTTAAAATCAAAATTACATCTTACAAGGGAGCTACCCCTCAAAACCTAAAGGAAGGTCATATACAAAAGGCCTATCCATCTATTGGAGAAATTGATTTTCCACTTACATTTCCATTGGGATAAATCATACTTTTCATAATGACAAATTTTTTTACCAATAGATTTTGGTGACTCTACTAGGGGACCAAACAAGAAATATTAATCAATTGCCTGTGATGAAGCAATATGGTATTTCCGCATGAGAACATGTTTCTATTTCTCCATTCGAATCTAGGTTTCCAAGACATACAAGAAGAAATTATTTTAGATTTAAAAACTCTAGGCTGGAGGTGTAGACAAATTCCTCAACAATATCATCTAGTGAATTGAGTTTTAGAAGAAGAAGAATAATTTGGGGAAATCTTGTGAAGAGCTCATATTGGTCAAAATATTGTGGTTATTGAAAGAATAGTTACTATTCCAAGAAGAAACATGCAAAATATTGGTCACATTCAAGATTGAGTAAACAATAATTAGTAAGTTGCCTGATAAAAGGTACCTTCCTTTGAATGAAGTTTGGTGACTCTATTCAAAATATTTATATTGGCGATTCTATCTAAAAGTTTGAGTTCAAAACATGGTTTGGTACAAAGGAAAATTCGAAATTGACAATGATAGGAACAATGATGATGAATATTTTGCATATCAAAAGAAGTGAGCTCTTGACGAGCCCCTTTAGGTTGATTTCTTGAAGGGTATCTATGGTGGCAAGAGGATAGGTCTCAAAATCATTCATCCCCACCTAATTCAACATTTGTGAGAAATCAAAGAAGAAGAGAAAAAATAATATTATTTCTTTTCATGTGATCAAGAATGCTTTTCAAAAAAGGTTTAATATATAAAAATTAAAGAGGCCTTGTTGAAAAATGTCTATCATCTAAATCAATGATGAAGAATAATAAAAATGTCTCTCATACACCTCTATCTCAACAAAATGAGATTATAGTTGATCCTAGATAAATGAGCTTCTTAAAGAGTTTCTATGATGGCAAGAAGTTGGATCCAGAAAATATTCATCCTTCCCTCCTTCAAACATTGAGAAATATTCAAGTAATAGATCAAGAAAAGAACCATTTTGTTTCAAATAATCATCATGATGATTATTCTACTACATATTTTGTTCAATAAAATTGGGATCTCTAGGGAAAAGAGGAGGGAATCATCCATCAATCTAAAAACAAGGAGCTTGAAGAAGAAACATCAAAGTATTTCCATAGATTTTCATAGCCACAAATACAAAGGAATGACAAAAGAGTATTATAAGATGAACCTCACATGGTTTTTAGTCCAACTTGTTTCTTGGAGGCCTCAGATGATGACATCCTATATGTAGAAGATCTTCATGTTCATCCTTCCATGATCATTCAAGATGATGAATCTATTGACAAAATCCATACGCTAAATGTTATGGCACAATCTGAAACCACTATCATTAATGGAGATCAAAGTTCCAATGAACCTCTACAAATATCCACTTTCCCTATGGAAATGGAAAGCTTTGCATTTGATGACATTGATGAACTATTGATTAAAAGACTGATTGATAAAACAGAAAAAAATCAGCTTCAATGAAAAGAAGATGAATCATTTGATTTCCATTCCATACCATCCATGCTACCCAATATTGACCTTTCAAGTTTCATGAAGAGGAATCCATCATTCAAAATAGTAGAGATATCATCAAATATATTGAAAATAAAATCTCTATGGATATGACAAAAAGTGCCTCTAATCTAATGGAAATGAAATTAATGTCCTATGTATCATTCAAAGTTCAAGGAAATCCTCTTTTTGAGTCTTTTCATCAAATAGGAAATCCTACATCATAAAGAAATTCTATGAGAAGAATAACCATGATAAGAGGAGTAATGAGTTAGTAGGGGATCTTATGGAGGAATCTAATGAAGGAAATGCTTATAAAGTTTTTACCCCAAGTTTGTACTCAAAAGCTTTCGATTTTAATTTTGTTTATAGACAAAGTGTTTACTTTAATCCTTTGTTTTTAGAGGAAGACATTTCTATTGATGATTCTCAAGTTGGTATTTAAAGACAAGGTTTAATGGCTATAACTCTGCAAGTTGCTTCACATCACAAATTATATTAAAGCAATCCAATACGAGGTTTGATCTCTTCTAGTCTTAACCATCAAAAGTATTTCCATAGGAGCTTGAAGAAGAAACATCAAAGTATTTCCATAAATTCTCACAGCCACAAATACAAAGGAATGACAAAGGAGTATTATAATATGAACCTCATATGGTTGTCAGTCCAACTTGTTTCTTGGAGGCCTCAGATGATGACATCCTATATGGAGAAGATCTTCATGTTCATCCTTCCATGATCATTCAAGATGATGAATCTATTGACAAAATCCATACTCTAAATGTTATGGCACAACCTGAAACCACTATCATTAATGGAGATAAAAGTTCCAATGAACCTCTACAAATATCCAATTTCCCTATGGAAATGGAAAGCTTTACATTTGATGACATTGATGAACTATTGATTAAAAGATTGATTGATAAAAAAATTAAAAAAATCAGCTTCAATGAAAAGAAGATGAATCATTTGATTTCCATTCCTTACCATCCATGCTACCCAAATATTGACCTTTCAAGTTTCATGAAGAGGAATCAATCATTCAAAATAGCAGAGATATCATCAAACATATTGAAAATAAAATCTCTATGGATATGACAAAAAGTGCCTCTAATCTAATGGAAATGAAATTAATGTCCTATGTATCATTCAAAGTTCAAGGAAATCCTCTTTTTGAGTCTTTTCATCAAATAGGAAATCCTACATCATAAAGAACTTCTATGAGAAGAATAACCACAATAAGAGGAGTAATGAGTTAGTAGGGGATCTTATGGAGGAATCTGATGAAGGAAACTCTTATAATGTTTTTACCCCAAGTTTATACTCAAAAGCTTTTGATTGTAAATTTTTTTATAGACAAAGTGTTTACTTTAATCCTTTGTTTTTAGAGGAAGACATTTCCATTGATGATTCTCAAATTGGTATTTAAAGACAAGGTTTAATGGCTATAACTCCACAAGTTGCTTCACATCACAAATTATATTAAAGCAATCCAATACAAGGTTTGATCTCTTCTAGTCTTAACCATCAAAAGTCCCTTCGGATAGAGAATTTTGGTAGTAAAGGGATAGAAATTGAAGTTATGTCCTACAATTTTAATTAACCTCTCCCAAAACACATAATTGGGAGGTAGTTATTAACCAAAAAAGGGTAGTTCTTAACCTTAGTGTCTCTATAAGGGTTTATTTTGACTTTGTAAAGGGACTTTTTGGGATTTGGAACCAAGGAGACACTTATGTTGAAGTTTGATAGCAAAGAATTTTTTGTAAAGTGCATACTCTTGTAATTAATATTTTCACAGTATGGTGTAAATGTTAGTGAACCATTGAATCATCACTAAGCTAATGCTAGTCTTCAAGTATAGTTCTTGATTTTTCTTGTTAGCAATTCAAGTTGATTTAGGAAGGCTTGGAAGTCATTGGTGTATTCGTCTTCAGTAGCTTTCTTTCTATCTTTTTGAATTTGAATGTCTCTTATTTAAAATTGCATCTTATGAGGGAGCTACCCCTCAAAATGCAAATGAAGGTCATATACTAAAGGCCTATCTAGTTGTTTGAGAAACTGATTTTCCATTAACATTACCATTGGGAAAAATCATACTTTTCATAGTGACAAAATTGTTTACCAAAAAGTGGCAAGGGTTCTAGTCCCTGTACATCTTCTTGTAGGCATAGGTTTCTTCTACATGTTAATGTAGTGAATTTTATGGAATTTATTAGATTTGGGGTTTCATGTATATTTCATTTTGTAGCTTATTTCATAGTTAGGTAGAAGCACATTAAGAAAATACTGTGACCACCACAAGGTGTTGTTGCCAGTTTCATCAAAAAAAATTCTTATTCTTAAATTAATCTACCTTATGAATTTTTAAAAATTCTCATTGATAGTCATTGGGGTTTGAATTGTACATACAATCAAAGGTTTATTTACTTTGTTTTCAACTTTAGATAAGTAGGTATGGCCTTTTGATTCTTTAATCTAAAATAGCAAGATTTAAAGTTTAAACCATTCCTACATGTATTTACAAAAGGGTGTGCCTTGTTTAATATGAAGCAACATGAGTTAAAATGTAAATATTTTCTATCAATATTTACATATGTGGATACATAGAGCTTAGATATGATTTTTTCTTCTTTAGAAAGATTAAATTCTAATGAATGCTAAATTCCCATATATCAGACATTTAATGTCAAATCTTTCATGAATTTTAGGTGAAGAGTATATCAATATCTAAAATTGCTTGTCAGAGGTCTTGGCCTTTTTAATTTTTTCTTTCGCAAATCATGGAATATGTAAGTTTATCCACTCAATATGCTTTGGTTGACCAATGTCTCCATACAATGTGCAAAATTGTTTGATTCACCATAGACTAATGTATCAAAAAGCCCTTGCTACCCCTATTTCTTTATTCTCCATCAAAATAAACTACTTTATTATTGAGAGCTCCAATTTTTTTAGGCTAGTTTTTGGTGGACTAAAATTTTCTGCCACATTTGTTTAGGGGAGGAATGAATTTGGCACACTAGTTGAAGAGATGAAATGATATGGTTATTGATCATAGTGCTCTCCCTATGAAATCTACTTTTAATTCCTATCCGCAAGTTTTTCTTTATTTAATTTTTGATCTCTAAACCTATATTGTTGTCTATTAGAGTCTAAACACTTAGTCATTTACTAGGCAAGATTACAAGGTCATCACTATGATCGAGTAATCTAGTAAAGGTCAAGCATACAACACTTATACTGAGTAGGATAGTGATTTTTGAGTATTTAGTGGCCACTCAGCAGATGAACTAGCCAAGCAATATAGTGGAGACCAAGCATGTTTACAAGTTACTAAGTACTGAGTAGATAGATATATAGAAGTAAAGTAACAACATGAAGATGTTTATATGATCGAGTTTTAGAGCATTCAAGTGCCAATTAGTTCAATTTTGACATATAATTTTGTAATGGTACAAATATATATGTAAACCATTTTGGCCAAATTTTCTATGATATTTAATATTTGTAGAGCCAACTAAGATGTTGAGCATGCATCATTGCAAAAGGTAATGATTCTAAGGTGTGAAATGCAATCAATTAGAAAATGGGATAGAAATTGAAAAAGCTGATGAAGTGTAAGTCATCAATCAAGATCTATAACCTTTACTAAAAATCTATTTAAAGAGGATTCTAACCCTAGAATCATGTGTGTGTTGAAATTTTTAAGAGTGTATGCACATGTGAAGGAGTGAAGGTGAAGTTTCAAAGATAGGTGAAGGACTGAACAAAGTTATTAGATTAGGATATCAGATCATAGATACATTAAAGAGGAGACCCAAGATTAGCTTGCAGAGAAAACTAAGGTTCGGGTACTAAATCCATTATTGTTAATTAAGATAGGATAAATATCTGAGTGGTCCTAACAAACCTATGTAAACCTTCTAACAAAGCCCGTACTTCATTGTGAGTGTAAAATACTTTAACAAGGTGAGACCTAATTTAGTCTCTTAATCTTTTAACAGGGTAGACCCCTCATAGGGTAGATGTTATAATTAGTTATATTTCCTTGGTTTTATTTATTAAATGGGATAAATCAAGGTATCCAAGTTATGTATTTTGTCCTCTTGCCCATGTCCAAGGACAAATAATTTTTTGCAATTCCTTTATTAAAGGAAAATAGTTAATTCCTCCTTAAGAGGATATGCACACACTTATGAATGTGGCAATCATTCACATGGGAGTTACTAAATAACTCCTCTTCTCATCTATATATAAGAGACGATCCTCTCTCATTCTTTACATTATACACTCACTATGTAGTACTTGTAATGAGCTTATGGCTCTCTCTCTCTCTCTCTCTCTCTCTCTCTCTCTCTCTCTCTCTCTCTCTCTCTCTCTCTCTCTCTCTCTCTCTCTCTCTCTCTCTCTCTCTCTCTCTCTCTCTCTCATTCTTGAGAAATTTGCCTCATTCATATAATTCACAAGGGGTTTTCTTTGTTTTCCCCTTTCAAAATCTTTCTCTGCTCTCTTGTGTTGATCTTGGAAAGCTCATGTAAAGTATGGTAACTATTGTCATTACAAACTCTCTTGGATTAATTTATTGTTCTTCATTTTAGTTTATTTCAATTTCATTACTTCTAACATGGTATCAAAGCTTGCTAATCCTTGTTTGAGTTTGTTTCTTGAAGGTTGCCCTATTTTGGAGACATTGTTGTTAAAAGAAAAAGAGAAGCTTTAGCTTCATGTCTAATCTTTGTGAATTGCAGACTTTTTTTTTGTCTTGTATTTTTATTAATCTGACCTTTTTTGGAAGGCTTTCCGCCAAAACAAGAAAAAATTAGCTCTCTTCTTAACATTTTCTTTGCAGGTTGAAAATCTATTTTTTGGTTTCTTATATCCATTTTTTCATTTGCATATTTCATTATAGATATATCATAATCCATTGCAAATTTATTTGCAGAAGTACACAATATCTACTTGTTTTTAACAAAGATTTTATTGCAAGAATTAAGTACGAATAGATTTAAATAATTTTAATTCATTTTTTCCAAGAAAAAAAATATTTTTTTTTATCTTTGCTATTACTCTAAAATAACAAAATCTGCCTCTGTTTGAGTGTTGCCTCTGTTTTGATTAAATTTCATTCCTTCAACTTGTTTTCACTTTATAAATCTTCTTTAATAAGTTTATTTTCCATGATCCACTGTAGCTTCCTCCTTTTATCTCCATTAGTTTGTGTCTTGCCTTTGGATTATTGGGCATTTCGGCCTTCCTACAGCCTGTGTCATTTTATTTGTATTTTTTTTAATTTGTTTAACTTTATCACATTTTTTTATCAATGAATCTAAGCAATTAACCACTTGAACAGATTGAATTTGTAGCTTGCCATATTCTGATCTATCAAGTAACAGTTCTTACATTTCAGCACCCCATATTTTTATTCCTTGATCCATTTCTTCCCTAGCTCCAAGAGTTCTTATAATTGCCCATTCCTTTCCATAACCTCTTTGTGTCCTCTATCTCTGCAAAGTGCAGAATAATGTCTCTATATATATTTAATTTTTTTAAATTTATTAGGTCAATCACATATAATAGCACCTCTCGAGATAATCATTCATAATATTCTCTACTTCACACTAAAAAAAAGTAGGGAGGAATCATTATACTAGCGTATAATTCATTTCAAATTCTCTTAGATTGTTATTATATTTCATTCATAATTGAGTAATTTACTAGATAATTATGGCTTCGATAATTGAATATAAAAAATATATTAAACAAGTACAACCTCATCAATAACAATATTGCAAAATCATTATAGTCATTATTTATGGGTCCATCTTTTCCTGTCTTTGTTTTAAACTTACTTTTTTTAGGTGTATTGCTAGACACTTTAATATGAATTTACTTTTTTAGGTGTCTTTGTTTTAAATTTACTTTTTTAGCTTCATTTTTATACACGCCTGTCATACCATTCATATGAATTTTTGAGTGCTCACCTAGAAACTTTTGCCAGCATTTTTTCCCTATAGTTGAGCTCGCTATATTCTAGCAGTATTCCCATTTGAACAACATTTTCAAATCTGTTCTTTTCATTTTTATGTCTAAGTTTGTTATTTCTCTTCCTTGTTTAAATTTTTTTCCCTCCCCATAGAAATCTTTAAAATAAAAATATAAAAAAAGTAATCATTCATTTCAAACTTTCTCTATCATTATTTGTTCAACTTCAGTAGGGTGAAAACTCATTTTCTTGCATTTTTGTCTACATTTGTAGCATTCAAAGTTATCATTCTTGCTAGTATAATTGGTTTTGTAATGTTTAATTATTTTTGTCAAAGTTGTCAGAGCATCAAATATTGTGCATCATATATTATTCTCTCCATTTTAAATCTTAACATTCTCAATTGTCATTTTTTTGTCCACTTGCACCTATTTGAAGGATTTTTAAACTTCAAATAAGTTTTTCTTTTATTAACTCTTTCCCTTTCCAATATGAGCCTTTTATGTAAGTTTCCTTAAAAACTAAACTAAACAAAAAATTATTTCTTATAAAAAAATTATAAAAGTACTTTTCATTTTGGCAACTTTTAATTTTTTATTTGTCAGAAAAAGTTTTTATAAATACTTATCTCTAATCTTAAAAAATAATAAGTTCATTTTTGTAAAAAGAAGATTGTGATTTTTTTTTTTAAATAGCAATAAAAATAATAGTTTTTTTTATAAGATTATATTAAAAAAGGGTATTTTCTTTTTCTTGTAATTATGATAATGATGGTAAGTATTTTTTTGTATTTTTATTATAATATGATTTATCTAGTTTATTAAAAGATTAATAGAGACAATATTTCTTAATCTATGTTGTGTTTCAATATTTAAACTAACCTTATACTTATTACATTTGCGAGACTTCTCACATCGTTGGTCCTTGTAACCAATTTATGTCTACAAGTCCTCTAGATTTCTTATGTGATTTTTTTTTACAATATTTATACAATTTATATTAGCACTTTTAAGATCCTATTATTCAAGCCTTGTCTACATTCTTTCAAACATTATGAGTTATCATTTGAGTTATTTGAGTATTTATTCTCCTAAGGGTATATTTATTCTAGTATATATGGGTGCACACATATATGCTTAGATAAATATACAAGCTATTGTGATTGTGATGATTACTAAATCATATGAGTATATTCTTGTTTCAATTAAATATATTCAATACTTCAATTCATAATATTAGCTAGTACCCTTGTTAACCCCCAATGGAGTTTTCTACCTATATGAATACACTTATATTTCTCATTGCTCTTCAAATTTATCTCTACATATTCTTTGGAATTATGAGTTATCATACACTATTGCCTTCAATTTTACTATGATATATTGATTTGCACCTAGTTGTGCATTTTTGTTTTTTTATAGCATCATTCTATGGCCATGTTGGCACTTTATGGTTTTATACCAATGATTTATATGAATTTATTTAGATCTTTTTTGTAAGTTGCGCAAGAAGCCAATTTTCCAAGGTTAACTATGTGTAACGCCCCGCCAAGGGATCCAAAGAATTAACCTAAAGTTTTACAAAGTTTAGTAACATTTTTTTTTTTAAACATGAAAGTAAATCCATTTACAACTAATCTATTTACAACTTATACATAATAACAGAAGCAATAGCAACAATCCAAATGAAAGTAAACATAAACATACATAATAGGTTACATTCTTCATGGATCCCTTAACATTGAATCACATCTAATTTATCTATTCATCTAACACCACATCCTCATGAAATAATAATGAAAAGTCCAATGTTCATAAATTACATTTCTGAATGCTCAATCATCCACTGTACATGTCACAGGGTATGATAGGCTTAAAAGAATATGCATATGTGAAATAAAGTATATCATCATTCTAATTCTCATCCATGATGCAATAACATAAATGAATCCATACATCATACATGATACATCATCATAAGAGATAACCATAAATCATCAAACATAATAAACTAAGTGCACGGTTCCTTCCAACCATTAATAGCATCATTAGACCATCGTGGATCCTAGCCATCCCTCCATGCACGTAACATTCCAAATCATCAAAGAGATCATTGGTATTAACATAGTAGGAATGTCACTCCCATAAACATACTACATCATATGCAGAAAGTAATCTAACATGCAAAGTAAGCATAAGATAACATCATCTAACATATGCAAATCATCAATATAAGGATGCATGTCCACCATCATAATCATGAATGCATCCGCTATGGTGTCTCAAACGGATCTCAAATGATAAGAGTAAAAAAACACTACCACCCGACCGTATGGAACCTAAGTGGTCCACTCGCACCATGTTGAGGAGATAATCTCAAGTCCCATACACGTTATCAAATCACATAGCATAAATACTCTCTAAGTCCAAGAATCCTAAAAGTATACTAACTCAAAGGTTCCAACACATAAATCGACATCTAATCCCAGAGGCACACAATGACATGTAGGAAACCTACTCTGTAAGCGAGCAAGTGTCATCGCATTAATCATGTAGAATTTACCCTAGAAATTAGCTTAGGACTCCAAGGTCCCTACTGATCCTTATGCGGCCACTAGTATCCTCTCATACTGACAAGGAATACTATGGAATGCAAGGTCACAACCAAGCGTTCTCTCTACTCCCATCCTAGTTTGTATTAGCACTCGAGGCATGGGCGAGAACAAAACAGTTATCTTTTTAAGTTCATTTAGTTAGTATAAGGTGTGAATGTTTTCACTCATTAAGGAAACTTACAATGAGTTACCCTGGTAACCTCTTAGGGCCCCAACCCCCATTGCAAGCCACTTCCTGTCACTACAAGTAGATAACCTACCCTAAGCTCATGGAATCATAAATCTCAAAATCACAAAAGATAATCCTCAATATAAACATCAAATCTCCATGAGCAACTGAAAAATATCATAGATAATCATGACCACAACAGTTATCTATTGGCAACTGAAGGTATCCCTGATAATCAAAAGTATCCATTGGTTCTCAATAACCAAAATATATCTCAAAATCATACTGATCGAAGACTCCAAAATGGTCAAGTCAAAACATGTCACAACATGACATCATAAATCAACATTTTAGTCCCATCATGGTGATTGGAAAGTAATCCAAGGATAACTGATCGATGACTCAAAAATGGTTAAGTCAAGTGTCTCAGATACATATGAATCTCAGCTTCACACAAGAAGACTGAAAAGCAATAACAAGAAATAAATACAGATATCTCATAGAGCATTGCATCACATAACCATGGTTGGGTTTATAAAGATCGAAATCAAAAGACATCATCATGACATCACAATCATAACCCCCAAGCTTCTGGTAGACGTCCTCTAACTGGTCAACACTAGTCAACCCAAAACCCAAAATAGATAGCATAGAACAAACATAATGCAAGCACATGTTTTGTTTTGCTAAAATTACATAGTTGAATAATGTGTGGAGGTCTCAGTTTTCATTTTCCAATTTAGATATAGAATGGAGTGAAGGAATATCTTGTACATTTTCCTAACCCATGTATTGTTTTGATGGATTAAAGTTTCTCCCAAAACCATTAGACTCAATTTTCTAATTGTTCTAATAATATTTTGTTTATATAAACATTGTTTGAAAATGACCCCTATCAATAATCAATTAGCAATTCTAATGAACCCAATATTATCAAAACAATAATTGCATAACTCAAAACTTTGATTTATAATATATTCTATTGATTAACCTTAATTAAACTAATTTTAATTAAGTTAAATATTAATATCTTCCCACTTTTAATAATAATTGACAAGCTATTATTAATACATTAGATCATTTATCTTTTAAAAGAATGATCCATTAATTCAAATCTTTTAAATATAATAATTATTTATAATTAATAATATATATACATATATACTTATATACATATACATATATATATATACATAAATATATATATATATATATACATAAATATATATATATATAAATATATATAATTATAACATTTGATAATTTAATAACAATGCAATATTGAAAAGTCAAAATTCATACTCAAATATCAATTTAACCCCCCTGTCGCGATACGCAGTACCTATGGTCTGCACTTCATAATCTAACATCAATTAAAAAGTCATCCCTCGAATTACATATATATGTTGCGATATATAATTGCAGGCAGTGTCGTGCGACTGCCACAGTGGTCGTGCGGCCTCTACTGTCGCAGGCCTGCTAACGCAGGTATCTGCGCAGTAGACGTTTGTCGGCGTCATAGGGATTGTGAAGTATGGGGGGGGTGTAATCTGCCCTCCCCATGTTTATTAATTTAAATTTTATTTTTATAAAATATTTTCTTTTAAAAAAATGTTGCAATCATATGCGATTGCGATTTAGATTTTTCAACTGCGATTTAATATTAATTTTTTTAGTATATATATATATACTTGCAAAATTTTATTAAGCATCACAACATTATAATAACACACACACACACACACACACACACACACACACACACATAGGGATTGTGAAGTATGGGGGGGGATGTTATCCGCCCTCCCCATGTTTATTAATTTAAATTTTATTTTTATAAAACATTTTCTTTAAAAAAAATGTTGCAATCATATGCGATTGCGATTCAGATTTTTCAACTGCGATTTAATATTAATTTTTTTAGTATATATATATACTCGCAAAATTTTATTAAGCATCACAACATTATAATAACACACACACACACATATGTATATGTGTGTGTGTGTGTGTGTGCGCGTGCAGATCTGAAATAAACATGTATATTTCTATGGATCATATACACAAGTTTTGTTAAAGGGCTTCCAAGAAAATACTTGTTCTCTAATTATACCCTTTAATTCCTCTAATCAGTTTGATTATAACTTTTAACCCTAGTTCCATAATTTCATTGGATCTACGCATGAGGGGTTTTCTCACATAATAATTAAATATCCATGACAAGATTAAAATAATTGAAACAATCACACATAGAATCCTTAGAAAGTATTCAGAAGACACAAAAAAGACAAGAAGTGCGAGAGGCGGAAATAACATAGGTAAAATCACAAGAGTCTAACCGAATTCTGATGCTAATCCGCTTCTCCTCAAAAATTGTAGAGCAAGCTCCTTCCTTCTCCCATGTTCCGGAGTCCTCCAAAAATGCTCTCCAAATGCTCTCCCTAAGCCTCTAGGAGTGCCTGAGTATAAAGAATTCCCAGGAAGCACCTAGAATGTCTCTAGAAACAACCAAAAGGTGTTGGCAACTAAGCATGAGTCTATTCCAACCTTCTAGATGAGTCATAAGGTTGTAGACACCATGTGCTTAATTGGTGCACTAACTCTTGTGTTGTTGACATATGTGCAATCAAAAGGTGTGTTTACTCCTAGGTAAGCTTATAACTTTTATTTTAATTTTCTTATAACTTTTATTATTATTATTTATTTATTGCTTTATTATTATTTTATAATTATTATTAATTTTAATTTCTAATTTCTTTTATTTAATTCTTTTTCTCAATTAATTCTCATTTAATTAATTATAATCAAAATATCAAAGATCGTGATATTATATTAATTTTTTTCAAATAATTAATTTTATTAATTAAATCTATTTATTCAAGACTTAATTAATAGAAAATTCACCATAGACCTCCAATATAAAATATGAAAACCCATCATAGAACAATTCACACAAAATCAATCTAAAGGGTTAAAAATCACGAATTATGTCATCCGACACATTCGGAATGTAAAATATCTAGATACTTGTCCTATCTCTCTAGGACAATGGTTTTAAGGGTTTGGGATTTGGACTTGAGAATTTATCTCCCTTCTCTTATCATTGAGATAGTGTAATGGTGTACGCTCATCCTGGCAATTCAGGGAAGTCGATACCTGGTACTTGTAACCTGCATAAAAACCATGCATGTACATACAATATATATAATGCTAAGCTAAATAGGCAATGGCAGGAAGTGGTTCATCATGTAGATATCGACTAGTAGGTGACTACGAATCCCTTCCTTAACCACATCAAAAATACCATACATAAGAACAAACACGCACACCATACACATGCAAGTATGGGGTAAGTATCCATAATAAATGTTCACATGTGATAATAAACCATCTAACTAATCATCATCAATAACTGAAAGCAATGTAATAATCATCATGCATACATAAAATGTAGAGTCTAAATAATCTCATCATACATCAACTGAATCCATAACATAGTGTCTGATAGTCTCGAAACAATGCTACTAATCCATCAACATAAAACTAGTCTAACATAGTCCAAAAATAATAGCAACAATATGTCTAAAAAGATGTAAACAAGGGTAGGCACTACACTATGAAGGTTCCCTCAATATAATTGATACATAGTTACCTTATCTAGTCCATGTATTATCCCTCCATCCTATAATGGTGTGCACTTACTTTATATGGAGTTTCCCTCCATTTGGTTCTATTTGTTCTAATTTGAAAGGCAGGTATTTATGGAGTTTCCCTCCATTTGATTCTATTTGTTCCAATTTGAAAGTCTAATATTTATGGAGTTTCCCTCTCTTTGGTTTCATTGTTCCACATTGAAAGGATACTATTTATATGGATTTCCTCTCCATTTTGATCTATTTGTTCCTCATGAAGAGGATGTTATTCTTGGAGTTTCCCTCCAATTTCATTTGAGCTTACCCATCTTGAAGGCAATATGCTCTTATTCAAAATCCTTTCCTTTGCTACCTTTCACAAAACATGTTGGAAAATATTATTAAATATGCTAATGCTAATGATAAACATATCTTTCATATTTATTTATTTAATATACTCATGTGATAATGATCTGCATACTTCATTGTTTAGGATTACGAGTCATGTAGGTTATGAATTAGCTACCCATTAACTTGTAGTGAGATGACTCATTAATGGACTGTCTATATCCACATGATTGATGCATTGTTGATACGGGTTTTATTAGTTGGCCTTGGTTGTGGTCATTTGTGCATCAGTATATACTTTTCATGAGAACACTAGTCAATCTTTTCAATCAATTTTTCCTTTTGATAGTTTTGAGCACATGATTTATCTTGATATCAGGCTAACTCCATTGCTTTGTGGTGACAAGTCACATTTTCATCTCTATTCTAATTTTTCTCTATGAGAGTTTTCTTATCCTTATTCAAAAGGATTGCTAATTTGAATATCAAATGAAATCCTCTTTGTGGATAGTGGTCTTGTTTCTTGTGTCTATTTTTTAGGTAATCCATCCATGCATATAAAAGATATTATTATTTATTGTACATAACCCATGCACCATGACTCCACTTGAAGATGTAATACATTCAAAGGACCTATCCACTTCTTTTGTCTCTATACAAAGATGTACTCATGTTGACAACATACCTCTTTCATAATTGAAGTCATTTCAAAGATCAAGTTCTATTATTGTAAATTGGGTTCAATATCCCTTGTTGTAATATGCCCAAGTAAAGATTAAAGGGTGGTGTTAGAATTAGTAATCTTTCCTTGGTTGTATTTATTAAATGGGATAAACCAAGGTATCCCTTATGTATTTTGTCCTCTTCTCCATGTGTGAGGACAAGTAATTTTTTGTAATTCCTTTATTAAAAGAAAATAGTTTATTCCTCCTTAAGAGGATTATGACACTTGTTGTGCACACACTTATGAATGTGGCAATCATTCACATGGGAGTTACTAAATAACTCCTCTTCTCATCTCTATATAAGAGATGCACCTCTCTCATTCTTTACACTACACACTCATTATGTAGTAATTGTAATGAGATTATGGCTCCATTTCTCTCTCTCTCATTCTTTAGGCATTTTCCTCATTCATATAATTCACAAGGGGTTTTCTTTGTTTCCCCTTTCAAAATCTTTGTCTCCTCTCTTGTGTTGATCTTGGGAAGCTCATGTAAAGTATGGTAACTATTGTCATTACAAACTCTCTTGGACTAATCTATTGTTCTTCATTTTAGTTCATTTCAATTTCATTATTTCTAATAGTAGATCATATTTTATTATCAAATATTGTAACACTAATAGGTTAACTTTATTGTTGCAACAGTGAAGATTTGTGGGTTTCATCCCCACCCCAGTTTTACCTTCATCTTGAAGTGTTTCTAGATTTAACCAAATTATTGTGTTATGTGTTGAACTCTTTATGGATGTGATGTATTTCATTTATGTTTCATGAACTCAACTTTAATGATAGGTCTATGAGATGAATTATGTATGCATGAATGAAATTGGTTTTGATCTAAAAGTTTAAGATCCTAATTTATTCCCCATCCCCCCCTCCCCCTCAGTATGTTGTTTCCCATGTACCTATTCCAATAATTGGTATTAGAGCTCAGTTCTCATTTTAGGAATCCTAACATCTTGAGAAGATAAGATCATGGAGATGGAAGTGTATAAGATGGCGAAAAATTTGAGAATTAGATGATTAAAATCCATATCATGTTGCAACAATTAGAAGTAGTAAAAGAGGAGTTAAGGAAAACCCTAAAAATAAGAAAAGAGATAGCCATTTAGCTAAATGACACTCAACACATAGATGTTGACACTAAGGAACTCTTGGACAGTGGAAAGACTAGTAACAATGATGAAGCAATGATAGAATTGCTAGAGAAGAATAGTGCCCTAGTAAAAGAAGTAAAAGATCTCAACATAGAACAAGAAATTTAATCAGTTACACTTTGTGAAGCAATTGAACAAAAGAAGAAAGCAATGCAAGATAAGCTCATGGCTCAAGAAGAAGAAAAGATGGATGACTAGCAGACTTGAAGAGAGATCATTTGAAGTATAGAAGCTTACAAATAACCAACTGGATATGATAAATCAGTTAGTAATTACAAATCAGGAAGCAAAGAGAAAGGATTTGGAGATCACAAATCTAAGGTTATAGAATGAGCAATTGAAAAGTGAGTTAAGGCATGAAAAGGAACTTATGGAGAGATTGAACAAACCAAATGAAGCAATCAAGCACTTTAAAGAGATGATGAAGTCACCGAGAATAAAAGACACCTTTGGACTTGGATATAACAAGCAATCTTTATCAATTGGGGAAGGAGAATTATCCAAAAGTGGAGAACAAAGGAATGCACATTCAAAAGGAAAACCAACATGTCATTACTATATACAACCAACATTTACAGAAGCAAAAATGGTAAGCAAATTCCAAAACCTAAACCAAGTAGTAATTTCTTTAATTGCAATAAAGTGAGACATCAAGCACATGAATGTAGATCAAAGAACAATGACTCACCTAGGAATACATTTAAATTCTAAGGTCATTGCTACAATTTTCAAAAGTATGAACATAGAGCTCATGAGTACAAACTCAAGAAAAAGTCAAACTAGTTAGATCATCCTTATAAAGGAGATCAAAACCCTAAAAAGGTCTAACCTAGGATTCATAATAATAATTAATAAGAGAATTAATTATTATATGCCTAAAGTTTAACTTAAGCAACTAGAGTTAATTAAGAGAAATCTAATTACTCTAAAACCCCCCCCCAAGATAAAGATAGGGGGTAGCTAAAAACCTAGAAACTACTACTGAAAATAGATTTGGGTCCTAGCAACAAAGTCTGATGAGGTACCCAAGCAAAACCAAATCTCTAAAAAGAAGAGAAATGGAAAAAACCACATGGGAAAAACTCTACTCCAAAAAGAGATGAAAAACATGTTGAAAGAAACTAGTGAAGGATTAAAGAAGCCTCCAAACTAGGGAATGTCCCAAAAGATAGGAACAAAAGATTATCATGAAGAACATCACTGAAGCATGTAGAAGCTACAAAGCTTTGTCAAAAGTAATTTATGATCTAAAGAACCTCCACTAAAATAGAACTTGACTAGGTAGAGAAGACTATAATCTGCATCAAATCAAAAGGCACACAAAGGAAAATAATTGAACTCGAAGATATAGATGGCATGAAATACCAAAGCCTAAAGAGCTGATCAATCAAACCAAGGAAGGGTGAGAAACAATAGAAGAACCCCCCCTAATACAAACAAGGGTGAGGTGACAAGCAATTGGAAAAGTGGGCCAAAAGAACTACATGTTAAGGAACCACAATCAAGATGCACAAAATAGTACATATGTGTGTACTAAGGTGATCAATCTTAGACATGATATGAGGCTAATGTCATAGAAGGGACACTCATTGGACAAAGGAAGATGGAAAACAAAGGAAAAACATCAGCCCTCCATGGCACTATTAGTGGTGCATGTACAATGAGGCACAAGATATGGTGAATCCCTAAAATACAATAATCTACATGAGTGTTCTCAGATAACCCTTCTCGAATCAGAAGGAAAAACAAAGGAAAATAACTAAAACAAAAATACAAATGTAATATGGCACTTTATCTTAGTGTGTTTGTAAGAATGAATACAAATAATGTCTAAATAGACCATAAGAGACATAAGACTAATACAATAGATACTATAAGTCATGATGAATCATCTAAAGTAGCTAAATTGATCCCTAGACCTAAAACAACCAAGTTATCCACCAGAATGCAAAAATGCAGAAGATTGAATAGAATTTTCCTAGAGAAGAATCTAGAAAAATAACTAGCATTACTAAAAATATCTCGAAAAAATCTTTCTAATAATATAAAGAATTCACAAATTGAAGATCAAATGCTCAAGATATGTCTCTCAAAGTGTAAAAAATAACTCTTGACTTTGATAGCATAAAAAGCTATCAAAATAGCATCAAAATTGAAAGTAATTATACCACTATGATGGGCTTGGAACTAGCTTTCTAGAGATATCTTGTTTTCAAAAAAAGGAGTCTGTATGCTCATATTGAGAAAAAAATGTGAAGGTAGGTCCAAACAGACCCCAAGGAGGTGACAGGAATGTTGATGCAATTTTGATGTAGCACTAAGGTTGGCAAGTGACAAGCCCAATTTGATGAGAAAATGGTCATCGAGACAAAAAAATTCTTGAAAAATGACCCCTGTAGGTAAAAAAAACAATCATAAAAAACATGGTCGAGCAAAGAGCTGATGCTGGATAAAATTTTGGTGGCCAATAAAGCATGTGCCAAAATACTTTCCATGTGGGAAATAAACATCACAAATCACTTGAGGAGAAAAAATTTCCTCAAAATTGGCTCAAACCACCAATTAGAAACCAAATTTCTAATCACATGGTAAAGATGCATTTGGGTCCCTCTGGCTGACTATACCATTGCCCATAGAAACTATTCATTTTCTAAAGAAAAAACCATCTATGTCATCTCCAAGCGAAAGGGAAAGAACACCAAAAAATGAAATCACCCATAAGAGGGGGTTGGATGAGTGCTTATGACTACTCAAAAATTACCACAAGGAATCCAAACTCCAAACTATCCATAAAAGGAGCTACACACTAAGGTGGCCATGTAGCCAAGGATGGGCCATGGCGGAGCTCGAAAGGCATGCCAAATAGCAAGAATGTTGAAATGGTGACCACATAGGGGCCTGCAAAAACCACTGTTGACTGGAAAACAAGAGTCAAGAGAGGGGTCACTAAAGACAATGAACATTGGAGGAGAGTCACAACGTTCTCATTGGCCAAACACAAAGTGTTTCCAAAGACAAAAGAAATTTTAGTGTATATGCCAAAAAACCACCTCAATTACTATTCACAGTCTATAACTACAAATCTGACTAACCAGAACCTTGGGCAGTGGTGGAGGAATTGAGAAGATGGAGGCCTATGATGGTTTAGCAAGAGCTACCATAAAAAATGGAAACTAAGGAAGGATGGAAGTCGAGGAATCATAGGTGCAAATCACAACTCAGTCCAATCTTCTTCTCCCACAACATGAATGCATCTAAGCAACTGAAAAACCAAAGATATTTGGGAAACCAACTGCTGCCAACATGGACTAAAACCATAATCAAAAAGAAGAAGTTCTTGGAAGGTATGAAAATTTCCAAGAGCATGGGAAATTATGAATCCAAAAAACCACCATCAAAGACTTATACCTCTTTTACTATGCAAAGGGAATGAAGTGCCCAATGCAGGGGCTAGGCTAAGTTGGTCAGTTTGGGCGACACTCCAAAACCAACACATGCTTCCAAAAATGTAAAATCTCCTATGGATATTGAACCTACCAAAAACAAAAAAAAGCATGGAACTCTCAAAATGTTGCCCATAAACTACCCATCTGCAGAAAAATCTGCCAAAAAAATTGGAGGAAGGGTTGAAGAATTTGAAGCTGCCATGTGGTTGTCTATGTGTGATGAAAAAAAGGGGTGAGGAGGCCCAAAAAATTTGGCCAGTCCCAATCTCCAAACACAAGGCCAATTAAGAATGCCTTGGAGATCATATTGGAAAGTGTGTGAGGCCTAGTCTTCAAAAAAATTAGCTCAACTCCCATGATCAAGGACATCTTTCATAGGCACTAATAGAGGTCACAAATTGTAGACATGATTGAGAGTGAACCCGAGGTCAAGGCATGCACATTTTTCATTAAGTCAAGGTCAAAGCCTTGAAATTGTAGCAAGCAAAATCGGCCCTCCCTCCAAAAAAGATCGCAGAAGATCCCATGTACAAATCACAAGGCCCAAAGAATCTCGTGAATTCATGAGTGGAAGACATAACTACATGGGGGACAAGGAAATTGCAAGGCCCAAAAAAATGCACACACAAGTACAGGGACTTGCATAAAGATCGCTTCCTCGAAAAAAAACCCCTTTTTTATAGAAAAAAATTGCTTCTTTTCACCTAAAGGCATACAAAATATTTTGTTAATAAAATAAATAAATAAAACCTCCAAATTATTTTTTGGAAAAATAATTTTAATCATCACCTCGATTTGTGTGCCTAGGTCAAAACAGTTTGGGTGCAAAAATAAAATTGCCTCAAATTTTGGCAGTGTCCAAACTAGGCATATTTAATATGGAAATGGGGGTTTTCGAACATTCTGAGCTCAACGGTGATGTCTCTTTTTTTGCTCAAGGTGCCTCTAAAATCAATCACCCCCCCCCCCCCCCCCCCCCCCAAATCTAATACAAAATCCTCTAAAAACCATAGATCTAAAAATTGATGCCAAATCTCTCAAGAACATAACAGGAGCATGAAGATCTAAAGATTTGATACCCTATTGAAGTTGATGAAGGATCAACCCCATAGCTCCCAAGAATCACTTGCATGTAAACACCTATCATAGAAAGATAGAAGAAAAAGCTATGGGGGCTAAAAAAATTAGATCCATAGATGAGACATTATTGATGAGCAAAAAGAGAGATTGCTATTATCAACAATGAATTAAACTCAATTACAAAGAGAGATCATCCTTATAACAGAGATCAAAACCCTAAAAATGTCTAACCTAGGTTGCATAATAATAATTAATTATTATATGCCTAAATTTTAGCTTAATAAATTAGAGTTAATTAGGAAATATCTAATTACTCTACCACCTTAAAGTAGGGAAATTAAGCATAAATGCATTTAATTCATAGTGGGCATTCTTAGGAGACATTGTTGCACCTCACTCCCTTCCTAAATGATCATACATAATGATCATTTATTACAAACTATAGTAGTGGATTCCTTATTGCATTAATGTAGATTCCTTTTCTTAGGGTTGATGTGGCATGATCCCAGCCATCAATTATTGTGGTCATCTAGGCCATCTGTTGTAATTAAAAACCTATATAAAGGCATCACTTCTCATTTGTAAAGAGAGGATTTTTTGAGATTGTTTCTATGAGGTACTAAGATAATAGAGTTTATGTTGAAGCTTGGTGAATAGTTTATGTGTCTTGGTGCCTACTTGTTCTCTTAAATTCTCTCATTTAGATTAAGTTTAGTTAAAGTGTTGTGATTGCAATGGAGAAGATGATGATGTATTGTAGAATTTATTTGGTTCATACTTTTGATGTTTTGGTGATTCTTACTTGTTGTGGAAAATTAGCCTAAACCCCTTTCATGCATATGTTTAACTTCCATCATTCATATGTATTGTTCTTTATTATGGTGTATGTGGTGGTATGAAAATATTTTTCATAACCCTTGAAGATTTCACCAGTTCAAGTGAAGTGATGAGGGGGAAGAGTTTGGTGGTTATATGAAGTCTTTGAATGAGGAAGTGAAGTTGAAGCTAGAACCAAGTAATCATAAATATAAGAAGAATGCAAATAGTCTAGGAGACATCATGTTTTTAAAGTTTGTGATGAGGTGATGGTTCATTTGAAGAAAGGAAGATTTCCTTTTGGAACATACAGTAAGCTGAAAATGAAGTTTGGACCTTATAAGATCTTGAGGAAGTTTGACATTGGTAATTCTTATGAAGTTGAGTTACTTGATAACATGGATATATCTCCTATATTTAATGTTATTAATTTGCATAAGTATCTTGAGTTGGATAATGAATTTTTTGTGTGTGATGATTATCCTAAGAAGTAAATTGAAGAGTTTGAACAAATATTGGATCAAAGAGTTGATAAAAGCACAAGAGGGAAATATTACTATGAATATTTGGTAAAGTGGGAAAACCAACCAGTTGAAGATGGTAGATGGGATTCTCAATATGAGTTGGATTCAACTTAGATTGTGACATCTCAATGATTCTGGAGAATCACTTCTTTTAATCCCAATTGTTTCATGCAGGAGCATCTTGGGTTGCCTTGTAACCCTATTAATTTTTGTTCATTATGCTAGTTAATGTTGAGTTCAAGTGCCTTTCAAGTTGTAGTCATTTCCAAGTTCCTATATGTGGCGAGTTGTCTAGTGTTGCCCAAGTGTTCCTTTATGTTTTGAGTGAACCTGATGTTCATTGATTTTTGGTTCATTCTTTGACCAATTTTTTATTTGATTGGTTCTTAGTTTGAGTTGACTTATGTATTTAATTTGGATCATGCATTTAATGTAAGTATTTTTCCTTGGGATGTGTGCAAACAATTTTTAAGGTCAGCTTTCTATTATCTAAAGATCAAGAATCTTATGTAAGTCATTTTGGTAAGAATAAATAGGAGTTTTTAGGTTTAGGTTAGGTATCACTTGGAATCTGGATGGGAGAGTGAAGTAGAAGAGCTAGTAGTCCAAATTAAGAACTCGTAAAATTTCTAAGTCTAAGATTTCATAGAATCTTGTTGGTCGCAACCCAGAAGGCCTTACATTTGTGCATGTATGTTGATAATTTATGAATTATTAAAGTAATCCTTGTTTTCTCTCTCATTGGTATTATTTCCTCTATTAGTTTTGCACATTGTATTTACTCAGTGAGGTGGTTTTATAGTTAGGAAAGCCTCTAGCCCTAGTTGTGTGTATCCTCCTTGTGTCAATATATTTACCTCTTTTTAAATTAATAAATGTCCATCTATATGTATTGGAATAATATTTTTGGACCTATTACACAATCCAAATTTGGAATTGCTATTATTAATTCTAATAGCAATATTGAATTTGCATGATCTATTTGACAAACCATTTTGATTCCTATGGAGATAACTATATCAGTAAGAAAGAATGTATAGACATTATAACAAACAAAATATTTTTCCCCCTAAAATTTGTATTAACTGAGCTATACATTCCTCCAAAATTAAAACCTTGGTAGAAGGATTATTTCCAAGATTTTGAGGTTGATACAAAATCAAGCAATAGAGCTACTCCACAATGCATGTTCTCCATTGGTTTTCCAAAAAATCCTCTTGAATAAAGGCTCTCACATTCAATGTGGTCTAAAAGTATTGGTATTTTCTCACACTACAAATTAATTCTTTAGTGATTACATTTTGGTTCATCAATGGAAACATCCTTGTTACACCTTATAGAAGATAATATATAGGTTCGTGATCAAAGCTAATGCCAGAGGATCTCTCTCTTTTACTATTTATGCTTAGAGAATTTATTCTCTTGAGAGGTTGGAAGTTGTATTTAAAAAACATTGACATTAACTGCATGATAGATTTCTAATACATAGAGCATAATGAGCTTGTGTTCAGCTTTAACATATGCAAATAGAGTCATTACTCTCAATAATATTCTTTCACCTAGATGCAAAATTGTGATTCTCCCACCTTTGTTACATATTAAATTCTCCCTGTAGTAGAATAAAATCATGGAGTAAAAGTGTATAGTATATTATGACGGAATGGATTTTTTCTCTTTCTTCAAGTAGATTTCAAGCTATAAGTATTCTTCTTATTCTTTGTCTCAAAAAGGACATTGGTATTAGCTATGAGCTACTTCTTTTTCAAGATATCTAGTGCATTTAAATGTGCTTTTTACTTTTCTCTTCCAAATCCAAGTCATGGTTTATTCAAAGTTACACACATCTTTTTATAATTTATGGGGGATTTTCTATAGGTAGCTCTTGGAAAACCTGACTTGTAATATCCAAGAAAGTTTTACCTAACTTGAAACCCCAAGATAGGACATAGAGAAGGTCTCAAATTCTTAATAGAGAAATCAACATTGAAATTTAATTTGATAAACATTCCAAAAAATGACAAATGAGTTGTTAATATTAATAGAACAATCAATAATGAAATCTTAATTCAATGAACCCAAAAATGATGGATCACTTGTTAATCTGTAAATCAACCTATATAATTTATCAAATATTTTATTTTATCTTATATAATCAAGGAGTTCATAATTTTGAATTGGACAAACCAGTTGAGAATAGACAAGCACAGTCTAGACAAGATCAAACTTAAATAACACTAAGAAGAACTAGAAAAAAGCACACAGACCTACTCGTATAAATATAAACATTGTATAGTACCCTTTATATCATTAAAAGCAGTGTCCATGGAAGTCAAGTAACTCATAAAAATAATAATAATAATAGTAATATAATAATAATAATAATAACTATAGAACTACAATAACAATCATAGAGGTATGAAGGTTGTAATACCAAAAAAAAATTAGTATATAGACCCTTCAAACAACTAAGTTGAAGAATAACTTGTGAGGAAAAAGTTTTTTTAAAAGTATTAATTGCATTCCACTTCTCTATCAAATCTTAGTTACTACACCCATTCTCTCATGGACTTCTTGTCAAATCCTTTATCATTCTAGGTGCAAATAAATTTGGTTGGGCTTAATCAACACATTATAAGATTGGTGTCTCCTCAAAGGGGGCTTCTAAAAATAAAGTTGAAGAAACATAGTTTATATGAAAGTGAGGGAAAGATGAGAAAAAAAGTCTTCATTATTAAGTTGACAGGCTTCTCTTCTACAAGAATTTCATTAGATTGGTTAGACAATCCAACATTCTTACACCTAGGGGAGAAATGGTGCTTTAAATTTTGAAATTGGTTCATTACTTCATGTCCATCTATGGTGTACATACGGCAGCAAAAATAGCCAATAGAGAATGGTGGGTTAGTGATAAATAAATGTATGTCATTCACCATGAAAATTAAAGTCTCGTGAGGTAGGCCAAGGCTAGAATTGAAAGAAATCTGGTAGATATTATTTGATTTCCTATTGTAGAACATCATTAAAAATTAAATACCAAAATCCTACTACTAGTAAGTTCCTCAGGAAATGCACATAATCATGCATAGTCACACCTTATTTTCCACTAAGATAATTTCAAAAGTGCACGAATTTTCACACGAACTTTAGATGGAAAGTTTATTATTGTTGTTGTTGTTGTTACTATTATTATATTATTAATCATGTTTTATATGGATATAATTTATTAAGCTTTGGGCATATGTAAAGTTTATTATTATTGTTGTTGTTTATGAAATTAAGAAGTAGCCAAAATAGGGACTAACCCATAGTAGAGAAAACCATTAATGGAAAATTAGTTGGAATCCATTACCATGAGATTACCCAACCCCCTTTCAAATTATCAAAAACCCACCCATAGGCATAAGAGTAAAATAATTTTTGCAAGAAACCATAAAAGTATTAACACGATACATAATCTTGGCCCTAAAATAAAAATTGTCCATAAAAACAAATCCAGCGTAAAAGCCTAAAAGAGCTTGAAGGTCCAGCATGTAACTAACTATCATAAATAAAAAATTGAACAAAAAGCATGTCAGTAGGAGGTAACCAATCACTAGTTCCTTAGGTTCTATAGGAATAGGAAAAGCTAGTCATCAGTCAGGAAGATGTGTGTATATATATATATATATATATATATATATATATATATATAGAAAGAGAGAGAGATACAAAGAGTAGTCTCTACAATTCTAAAAGTTGTTCTCATGGAAAACGATCATGGAAATGGAGAGGGGCTTTATCAAAGCAAAAGAACTTTCTGAGGATTGTCTCATCTGCCACTCTAGCTTGCTTCCTCTACAATTTTGCTTCCATTAACAAGCTAGTTGCGTTAGCAATCAGCTCTTTAGTGACCTCAAAAGAGATCATGTCAATATTAACCCAATACTTCTTCAATGAGTCGACAAATTGCTAGGTGGAAATCTTTTCATGGCCTTCAATGCTCTCCGTAAAAGGGTTAAATTCACCTTCCTTCAAATGTAACTAGGCAGATTTTTCTTCCCTAACATCTCTCTCAATTCTTGATGGTTTGATTCTCATATTTTCTCCCTCCATCACTTTGTCTTTTTTTAGGTCCACAACCAAATCTTCTTCCCCTTCCTTAAGTTTAATTGTCATATCCTTCACCCACTTCAACAAACTATTCAAAAAAACTAGAGACAAATCCTCACACACCAGGTAATGAAGTTTGAAATTATGAAAACCATAAGTGACTAAAGGACACTTGGGATCATTAGCTTTTAAATTAGAATAATAATAGTTGTAAGTTGCCAAATCATAATATTTTTATAGATCCTAATCTCAAATTTTGGTAATCCATCTTGGATGATGTAAAATATCATCCCAAATCTTGCATTTAATATTGGCTTCCCAATTCCCTTCACAAGTAATAGTTACCAAATATTTGCTAAAGGGAGTGCCATATTTTCCAATCAACAAAAATGCCTCCTCCAAAATTAGAATCATCATGACACAACCCACCAAACCAACTAAAGATTTAGTGGTCATGCTAATAACCATCACCAAACTTGTCGTGATGAGCCTATTTGTATTCTATAGTAGCAAATTGTACTCCATCATTAAAAGGCCTCTTTTTTAACAAGCAATTTGATGATCGTTGAAAGATCTTTCTCATTCTACAAAACTTGAGCATTAATGACTTCATGTTTGTATCTTGCAAGACTATCCACCACTTGATTTCCTTCATTGTAGATGTGTTGTAATTTAAAATCATTAAGACCATTTTGGATAAATTGTATGACTTTAATAATTGATATGGAAATCTAGCTCATTATAATATCTCCCTTGACAACTTTAATGACTAATAGAGCATCTCCCTCCTCAAGGAAAGATTTGAATTCACATTCTATTAGGTAATTCCATTCCCCACAAGAGCCTAAGAACTTCCAACTCATTACTCCAAACACTTCCACATCTTCTAGAATAATCCCTAATACATGCTCATTGTGCATTCTAAATTATCCCTCCAATCACAACACCCTTACTTTTCTTAGACCTATCAAAATTCAATTTCAACTAGTTCGGGGGAGGTGGGTGTCACTTAGATACTAGCCTCTTCTAGAGTTTAGTGTTATCAATTCTCTCAATAACATGAGTGATTCCCCCAAAAAAATTCACACTCCTTCTCCACCTGTGTGGGTGGTGAGTGATGTAGAGCCTCAGCTTGGAAAACTCAGAGGAGTTATGTATTATATTTCTTTTGTTTTCATTCTATTTTCTTGTTCCTCTATTCCTACTCATATCCACATAGAAGTCAATCTCTAAATTAGGTAAATATGTCTATTTATTCACCAATATTATTAATCGCATGATTTTTATGTGATAATGTTAAGTATATACCTGAACCACAAAATTATAGCCCCAATTCATGCTAGGAATATCATGTCCAAGAGTGCGCTTAGACTCAAGTTTTAAATTTCACAAGTAGAGCAGTGATATGGATTCAAACATAGTTTATTTTTGTTTGGTAATCTGTGTGTAGTCGGATAGATGCTTAGTTTTATGTGCTCAAAGATGATTAAGTCATCTATGTATTTAAAATTAAATAGGGAAGTGGTCAGTTCATATTAAGTTGATGCAGGGAACCTAATGTTGCTACATGAGGTCAAAGAAGTTCTTGTTGCATGTCAATTATAAATTGATATTAAGTGAAACAATTGAATAACAATCTAAGACAAGTTAGAAATGATCCTAAAGGTGTATGTGCCTCTTGATGCAACTTAGTCGAATGATTAATTTCCTCCTAAGTTTTCCAAGGTGAGGCTCTACATCATTTTTGGTATCAAAGCTAAAGTTGGTAGATCCTTATTAATTTAATTTTTTTTAGATTGGAAAATGAGAATGGAAAACATAATGGAAGAAGTTGAAGAAACAAGAACAAGACACCCTCAAAGACATTTTATATTCTGAACAAAGTGCAAGTCCAAGAACAAGGTATGCAAAGTTTGTTGAAAATAGATTGATACAAGTATGATAAATCTATTTCAATCATTTTTTTGTCACTAGTTTCAAGCCTACTATTTGTTGGTAAGACAACTACTTATATGATTTAAGTACTATCACTTATTTGATTCATGAAGAGGATTTGATCAAATGATGTAACAATAGCACCTAGAGGAAAGGTTGAGTTGTGATATGAAAAGGAGTACAAGAATTAGCTAAGACAATGATATCATAGTGCATTGATAATCTACTTGAGGTTGTAAAGGTTGAGTTACACTAAGAAAGTTCAAAAGAATAAGTTAAACAAAGTTTCTTTGTCAAGCTTAATCGAATGGATAGTAGGTGTCAAGCAGAGTTAGTGCAAGTCCAGCATAAAATTAGTTGGAGCCAAGTAAAAGTGTATTTTAGTGTATGCCGAGTAAAACAATTGATGCTGAGTAAAGTTTAGTTGATGTCGAGCACTAGTAAACATTAGTTCATGTAGAGTGATTTTACAGAGGATTTCGAGAAACGCAATTTTTGCTAAGCATTAGAAGCAAGTTAATGTCGAGTGTCAGCATTATTAGAAAGATTGTGAATTTGATGGATATGAGCTAACAAGTTTATTTTCTTCAATTGTGTGAACTAGGTGGATGATAAGATTTATGAGCTGGTGGCACAAAATTCATGGTAAATCATTTTGAGGTGAATTCAAAGAGGATTGAAGGAGAAGTTTCTAAAAATATAATGGAATGAGAGGTAGATTCATTGAATCCTAACCCTAAATTGGATGGTGGAGAATGAATGGAAAAATATATTAATTCTCTATTTATAGGGATCATTGGTCAGAGGCAAGGGTTGTCATGTAAGAGAACCTAAGCAAGACAAGGAGTCTAGGGTAGTGCTTCATTTAGTGACCTAAGTGAAGAGTCAGCATTGGCAAGTTAAGCAAGAAGGCCTAATGGTATGGATGCTTGGAGGGTGAACAAGCTATCAGAGCTTAAGTGTGTGAAAGACAAGTAGAATGGAGGACTGAAATAGAGATTTGTAATCTACAAATAGAGTTGTAAGTTGTTATCAGATCAAGCCTTACTATTACTCTCTAATAATTGTATCAATCTAGGGTAAATCCTTTGGATTGAGGTTGACCAAATAGTCATTTGTAAATCCTTTGACTAGGTGACATTCCAAGTGAATGTTCTAAAATTCTATAGCAAGGCTCATTCCTAGTAGGGTGATTGAAATCCTTTAACCAAGTCACATTTAATAGTGTGCATTGTAACCTTTAATAGGGTTGGCCTTTCACAAGGTATCACTTCAGATGAGTGAGAAAGAGTAGCATGTTACTAGTGGTTTTTTCCAAATTGAGTTTCCACTAAATCATTGTGTCAAATGTGTTATTCAATCTATTATGTTTCATGTTTGCATTTTTACAATTTGATTTGATAGTAACATGTTTTAAGTGATTGCATAATCTTATGGATGCATGCATGATGACAAATGTTTTATGGGTTCACTAAGTTGTGAAAAGTTTTATTTGTACAGACCTTGAATAACTAATTCACCACCCCCCCTCATAATTATTTTGAAGAACTTAAACAATTGGCATCAGAGCTTGTCTGCTTAAGGGGACTAGTTTGAAGGTACTAGAAGCACAAAGATCAAGATGTAAAAAAGAGAATTACCCAAGCTTAATAGAGATAACTTTTCTGCATGGAAAATTTTGATGAAGCTACACCTTGAAGGACTTGGAGATCATGCACAATCTACCCATTATTGTTGAGCATGTTGATCCTACTAGAGCCTAACTATTGAGGATCTAAAAAAGAAGAAATGGCAAAATTAGGAAATGTTGGAGATTGCCTCTACCCTAAGCTATGCTGAGTTTGATGATATCAAAAGTCTTGATAGTGCAAAGAAGATATAAGATGCTTTACACACCTTCTATAGAGGAGACAAGAATGTTCTAAGAGCCAAATATGAGTCTCAGAGGTAAGTTTGATGATATGAGAATGCAAGAAGGTGAAAATATTGCTCAAGGATAAAAGATGTTGTTAATGCAGTAAGAGGATCTACTAGTAAATAGATGATGATATTGTACTAGGCAAAGTTTTAAGAACACTGTTGCCTATATATGTTATTAGAGTTTCTGTAATTCAAGAACTAAGATGTATACCAGGGAATGTTCTAACTCTTGAAGGTCTAGTAGGTAGACTCGCTACTTTTGAGCTATCTAACTTTGATTATTAGAAACCTAAGAATATTGAATCTGCTTTCAAATCTAAGTTATCATTGAAAGAACCTAATGTGAAGAAGAAAAAGACAAAACATGTGTTCAGTGACAATGATATAGATGAGGAAGATGTATATAAACTTGAAGCACTACTAGAAAGGAGATTTCACAAAGATAAAGGAAAGTTTAAAGGTAAACTACCTATCATTTGTTTCAATTGCAATGAGGTTGATCATATTGTTGCTAGATGTTCGAAGAAGAAGAACTATAGAGGTGGTGACAAGGAAAAAAGTAGAAGAGATGAAGACATCAAAGATTCCAAAGGCAAAGGAAAGAAGTCTTGCCACATTGTTGAAGAGGAAACAAGAGATGAATCTAATAAACATGATGATGAAGTGGTGTATGTTGCAATGAAGGATGAATCTGACATTGATAGTGGGTGTTCACATCACATGATCGGAGATAAAAGTAAGTTCATTACCTTGAATTTTTATGATGGAAATAGTGTAAGATTTGGTAGTGATGCACCATGTTTGATAAAAGGAAAAATTTTATCAAACTCATAGAATATATTTTATGTGACAATGCTTACCATGTTGAAGGACTTAACTATAATCTATTGAGTGTGTCACAACTGAATAATTCAAGATGTAAGGTTGAGTTCAAAAACAAGATTTCTAAGGTATATGATACTGATGGAAAATTGATTGGAAAGGGTGATCAAACTAGGAGTAATCTATTTTACCTTGATATAAAGGATACTACTTGTCTAGTTGTAAAATTTGATGATGTTTGGCTATGGCACAAGAGGTTATGTCATGTTAATTTTAATAACTTGGCCAATATCAATAACATGAGAAAAGTTAGAGGTTTTCCTAAGTTGAAGAAGCCTAATAATATAATGTGCAAACAATGTCAGTTAGGCAAAATGACAAAGTCAAGTTTTAAGAGTAAAAGTCATACCTCTAAAGGAATACAAGAGATTGTTCATACTGACTTGTGTGGACCAATTGAAATACAAAGCTAAAAAGGAGATAAGTACATTATGTTGCTTGTTGATGATTATTCTAGAGTGATGACAATTATGTTTCTAAAATAGAAATCTGATGTTTTCCAAATTTTTAAGTGGTACTTAGCAAGAGTTGAGAAGGAAACAAATAAATGTTTGAAATGTTTGAGATATAACAAAGGAGGAGAATTTACATCAAATGGGTTTGAAATGTTTTGTAATGAAAAAGGAATCAAAAGAAAAACATCTACTCCTAGAACCCCTGCACAAAATGGAATTGCTAAAAGGAGGAACATGTCTATAATAGACCATGTTATGACACTCATGATGGAGAAAAATGTTTCTTTGAAATACTGGAGAGAAGCTGTAAGTATAGCTGTTTATACCTTAAACCGTGTACAAGTCAAAAAAGGTACTCATTCAACACCCTTTGAACTATGGTATGGATACTCACCAATGTAAAATATTTTAAGGTATTTGAAAGCAAATTCTTTATTCTCAAAGATTTCAAGAATGGTAAACTAGATGCAAAAAGTGAAGAAGGTATATTCCTAGGTTATTCCATAAGAAGTAAAGCTTATAAGTGTTTAAATACTAACATTAATAAAGTTGTGGAAAGTGGAAATGTGAAATTTGATGAATATATAAAAGTATATGAGGTTGAACCTATGAAGGAACTAATATAATACAAATCATGTGTATACTTTTATGAAGGTATGCCTACTGAAGAAGATGTTGCAAATAAAGTTACAAATCAATAACAAGTTTCAGTGATTGTTGAGTCACATACTATGAATGTCAAGTTGCATTTGAGAAGAAAGCTACATTTAGATGTCAAGTTATAGAATGAAGTTGAGGCACATTCTGATTCTAAGATTAGTGTATATGAAAGAAATGTTGAACTACCTAACAAAGATGTACATAGTGACTTAAAAGTTGAAGGACCAAATGAAGAAACCAGAGCTGAACCAAGATTGTCTAAATATGTCAAGAGATATCATCCTGCTACACAAATCATTGGAGATAAAGATGCTAGACCAATGACAAGGAACAAGTTGAGAAATGATACATGTTTGTTGAGCATGAAAGAACCCAAAATAGTGAAATATGCCTTAGAAGATGTGAATTGGAGTAAAGCCATGGAAGAAGAGATTGAACAAATTGAGAAAAAAAAGATGTGGACTCTAGTTCCTAGACTAGAAGACAAAAATATGATTGGCACCAAGTGGGTATACAGGAACAAGCTAGATGAAAATGGTGAAGTCATAAGGAATAAGGCAAGATTAGTCTACAAAGGATATGCACAAGAAGAAGGAATTGACCATGGAGAAACATTTGCCCCTATTGCTAGATTTCAAGGAGTAAGAACTCTACTTGCTTATTTTGCATACAAAGGTTTCAAATTTTATCAAATAGATGTTAAATCTATATTTTGAATGGTATATTAGAGGATGAAGTTTACATAGAATAGCCAGAAGGATTTGTTGATGTTAACAATAGAAACATGGTATGTAGATTACACAAAGCTTTATATGGTTTGAAGCAAGCACTGAGAGCATGGTATGAGAGACTTCATAATTATCTTGTGAAGATTGGATTTGAGAGGACTGATGATAATAGAAATCTATACTTGAAGATAGAGAAAGGCAAAGGTATTTTGTTATCTAAAATTTTTGTTGATGATATCATATTTGGAGGTCAAGATTATTTATGTAAGGCTTTTGCAAATGAAATGAAGTAAGAATTTAAGATGTCTATGTTTGGAGAGATCAAGTTCTTTGTGGGTTTTCTATTACATCAGATGAAATATGGTATCTACATCACTCATTCAAAGTATGTCAAGGAGATACTAAAAAAATTTGGATTGGAGGACTCCAAGCCATTAAGTACACCTATGGTGGTAGGATATTAATTGTCAAAGAATCATGATTCAATAGAGGTAAATCAAACATTAGACAGGTCTATGATTGGCAATTACAATATGTAGTACATAGCAGACCTAATATTGCATTATTTGTAGGGATAGTTGCAAGATTCTCTACTAATCCCAAGGAGAATCATTTGATGGCTATAAAGAGAATAATGAGATATCTAAGAGGAATAGAGGAATATGGTCTATACTACAAGAAAAATTATTGATGTTGACCGGGCTGAAAACATTGATGATAGAAAGAGCACTAGTGGAGGAGCATTTTTCTTGGGCAAGAGGCTGGTTACATGGACTAGCAAGAAACAAAACTGCATTTTCCAATCTACTACTGATGTTGAATATGCTACTATTGTTGTAAATTGTACAACTACTATTTTCATAAATTGTATAAACATTGTATGGATCAAACAGCTACTCAAAGGTATGAAGGAAGAGATCATTGAACTAGTGATACTTTATTGTGATAATACAAGTGCTATAAATATATCAAATTCAAGATTAGAAAATTCAATGGCCAGAATTTTCAGTTATGGAAAAATGCAGATGGAAGATTATTTGTATCAGAAGGATCAATGGAAGCCATTAGAAGGGAAAGCTAAGAGATAAGGAATGATCACAAATGAAGATTGGGAGATGTTGGATAGGAAGGCATTAGGATCTATTTGATTGTGCCTTGCGCCGTCTGTAACATTCAATATATCAAAGGCAAAAATGACTGTAGAATTTATGGAGACACTGGCTAAGTTATAGGAGATATCCTTAGCTTCAAATAAGGTATTTCTTATGAAGCATTTATTTAATATGAAAATGGGTGAGGGAAGATCTATAATAAATCATTTAAATGAGTTTAAAACAATCACTAGTCAATTGTCATTGTATAAATTTCATTCAATGAAGAGGTTAGGGCTCTCTTAATTTTATGTTAATTGCCAAAAAGCTAGAATATCTTGGTTATGGTTGTAAGTAACTTTGTCTCTAGTTCAAATACTTTGAAATTTGATGAAGTTGTTGGTGTTATCCTAAGCAAGGAAATGTGCCATAAAATCATAGGTGAAACTTCAACCTCATTAGGTTTCGCATTGAATGTGGAGAATAGAGGAAGAATAAGTCAAAGAGGAAAAGGACCTTCACATGAAAAGTCATGAGGGAAGTCAAAGAAAGGATGTTCTTAGTCTAAAGCAAAGAAAGATTGTTGGTACTGTGGAAAACCTAGTCACTTGAAGAAAAATTGTTGGTCTCAGAAAAATAAGCAAGAAGATGAAAATGAAGATGATACTAAGGAAGCTAATATTGCAAGTAATTATTTACAAGATGCTTTAATCTTATGTCTAGATAATGCTAATGATTACTGGGTAATATATTTTGGGGCCTCATTGCATGCTACACCCCATAGGAAATATTTTCAAGATTATGTTCAAGGTGATTTTGGACAAGTATATTTGGGTGATAATGAGCCATGTCCTATTGTTGGAAAAGGAAAATTAAAGATCAAGTTGCCAAATGGAAATGACTAGATGTTGTAGGAGGTAAGGCATATCCCTAATTTAAGAAGAAATTTAATTTATGCAGGACAACTAGGTAGGGAAGGTTGTGTAGTCATGTTTATAGACAATGTCTAGAAGGTAACTAAAGTTTCATTAGTATTAGCTAAAGGTGCAAACATTGGCACATTGTACTTGTGTACTAGGAACACTTATTCCACTTTAGTTGCTACTGATATTGATAATGCAGGGAAAGCTACTATAAATGTTGCAACAACGTATTCAATTGTTTGGCACCATAAGATTGGGCACATGAGTGATAAAGGGATGAAAATCCTTCAATCTTTTTCTAGGGTTGAAAAATATTGATTTAGAGTTCTGTGAAAACTATGTTTATGGTAAATAGAGAAGAGTTAGATTTCTCAGAGTTGGAAAAGAGAAGAAGTATGAGAAGTTAGAGCTAGTGCACTTGGATGTGTGGGGACCAGCTCAAGTATCATCTCTTGGTGGCTCTTGTTACTATGTTATTTTCATTGATGACTCAACTCAAAAGACATGGGTGTATTTTCTAAAGCAAAAATTTGATTTCTTTGAAACTTTCAAGAAATGGAAATCTTTGGTTGAAAATGAGATAGGAAAGAAGCTAAAGTCTCTCAGATCGGATAGGTGAGTATTGCAATAAACCCTTTGAAGATTACTATTTTGTTAATGGAATTAGAAGGTAGAAGACTATTCCAAGAACTCCACAAGAAAATTGTGTGTCTGGTAGGATGAATAGGAAAATCATGGAACATGCAAGGAGCATGAGATTGCATGTTGGGTTGCCACTTCATTTTTGGGCAGATGATGTAAACACTACTATCTATTTGGTAAATAGAGGACCTTCAACTCCTTTGGATGGTGGTATTTCAAAGGAAGCATGGACTGGTAAAAGGGTAAATTATTCATTTATGAAAACTTTTGGTTCTAAAGATTTTGTCCATGTTGATAAAGAAAATAGAAGCAAGCTTGATTCTAAATCTCAAAAATGTACCTTCATTGGATATGGAATAGATGACTATGGTTATCAATCATGGGATTTTGAAAATCTGAAAATAATTAGAAGTATAGATGTTATATTCAATGAGAAGGTCATGTACAAAGAATAGTTTTAGGAAAAGAATCATGAACATGTCAAAGAAGATTATGTTGTTTTGGATGAGACTCCTAAAAAATGAAATACCACTGGTATTTGATGCTTAGTAGCAACATGTTATCTCACAAAATCCTGTAAGTGTTAGATTCTCTATTCGATTGAGTAGACCTCATGAAAGGTTTTCTCCTTCTTTATACTCTATTTTATTGACTAATTATGGTGAACCAGGAGTATAAATTAGATCAAATTATTTTTTCTTTCTAACTATTTATTAGTGAACATGTTGTCCTCCAAAGAAAAACATACAAATTAACCCCAAAGCCTAGGTAGGAAGTTTGAATATGCACTAACAATTGGGTCACTTCACTATTGAAAAGCGTAAGTGCCCTTTGAATTTATCTGGGTACAACTCCCCATATATGATTTACAATGAATCCACATAAATACAAATGTGAATGCTTTTAACCAGAAAGCACAAAAGGTTTACAAACATCTATCTGTAAACACAAAATAGATGCGAAAAAACTAAGCAGATAAAGGAAATAGAAAATAAATGACACAAAGTCCATTTATTCAAGCATTACATTATAGAAATAACACAGCAAAAAGACAAAGTATTCATCCCAAATACACAAAAAAACCATAGCACCAAGTCCAAAGGATAATCATGATCACAATTAAATGCAACAAACACACGTTTAAAGAAAAGCAATACCACTCCAAGTTGAATATTGATTAGAAAATATACATTTAAATTCAAATTTTTAATATGTTGTTGTTATCCCTTCTCTAAAAATTAAAAAATGATAAAGATTCTACTAATTTTGTATACTACTTGCTATCTGGAAATACAAATCCCTTCCCCTACATTGCAATAGAATAGAAAAGAACACAAAAACTTCCCCTCTTAGAAGCCAAAAGTTTGGAGAAAAAAGGTAATCTTCCCTCCCCCAAAATTAGAACCCCAAGACCATGTTTCTATGGTCTATTTAATAGTTATTCACTCTCATAACCATTTAGTTATATAAGTAATTCTTGAAAGTGAATAATTTTGGATTAATAATCGTATCAAGTCTTTTGGTTTTTTCATCTCTTTTTCTCCACATGCATTTAGTGACAAGTGGCTTAGTGAATATTTTGAGTTTCATAATTTCACTTTCACATATGCCCCTCTATAATACCTGGCATCCCACTTTAATGGTTAATAGGTACTTTGAAACACATGACCATAATGCTCAAGCAACACACCCAAACTTATTTTAGCTATTGTTGGACTGGATTGGCATTCTATCAAATAATGTGTAGTCAATGTTTTTGTGACCTCTAAAATATATAAAAGGCACTAGATGACTTGCAAGGTCTTTAATTAACTGACTTCCTATTGTTGTAGACACTACCATTCTTAACCTAATACACATACCTTATGTGCTTATGTGATACGTGACCTTTCTAATATATCATCATGTATTATGTCTTCTCCTTGTTGTCATTGTGCAAGACAGGTGTTATATTTCTATGCATGTAGAGCTTTTTTAATGTTTATCTTGATTGTATCTTATTCCCACAATGGATGCCATAATCAAATAAGTGTGATGTGAAACAAATGCTTGAGGCATGATTTGATAACCAATCATTTGGTTGTTTGCTCCTTCTCCCATGTCACTTTGACAACTTTGGTGCCTTGACATGTCTCCCAAATGGAGGTCCACGACTTACCCATAAAGTCGACACATGTATCTATAGCCACCATGGTCTGTAGTTCATAGTGTTTTACTTCTACCTCTACAATGAATCCACCATATTTTATACAGGCTTCCCTTTGTCAAATTTTTAAAAAACTTCATCTGCCATATCGATGCCTACACATCGTGCATGTAGATTCGAAGGACAAAAGTTTAGGTATTATGTCAAAAACTTCACGTGCATCAATTGTGTGCAGTTTCAAGATAGTTTTGGCAATAAAATTTTTTTTATGTCAAGTTCCTTCTTGTGATACAAAGCCATATCATGGGAGGATGTCTAGGATGGAAGTTCAGAGAGTTCATGACTTGGTGCATTCTTGGAATATATCAGTTGAATATCCATTTTCTTGGCTCAACCTTCAAAAATTAACATCAATATTCTACAAAGCACATTATGTGTATCTCTACATATTGTCACCTCCATATGCTAATCATACTTGAGAATTCTGCCAATTTTTGCACTCAAAACCTACATTTATACATGTTATTATTTGAACAAAATGACTCACTGTCATCGATTTGACCCCTGGCGAAAGTGTCACTGCATAAAAACTTTGAAACTTTGTGCAGGCAAATGAGCTTTTTCTACAAGACATTTTATCTAATCTTCCACATGCTTTAATTGTGCCTCCACAATGAATGCATTGCAAGAAAGGAAAAAGACTATATGTGATTTGGAGACAGTGAATTTCCATGAGTTGTGACCATTGGCATTTAGTCAAATGGTTCGCATGCTTCCAAACTATCACCATATTTGCAATCAATGTTTTCAATAATCATTATTTTTCCCTCTACATCTTGTCTTTCAACAAGGTATGATAACATATTTTGCTACTGTAAATATTAGCTTATCCACAACAAAATTTAACCTATTTGTTTCAAAACCCCATGTGCACATGTTGGCATTCAGCACATGACTTCTTTGCAGACCATGTGTAATTCTCATCATGGCTTGGAATGTAGGAACCCCTTGTAACATATTTGAAATTTCTTACTAGGACTAATAACACATAATGTTAGTGAGCATCTTCTAATGTGACTTGACTATATTTGGCCTATGAGCATCATTTGGTGACCTTTCGGGCTGTCCACATGAAAGTGTTGGCATTTTGTCAAACAATTGTGTGATGACCTCTTGACTTTGCCATCATTTCTGGGCATCATACAAGATATTCATCAAAGAGCATTTCATGTCTTGGGCTTGGTAATGAGCTAAAAAGCTAAGATGTGACACACAACTTTGGTTAGTGACCAATCAAGCTTATTTTGTCCAAGAAGTTACACATATGTAATTTGAGATCCCACTATGAGCTTGTCTTTGGGAAGCAAGTGTGCACACGAGCATCTATCAAGATTGAGCATTTAGAATTATGAATGAGCATTTGGGTTCTCATCTTATTAATGAGGTTTTATAATAGGATTATAAGACTTCTTTCTATTGAAATGCTCTTCAAACTAGGATTAAAAAATCACCTATACTTGTACCTTCCTGATTACTATAAGATGATAAACTTCAAATCTTTTGAATCATCATGATCTGAAACTTTAGAAAAGGACTTGAACATATATGATTTTGATGCATCTTTTGAACCTCTAAAATCTAGGAATCTACAAATTGAACCACTTCAAACCACTTTGAACCATAGTCTAAAGGGGTTCAAGACCACAAATTGGAAATTTAATTACTAGGTCCACATGGGTACCAACACCATTGTAGCAGTAAAGAAATTTCTTAACAGAGTTGACTTAACAATCATTTTGTAAATCCTCTAACAAGGTGACATTTCATGATTGAAGTTTTTGAAGACCTCTAACCATAACACTCCTAAAAGGGTGATCTAAATCCTCTAACAATGTCATACTTAACAATATGTTTTGTAACTTTTAACAAGGTTGGCTCCTAATAAGGCTCACTTTAGAAGAGTGAAAATTGTTATGACTAATTACAAGGTGGTTTTTTCCAAATTGGGTTTCCACATTAAATATTGGTGTCATCTGTGTTCATGTTATTTTCTTATGCTTTAAGTTTCTACAACTAAGTTACTAAAGGATAAAATAGATCAATAATCTTAAGATTGCTTTGTTAACTAATTAATAGTAAAATTCTAATGTTAACTGAGCAATTCTATATTGTATGATAAAGGAAAGATTGTATTGACATCTAAGGAAAAAGGATTTGTTTTTGTGGTAATTGATTCACCCCTCCCCACTTAGTTACTCCTCTTACATTTCCAACAATTGGTATTAGAGAAATTGGTGCTCACAAGAAAAGGTTTTCAAAACCTAAGCTAAAGATCAAGATGTCTTACAAAAGGGAGATCCCTAAACTTAATAGAGAAAACTTTTCAACATGGTAGGAGTTGATGAAGCTTCATATATTAAGCATCAATGATGTTTATGTATTCTACCTAGAGAGAGAAATTATTGGAAACATAGGATATGCTAGGTTACTAAGAGGGGAGGGGTGAATTAGAAACCAATAAAAATTAATCTTATTTCACTAATTAATCCTTCATATATATTCTAATCTAATTGTATTCATGAAAAACTAAAAGTATTAAAACATTCATAACACTTTGACACAAGATATGGTGACCCATAAACCTTCTGAATAGAAAGAAAAATTGGGGTGGGGATGTATTGGTCTTAGATTGGTTTTTATAACTGAGTGTTAACACACTTAACCAATTTTCATGTTAAAGTTGAGTACAATATACACGCCGAGCCATAGTATGTGTTGAGCCATAAATCCAATAGGTGCCGAGTAAACTTCAAGTGCCAAGCATGATACATGTGCTGAGTGACTTCAGGTGTTCAAAAAACCATATGTGTCGAGTCACAATTGATGTCGAGCAAGATAGAATTACTATGTGTGTCGAGCAAGCTAGAATCCTATACGTGCCAAGCATCAGTAATCAATATGTGTCGAGTAACACAGAATTAGCATATGAGTTTGTGCCTTCAAAAACTCAAATGTAAATTGTTTTAGGATGAATCATGAAGAACTTTAGAGGTAAGATTGAATCTTTTGCATTATCTATGCAATTAGCATGCAACCAATAAGAAAAATGGAGAATGCATGCAATCAATAAGAAAAGTATAAGGATTTGAGCAAGAAAACAAGTTCATGGATTCAAACCTAACCCAAAGTCTTGGAAGATTTTATAAGAAGGTAAAAACCCCACAATTTGAAGTTGTTGAGTTGATAAAAATTTGAAGAGAGTGAATTGTAGAACAGAACAATAGCAGAGGTGTCAAGACTTAGAAAATTGATTAGCATTGCAGAACACAATTGATCAAAACAAAGTAAAAGGGTTATGCACAAACATCATATCATAGAGGATTAGAATAGAGAGAGAAAATCAAGAGCCTAAAATCAGTAATAAAGGATTGTAAGCTATCAAATTCATTCAATTTAATACTCTCTAGCAATTGTATTAGGAAGAAAATCCTATGTTGATAGGTTAGCTTAACAACTATGTTGTAGAACCTTTAACAAGGTGATAAATCCTTTTACAAAGTAACACTTCAAGTAAGTGTTTGTAAAATCCTTTGAACGGGTCACTTTTGATAGATTGTAAAGCCTTTAATAGGGTAGGCCTCTAACAGGGCAAACCATTAGAAGTGGTCAAACAATATTGCTACAATGATAAATTGTGGGTATCATCCCCACCCCAGTTTTACCTTCTCATTTATGGAGGGTTTCTAGGTGACCAAAATCTGGTGTCATGTGTCTTGATGCATGCCTTTACTTTATGTTTATTTGATATGTTTACATGCATGCAATTTATTTTCAGTTAAAATCTTTTATTGTTAAATTGTGTTACTTCTTATTCAAACCCCCCCCCCCCCCCCAAAAAAAAGTAATCTTCCCATTTGTATATTTCAACAATTGGTATCAGAGCAAGGTTCTCACAAGGAGAAGCCTTATAGCTTAGAGAAAAGATCTAAAGATGGAAGTCTACAAACTTGGGAAGGTCATAGAGAACTAGGTGATTGACATACAACTCTTTCTACACAACTTGGAGGAAGCCAGAGAAGAGTAGAGAAAATCCTTAAAGAGAAGAAAGGATATTGCCATAGCTAAGAATGACACACAATACAAGGATATTGACACCACAAAAGTGTTTGCTAGTGGAGATAGCCAAGAGTTTGATGTAGCAATAGCAGACCTGATGGAGAAAAATAGGGCTCAAGCAGAAGAGATCAGATCTCTCAAAATTGAGCAAGAGTCACAAGCCATGATGTTGTGTGAGATAACTAAACAGAAGAAAAGAGCCATTGAAGACAGGGCAATTATTGAGGATTAAAAAAGAAACCTTTCCAATAGGTTGGAGGAGAAGTCAATAGAACTTGGAAGGGTTTCCAACATGTAGCTAGACACCCTTAGCCAAGTGATGAATGCTCATCATCGGCCAAATGTCAAGGATGTTGAGATCTCCTCACTAAAAATGCAAGATGAACAACTATAGAATGACTTGAGAAGAGAAAAGGAGATATCAAAGAGCTTCAACAAATCAATTGAAGCCATTAAAAACTTTGAACAACTATTGAAATCACCAAGATCCAGCAATGACACTTTAAGACTAGGTTTGACCAGTACTAAAGAAGGAAAGTCATCAAAGAGTGTGGAGGAAAGAAGTGACTAAGGTAAGAACACTAAGCCCACTTGTCATTTCTATGGTAAAAAGGGACATACTTCTAATGTATGCAGGAGTAAGAAGGTCAATCAGTAGGAAAAACCCAAGAACAAGGGTCACTGTCACAAATGCAATAAACAAGGACACCAGATATAAGATTACAGAACCAAAACTATAAGAACAACAAGATTTGAGGGTCACTACTACAACTATAAGAAGTATGGTCATAGAGCTTTTGAGTGCAGATCAAAGCCTATGTGGACACCAAACCAACTAGAAAAAACTAAAAGCCATGGACACCACTATAGTTGGGACTGCAATACTAGGAAGAGCTATCACTATTGTCACGAGTATGGGCACATTCTTGAAAATTGCATAAGAACACATTTTAGTAACAACTATAATAGATGGTTGAGTCAAACTGCATGCTTTAGTTGTCTAAAGACAAGACATATCAGCAAGTTTTGTCCAACCAACTTTGAGGCACCAAATTCTAAGTTCAACAAAGGAAAAAGCAAAGGTTGATGTTGAACACATCAAAAAAAAAAAAAAAACAACATGGAAAAGAAGAGATGGAGGCAGCACATCCAATGGAGGGATCACTTCACCCAAGAGGTCAAGTTGTCACACCTCATCCAATTAAGAAAGAGAAGGTGTATGGGACTGATATACAAAGCTATATCATACATTAGTTCCAAGACAAACAGGTGTTGCAAAGGAGAGATCAGCATAAGTAAAGATGCAAAGTTAAAACGTAAAGTTTTCGCAAGTGTTGCCAAGTTGCCCTCAGATGCCGAGTAAAATCCTAGTGCATGTTGAGTAGTCTGTTGTAATCAAGTTGGTAGTGGATGCTGAGCTAATCTTAGTTGATGTCGAATAAGGGAAACTTCAGTTGGTGCTGAGTGGTTGAAAATCAGTGGATGCCAAGTAATGTTGAAATGCTTAAGGAACTGAGTGAATAGTTGTCATCACAATAAGTATTAAATGTAGCTAAAATAAGGTATACGATCACATTCTTCTTCATTGCAATCAAAGAGTGAAGATAAAGAAGAGAGAAAAGTGATTTTTGAGTAGACAAACCAGTGTTTGAGTAGATTTCAATCATGATTTAGCATTGTTACATCAATCTAGAGGTATTTATTCAAGCGTTGAGTTATGTAGTCTCTATTTTTCTTCAAATTCAAACCCTACAAAGACAAAATGGCATCCAGCTCAAGAAAAACTCAATACAAAGAGTTGTTTGAGGTTCAACTTGTATCAAACCAAGTCAAGCAACTAGATTTTTTCCCTATCTCAAAGGTTGCATACAAAAATGACCCAACTAGTGTCCTATCTATCATACCCCCTAAGGTAGTTATGGTGCAAGATGCTAGAAGGTGCTACAATTGCAAGATTGGAGCCATAGGTGAAATAGAAATTAGGGAAATTTATGATAAGCTATGTGTGAATGGAGCCTTGAAAGATGAATTCAAAATTTTTGAAACCAACAGTTTGACTCGTTGTCTCAAATCCCCCACAATTTTCAAGACTAAATGGATTAGGCTAGTGCTTAGTAGGATTCATGATGGGAGCATATGGTTAGAAGATGGCCCAGTGAAAATTTTCAAAAGAATTTTGCATAGAGTCACAAGATACCCAACCCTAAATTGGCAAAAGACCATTAGGAGTGACTCCAAAGAAGTAATTGAAAAGAATACTGGAGCCAAATGGAACAAACATAGGATGAACATTGATACCATCCAAGATCCCCTCATCAACTTTGTTGTTAGAGTCATCTCACATAAATTCTATTAGTCTAGTAGACTAAACAATGTTCCATGCATTGCAGTGGATGTGGGATATAAACTTGTTAAGAAAGATCACACCTATGATCTTGCAGAGTTGCAACTCCAACAAATTAATGAGAATTTAGGAGAAGAAAGGGTGCATAGTATAAATTTGGTGCAATTTTGGTTTGTATTTTCTTCTATGTATAGAATGATTTTCCTTCTTTTGGTAAAGTAGTGTGGAAAGAAAACAGGTCAATAATAGCTCAAGTTAATGAATACATTGAATAGATGGGAGTCAATTTTGAAACCCTTATGACCAGCTATTTTGATGACTTCAATAAGACAATGAAGCAAAATCCAAGAACACATGTTTCCTTAGTATAAAAACATGTGAATGATGTATGTTTTCTAGTAGATATTGATTACACATACATACAAGCTGCCATACCAAGGATCAAATGGTTAAGGCCTCTAGGCTATTAGATCAACATAGATGAGGCATCTGCAATAATCACAACTTTGCTTGTAGAAGATATTGATAAAATTGCTCCTCATTTTGGAACCTATGATGTGGTTAGGTCCAAAGTTGACATGGAATTGAAAACAGCTTCCACCATTAAAAGAAAAGATAAATTGGGGAAGAAGTTGAAGGAAATATTTGGAGAGGGCATAGTAGCTGAGGACGAAGAACATGATGAAGATGATGAAGATGAAGATGAATAGGGGAAAGGCCCATTACAGTTAACACAAGGCTTGAGGGAGGATGAAAAAAAAGAGGGAAGAGAAAAGAACAAAAATACCTAGCTACATAGCCCAAGGGAAAGAACAAAGCTACAAAGCTAAGCCTACCCAAGCCAACTACAAGGGTAGACACCCAGGAAACTACCCAAGTTGCAAAAGAATAGGGGAAAAAAATGGTAACAAAGAAAGGAGGGCCTAAAAAACCAAAGAAAAGAAGAAAATATGTTGCACCTCCTGAATCAGACGAAGAAAAGACAAAATCTAATGAAGATCAATATAGATTGGTAAGATGTTCCACCAAATCTAAATTAGAAAATGTTTGCAATAACATTAGAGACAATGCAGATTTATGTGGTTTAAGGATATTCATTTCAATAAACTATCAAGGGAAGAATAAAACATAGTGGAAGAGTCTATCTACACTATGATGGCTAAGTTCAAGACCACCCCACTTGAACTAGACAATTCAATGCCTAACGAGCTAAGCTCCATTGTAGAGAATAAATGGCATTACTATCTTAAAATGGAGAAGGAGATTAGGGAGTCCACACTAGCTTGTGTGATGCCAGAATTGACTAAAGGTCTAATTACAAAGGCAAATAAGAAGCATGGGATCAAATTTGCACCCAAATATAGAGCTTTTAAAATTTTGCAAAATCAAATTGAAGATGTTGTGCAAAAGTCCACACTCATGTGGAAGGTCTTATATGGATTGCAAATAGTGAAGGAAGGAGAAGAAGATCCTTTTGAAGGAAAGGATGATGAAGAGAAGGTAGAAAAGGAAGAGAAGGAAGAGAAACAAGAAGAAGAAGAGGAAAAAGAAAAAGAAGAAGAAGAGATTAAATAAAAAGAGGAAGAAGGTGAGAAAGAAAAGGAAGAGGAAACAATGGAGAAGAAGACACAACAAGGTCAAGAGGAAACATCTGAAGAGTAATAGGAAGAATAGAGTGTTCAAGACACCCAAATGCCACCACCAAGTCCTCTACATATAGCACTTGCAGATACAGTAACTGTGAAGGATGTTCCTAACATTGCATGTCAGAACATCAATCCATTGACTGCAGAGGATCTCAAAAAGATCTTTCACTAGACAACCATGCAATCATAGTTATGCTTAAACTGGGTCATGGTGAGTGTAGATGAATTGCAAAAATCCATAGCTGAAATCACAAAGGAGAAAGTGAGCATACAAGAACCACCTTCAAAACCTCCTATAGCTATAGCAGATCAACCAAAAGAGCAAGAAGCACAGGACACAATTGCTATGGTTGATTCATCAATAATAGACACCACAACTATCGAGGAGCTAGCAAAAGAACAAATAGGACAAGATGTCACTACTGCACAAAGTCAAGGTGCACCTCCTCAAATCACCATCATTGATCAAGCAAAAATGTGGACAAGGAAGTGAAGAAATCTCCAAAAGAGAAGGAACAAGAGGTAATTCAAACATTGGTCAATCTACCTACTACTAGGACTCCCATTAAAAAAATGAGCACTAATATGGTACCTTTGAAAATGTCAGCACCAGGCTTAAGCTCCACAAAGGTGACAAGGGTACTTTATTATGGAGACCCTAAACTTGATGAAGAAATAATCATACCAAGCTACAACTCAAGAACAATGAACTTGGATCATATTTATGAAGTGCAAGAGGCACTAGAGAAAAGGAAGAATCGGGAGATACTTAGAAATGAGTATAGGCAAAGACAAGCATTAGTTGAGATCAAAGATATATTTCTTGATGCCTTTAGCCTGCAAGTACTTGATGAAACTAAGCCCATTATGGAGAAATTATCCAACATAGTGGACCAGGTAATCTAAAACTATTAGAATGGTCTCAAAGGAAATTCTAGATAAAAGTCAATGAGAAGATATCTAGTGAAATAGCACTTACAGAAGTTGAACTGGCCAAGAAAATAGAAAAGTTCAAGCCAATACTTGAGAACATTTTCTCATTGTATTCCAAATTGTATGACTCATCATATTTCACACAGGAAACAAGCCAGAAGATACTGAGTTTGGAGGGAGATTTGAAGGAATCTAGCTCATAGCTACTAATCAACTAGCTCAATGTGAGAAGCATTTTACAACATTGCTTCACACAGAGAAGGAACTAGTTGTATTAACAATAGAAGAGGCAAACATAAAGGAAAAACTTGTACAGATTCAGTCAGCCATCACTCCCCACATGGAGGTACTTCACAAAGAATAGGCCTATGTTGAGAATGTCTTGCAGAAAGATCCAAATCTTTCAACTTTAGATGACCTTATTCACCTTGCAGCAGAGATAGCCATCCAACTTAAAGCTCTACAAATTGCATTATACAATTGGGATGCTACTCTAAAGATCATCGTGGAGGTAAACAAAACATTTTTGGCAAAGTGTTCAATTAATCCCTAGAACCCTTGACATAAGTGTCAAAAAGGGAGAGATTAATAACTAAGGGGGAGAATAAAGGGAGAATAACAAAAAGGAAATATATTGATTAGAAAATATATTGTTGCATTCTTTTGGAGGGAATAAATCAAAAAGGGAAGATTGTACATACCCTATGATAGCCAAAAAGAGGGAGACATGATGAAAGGGGAGACTGAATAACATTACAAGTGTAGAACAGGTGAAAATAGAGTAGATAGAATAGGCACAGCAAGAGGCAATGATATATCAGCATGAGATAGATGTAGCATAAAGTGTATTAGAATTTTTTTTGGATAAAGTAGTGGCACATCAGCTCAGGGGGAGTTACAAGATTTTGAGGTATATTGTCTCATACAAAATTTTGAACAAATTTTTGAAGTTTTGTACATATGCCAAAAAAAAAAAATTGTACTCATAAGATCAATTATAATGCTAGTTAAGTGTTTTTGACACTCATTTCAAAGGGGAAGATTGTTGGTCTTAGATTGATTTTGACAATTGAGTGTCAACACACTTAACGAATTTTCATGTTGAAGCCAAGTACAATATACATGTTGAGCCACAGTATGTGCCAAGCCAAAAATCCAATAGGTTTCGAGTAAACTTCATGTGCCAAGAATGATACATGTATTGAGTGACTTTAGGTGCCAAGTGAACCATATGTGCCAAGTCACAATTGATGTTGAGCAAGACAGAATTACTATGTGTGTCAAGCAAGCTAGAATCCTATATGTGTCAAGCATTAGCAATCAGTTTATGCCGAGTAACATAGAATCAACATATGAGTTTGTACCTTCACAAACTCAAATGTAAACCATTTTAGGATGAATCATGAAGGACTTTAGAGATAAGATCAAATATTTTGCATTACTTATGCAATCATCATGCAGCCAATAAGAAAAATGGAGAACACATGCAACCAATAGGAAAAGTATAAGAATTTGAGTGGGAAAACAAGTTCATGGATTCAAACCTAACCCTAAGTCTTGGAAGCCTTTATAAGAAGATAAAGACACCCATGATTTGAAGTTGTTAATTTGATGAAAAGTTGGAGAGAGTGAATTGTAGAACAGAACAATAGCAAGGGTGTCAGGACTTAGAGAATTGATCAGCATTGTAGAACACAGTTGATCAGAATAAAGCAAAAGGGTTACACACAAAAATCAGATCACAGAGGATCAAAAAAGAGAGAGTAGATCAAGAGGCTGAAATCAGAAATAAAGAATTGTAAGCTATCAGGTTTATTCAATATAATACTCTCTAGCAATTATATTAGGAAGAAATCTGATGTTGATATGTTAGCTTAACAGCTATGTTGTAGAACCTTTAACAAGGTGATAAATCCTTTTACAGGGTAACACTTCAAGTAAGTGTTTGTAAAATCCTTTAAACAGGTCACTTTTGATAGAGTGTAAAGCCTTTAATAGGGTAGACCTCTAATAGGGTAGACCATTGGAAGTGGTCAAACAATATTGCTGTAGTGATAATTTGTGGATATCATCCCCACCCCAATTTTACCTTCTTATTTATGGAGGGTTTCTAGGTGACCAAAATATGGTCTTATGTGTCTTGATGCATGCCTTTACTTTATGTTTATTTGATATGTTTACATGCATGCAATTTATTTTTAGTTAAATGTTTTTATGGTTAAAGTGTATTAATTTTTATATTTCAATAGGATGATACCCACAAGCTTTAGTAGTACAGTTTAAAGTTGGCTAGTTAAGGCATACAATTGATCACTTCTGATGATCTTCTCTATTAGGAGAAATAAGGACTACTAGGTCCACCTTGTTAAGGGATTTACAAAACATACAACGAAGTATGCACTCAGTAAAGAGATTTGCAAAAGATTGTTAAGTCTACCTTGTGAAAGGATTTAACTAATACACCTGTTAGGATGAACTAGTGGATGATCTCCGATCTGCAACTCTTATTTTCTAGTTGAGATACCTTTGAAGTGTAATGATCACCTTGTTGTGATAAGATAAATCTTTGTTACTCCTTATACTACTTGTAGCCTTCTTAATTTGTACTTCTACTCTTATTATATTCACATCATATATTCTTCTATATCTTATTTGGATGTGATACAATACATTGCATATATACCAATCCAAATTAAAATTCATCAAAGTCAACTAAAATACAAGTTTAACCAAAATACACAAAGTCAGCTCAACTACTAGTACTCAAGTTCTGAAGACAAACTCGGTGAGGTTCTTGACACTCAGCAACCATTTTCAACACTCGGCATTGTCATGCTCTTAGTAGACATAGAAGCTTGGTTCATACTAATCACTTTCAAGTATTCTAAACTTGGTCAGCATTGGTGACTCAGTGAACACTATGAAACTCAACATATAAATTGAATCACTTGGTTGATGTAGCAAGACTTGATCAACACTAAAACTGCGAGCTCAGTATAAACTAAATCACTTGGTTGAAACTTCCTAGTTTGCTCAACACTTGATTCACATCACTAATGTTGCAAACTCGATAAACATTAGAGACCATAGTTTGCACTATGCAACTCTATAAATATTGTGTAGCTTAGTTTGCATTGATACTCATCACCTCGGTAGATACTACTTGGTGTGAATGAAATATTGATTTTGGATCTCGATAGCAACTATAGAACTTGGCTATAGCAATTGTAGAACTTGGTTAACACTGTAAACTGCAAGATAACCTCGGTAGCTACTAACCATTTGACTAAGTGTGACTCACTACTAAACAAACTTGATCATAATGTCAACACAAATATGTGCCATAACCCAAGCTTATGGTTGTGGAGAAAATAAAAGAAGTAAAGGATCACAATATTATGATGATTGATATTACATCATCTTTGAACTACTCTAAATTTGATGAAGTCAAGGATTGTCCTACTACATTTGACATGTGGGAAAAGCTAAAGAAAGTTTTTGGAAGTGACAAAAATGTGCAAAGAGAAAAGGCAAAAAGTTTAAGAGGAAAGTTTGATAGATTGAAAATGAAAGAAGGTGAGAACATTGATCAATACAGTGAAAGGATCAAAGATTTTGTAAGTGCCAATAGTGGCATGTTGTGATGGTTAATTTATTGAGTTGTTAGCCTTGCCATCAAGGTTCAAATCTAATGGGGATGAGGTCCCCCATTTGTGGCCTCACTAGTTCATAGCTCCAAGTCAAACTGTTTACCCCTTTTTTTTTAAAAAAAAAAGATTTTGTAAGTGCAATCAAAGTTGCAAGAGGTCAAATTGATGATGAAATAGTAATTAGCAAGGTACTAAGAAATCTTCTTCCTATTTATACAACTAGAGTTTCAGCTATTCAAGAGATGAGATGCAATCTAGCACATGACTTAACCTTGGATACTCTTGTAGGAAGATTGACTACTTTTGAGTTAGATAAATTTTATAATTATGCTTCTTTTTTTAACAATCTTGAATCAGCATTCAAAACTAAACTGGCCCATGGTAGAAAAGGAAGCAACTCCAAAGGAAAGCAAGTTGATAGTGAAGAAGAAGACGAATCAAATGATGATCTCAAAGTCATTGAAGCTCTCCTAGCAAAAAGAGCAGCAGGAGGAAAAGGAAAATTTAGAGGAAAGATTCCATTAATTTGTTTATCATGTGAAGAAGTTGGCTACATTGTTGCAAGGTGTCCAAACAAGGAAGCTAGAGATGAAAAGAAGTTCAAAAAGTTCAAAGGAAAGAAAGACTTTAAAAGCTACAAGGACTATAAAGGCAAAGGTAAGAAATCATGTTTCATTACAAAAGATTTTGATAGTGATGATGATGAAGATGAAGTAGTTTATATTGTTGTTAAAGATGAATATTATGATGAGCAAAATGAAAAGATGGAACTTATCTCTTATGTTAGCAAAATTGATACATGGATCATAGATCATGGTTGTTCTCATCACATGACTAGTGATAAAACTAAATTTGAACATTTGGAACACTATGATGGTGGAAGTGTTAGATTTGGAAAAAATGAACTATGTTATGTAAAAGAACAAGGAATAATAGCATTAAATGATGGAATTAAATGTGAGAATGCCTATTGGGTTGACGAATTAAGACATAATCTACTCAATGTAGCACAATTGAACAATATAGGATACAAAGCTGAATTCATGAATGGCAAAGCCAAACTATTGGATAGAAAAGGAAAACTAGTTGGAACTAGCAATCAGACTAAAGGAAATTTGTTTTACCTAGATCTCAATGATATTTTTGTTGGTATTCTTTTAGAATAATTGTGAGGGTGAATAAGTTATTCAAGGTCTAGATGTACAAATAAAACATTTCTCACAATTCAATGAACCCATAAAACATTCATACCCATGCATGCATTCATTGTGTATCAACCAAAACTTATATATTACTGTCAAATCAAATTGCAAAAATATAAAGCATGAAGCACAACACATTCATCAGCACAATTGACACAATGATTTAATGTGGAAACCCAATTTGGGAAAAACCACTAGTAACATGCTACTCCTTTTTCACTCTTTTGAAGTGATGCCCTATGAAAGGCCAACCCTATTAAACACTAATAGATTTGGCATCAATTTGCGATGGCTATGTGTCACAATTACGACATCCATGTGTCACCACTGCGATAGAGATAGACGTCGTACTTATTTAGTCACAAATTATGATGTCTATTCTTTCCTGTCATAATTATGATGCCTATCTATCGCTATGCAGCCACTTATATTGACTTCAACCCTGTCACAATTCATATGCTTTCTATTGCAATTGCGACAGGGTTTTCGTCGCATCTACAGGAACCCCGTCGCAAAACTTGACCAAGTCATCGCAATTGCGATGCCGTCGACCCCAAAAATTGTGACGCAATTGCTATGGATGCAACGGTAACCACATCGCAATTTTTGTAATGGGAGTCACAATTGTGACGATCAGACAATTAAAACAAAAAAAAAATTCCATTTGTCATTAAGCCCACACCACTCCTTCCATTGGTCTTGATCTTCTATTCACTCCTTCTCTCTTCCCTAGGTCACTATCTTGATGATGGATCATGGCATACAATCAGGAAGCAAAGAGTGCACATACTTACTCAAATAGGTTCCTAAACTTACATGCCAGTCTATATGGAAAATATTAATAGCCTTTACACCTCAAAATTGGGCTTGATGAAAAATCATCATATTTTAGGAGGCCAAGGTAGGCCAGGCAATTAATGTAAATGTTCCACAAGGAACCAGTCAAAGACATTCTTCAAGCTCTAGAGGTGCACAGTTATCATCAGGTTGTGTGATTCAAATATGCACTCCTAATTTTTGGGCCATTTCATTAGAAGGGAACCACGAGATATCTATAGATGACTAGGCATTTTGTTCGAATACTATTAAATTAGCAGCATTTATGTGTATGCCTGGAAACAAAGATGGAAGATAGCCTTGGCGATGCTTCTGATGTTAAACTGAGATTATTGAGAACTTTAACAGCAGACCCAACAACTAAATTAGTCACTGTCGGAAATCTAAATTGCCTTCAATAAAAATAAAGAACTACTGTAATGTAAAAAACATTACAATTATAGCACTGCCACCCTAGTTGACAATAGAATTACAATTTAACAACTCCATCTGACAGAATATTTACTAGAAAACCTAAAAATATTTCACACTCTAAAATAACCTTTAGAAAGGTCAGCATACAATCTTTGCATGAAAAGTGAAAATTCATGTTGAGACATCTACCTCTTAATTCCCTAGTAGTATGTTATGCATACAAAGTACAGATGTTGCATCATATGATCTTAACGAAGTAGATCTAGTTGAAGGTGCAGACTGTAATAATTGCTGATAGGAAAATATAGTGATAAAATAGAATATGTCAAACGTAATCTTGCAGATCTAACTCCCAAAGTTTCACTTTTGAAATATAAACTCTTCACAGCTACAAAAATACACAGAATCATGGACACATCTGCCAGACATTTAAATGCATGCAGTTCCACCAATGGATAAAAGTGGCAACACATAATGTCCATGTAAAGATGTCATGGTGTGTACATGTAGAAAAGCTTGCTCGAAAATGAACACCATGAAAAATGATAGGCAATACCCCAAGTACAGGATATGAAAATTGAGCTTAATTCAGCAAAATATTTAATTAGAGCATAGAGCTCATGAACCAAATCTAAACCAACTTAAAGTATGAATAAGAATGAGGGTATAGAATATGATGAATTTGTGCATGTTTGCTGACAAATAACATAAACACTATTAAATAATCCCGTGTTTAAAAATGATTTACCTATAAGAAAACATATACACCAAACAAATAGGTAATTGAACCAAGTTATATGTAATAGTAAAGTGGATTACAATCTCACCAGGACAGATGTCATCAGACCAAGAGATCCAAATCCTGAAAACAGAAAATCCAGTCAGGTTTGCTTCTAAAGAAATTAATCATGTTTCCTTCCTTACAAAAACAATAGATATATGTAAGATTAGATATAATGATCAGTTCAAAGCCAGATTCAATGAAAAATAGTATTTTGGACCACTAACCCTGCGCAAAGAAATCACTCTGCACATCACCATCATAATTTTTGCATGCCCAAACATAGTCACCATCACTCTTCAAAGCATAGGCTACCATGTCATCAATAAGCCTATGCTCATAACTTTTCATGAATCAATCATTGAAAGAATTTATTGTGTGCCCGACAGAGTCAAGATAATCAACATTGCAATCTTCATATTATTGTGCCAAGAAACAAAACCAACCAGATTCCTGCTACATCATATTTAGCTTTCCAACTGGCCTCATATACCTCTTGGAAGATATCTTTAAACCTACCAATTTAAGTCACATATAAGAATAATCTCCGAGAATATGAGGATCATTAAGCTAGAGAATCATAAAGAATGATAACATGGGAAGTAAGGTGTGTTAGAGAAAAAGGTAAAAATAAGATCATCAATCCTTGTATTGATTTGAAAACATACCTTCCATCATATTTTTTTAAAATTGTGTTTTTAGTACTCAGGTAAAGTGGCCATTTCTTCTCATAAGCTGTTGCCATTGATGCATCAGCAAATGCATGAATAGACTGCACATAAATAATTAATCATAATTGAATATTTGAGATTTGCTCAATTAGAATTATAATAGGAAATTATATTTGTCATAAAAGAGAGGACTACATATCTCATCAGTATTGTACATAGCTAATGTTATTCCTCCATCTCCTTTAAAGTAATATACCTCCAACTCTGTAGTTTCACCTCCGTTCTCTGGAACTGCATCAGTTGACAAAAATCACTGTTGCATGCTACAAAGAATACTAATGAAACAAAAAATAGATGTTTTTCGATCTCTGACAGTGAAACCACAATGATATTCACTAAGCCGAAAGACAATAATATTATAATTCAATGTGTTCACAAGTTGTCAAATATGGAAATAATCCAAGTATCCTTAGAAGTGGAGTTCAAAAAGCAAAAAGCTCTTCACTTTTAGTGATAAAAACCTCATTACCTTTTTTAACATCATTACCTTTGATTATCTTTTGTGACCTTTTCTTGGCTAAAGACTTATGACAACTATAATGTCATTCCTAAATGACTCTAAAAGACCTTTTAAACACTCTTCACACACCTATAACCTTAACTAACCCCATTCAAGCCTAAGTTGGCTTATGTTGCCAATGTTGGCAATTTTACAAGATCTTGCACTTTGAGTGCATTTTACATCATTTAGGGATTTTAATAGCCTATTACATCATGTAAACACTACCATCCACCCATAACTCTTCCTAGGACACCCTAGGACTTCAAATGACCTCTTACATCATATTGACTCCCTATTTGTGCCAATTTGAGCTTCACTTACATCTTATTGAGCTTCACTTTGTTTCGAGAATAGTTTAATATTCTCTACTAAACAGGGCCAACCACGTGAAGGTGGAAGCTCATTTGGCCCCACCCCCCTCCCCCTAACATCACTCTACGTTCCTCGTTAACATCTAACATTCATTCATTCTTTCAACCATTAATAAAATGTAATAACATTCATTAACACATTAGATTTGTAAACATGCAACATTCATCAATATTTTGCATTAACACATAATTCGTGAACATTCATTAGCACATAATTAAATTCATTGAGACATGAAATTTAGTCATTATCAATTAAGGTATGTAGATGACAATCATTTCTTTTTTTTCTTTCTATTTCTTTTTTCTATGTAAGCTCTAAGAGGAGCATCAGTGTCATCATCAATTCCCCCCTCATCAGTTCTTTTCTCTATTCTTGATGATCTCAAATTCCTATGCTATTGCAAAGGGGGGTCCTCTGCAATAACAAATAAAAGAGTTAAATTAAAAATAATTTATTATAATTGTTACAAGTATTTAATTAGTTTAAATAACATAACTATGATGCTCTTTACCTTATCTGACCACATCATTTTGTCTGGACTCAACGTCAACACGCTCATGAACATCAACCCCTCGATCCTCTACAGCTGCTATACAAAATGTTACATTAATCCAAACACCAATTGCAATTACATATAAAAAAATTAATAGAAAATTTATACCTCCACCACTAGGATGCACATCATGCGAACCTTCAGCATTCACAGATTGTGTAGAAGGATTGTCAAGCTGCATTCCAACATCCTACGCATTGTTATCATTGCTTGCTTAAAACAGATATACTCACTGTATATTGGAACTTAACATCAAATAGACTAATTGGTAAAGTATTCAATTTGAAATAAATTTCATTTAGCTTATTTACATGTGGCTCAGATGCATCATTATTAGAACCTTCCACACTGATTTCAGCTCATAGTCATTCAGCCACAGCTCTATAGCCTTGTAGGAAGCCAATTCTCTTATCCTCTTCTGTGAGGCATCTCTTGAACTTTGAGCCCTGCATTTTTGTGTGGTATGGTGAATTTTACTTGCATTGTTTCATCAACCAATGGAGGGTAGTTAAAATATCAAAAGGAAATACAAAATTTGCAAAAGTTGAGGATCAGGAATACTTACAACTCATGCTTGAAGTTTCAAAAAACCACCAAAGCCGAGCTTGTGTGTCCCGTGTTTTTCTAGTCTTGTCTTTTTTGCCTTTGATGTGTCAGGAAATCTATGAAAAGTTTGAAAAAGGTTAGATAGTATAAATATAGAGGTTAATTAGTACATAATTACATTCTTAATAGTATCACATACCTTAGTGTACTCTCTACTGGTGTAATTGTATTTTTCTTGTCAGCTTTGTACTTTCCATCCAAAATCAGAGCCTGCCACTCAGCCTCAAGAACATAGGGTGGATGCTCGTACCTAGGGTTATCCCATAAATTTTTTTTGTACTGGTCCCTAATATACTTCAAACGTAAACCATCTTTTTCAAGGAGCTTGTTTCTCTCGAATGTATGAGGTCCAAAGAGTTGGGTCATGCTCTCTATAAGATCATCCTTCAACTTTTTGTCTTGGAGATTCCACCTTTTAAGTAAAAAAAAACATGTTAGACTCATAAATGAAGTGAAGCTACCTTTAATATAGTTCAAGAAATGGATGAAAAGGAAAACTATTCTAGCAATGATATGAAATCAAAATAGTGGTTTGGGGTTTTAGTTAGGATATGATGTTCCACCAGGTACGCACGATGGGCCCGAATATTCGCAAACACTCATCACCAAGTTTTTTCCAAAAAACATCATTCCCTACAAAACAATCATGGGATCATTAGTCGATGAAGAGTGATCAAAAACTAAATTACTATTATATCACTATAGAATAATAACTTTAAAGTACCTGGAACTTTGGCTACTTTTAATGAAATGCCTTCATCGTCGCTAACGATCAATATGACATCCTTCACCATTCCCGTACTAGGAACATAGGAACATCCAGGGAATGATGTTGCAGCTCCTATTGCAAAAAGTTTCATAAGTTTCATAAGTTCAAATAAATTAACCTTTTTTAGATAAATTAACAGTTTGGTATGCTTTGTTTAGAGGAAACTGCCCTTAGCATTTTCATACAGGCATATATTGGCAAATCAGAGATGCATCTAAGAATTGTAGAGACTAAGGATAATAGATCAGACATGGCATCCATCATTGATTGCATGTAATAGATAGACATCCAAAATAGCATCAGATTAACTTTACAAGAATATATATCCATATTTGACACTGCAACTCAATCTCTATATCAGACATTGCAAGTACAAAAGTCTATATCTAAAAGAGCAATATAACTGTTATAAGCAACATATCACACTCCATTACATAAACTATAAAGATAAGATAAGATATAGAAATTGTATCACCATAGGCAACATCATCTCATCAATTGTTGGGTATATACTTTGTCCTATCAGATATCACAGCCATTGTTGAAAGCAATAAATCATTTGCATAAGATTGTCAGCTACATGAGATACAGCAGCACATTCATATCAATAAAGTGATAAACCATATCCATAAGGATAAAACACTTTTATATCAATTATCGCATTTATTTCAATTTGTATATAGAAGTTTATCTAAGTGTAACTTTCATTACTTGCTTATTTTGCATTTATTTGGCATAGTGAAAAAGGAAGTAGAGGTAATTATCCCTATTTCCTTGCTTATCCAAAAATGGGATATTACATCTATAATTAATCAATAAATATGAGTGTCCATATTTTTAGAATTCCCATAAAATCTTTGCATAATGTGTCCAGTGCCTATTTCAGGCCACTATGTTGGTGTCCATATGTGCATTCATCCTCTTTTGATGAATAATTTGTGCAGGCTTAGTGGTTAGTGTAAATTTGTTTAGGCTGCAGTGAACAAGTATAATTTGTGCAAGCTTGGTGTACTCATTGAAATAGCAACTGAACAGGAGTCGGCAATTGTAACAGTCAAAAGAAGGTGATGATTTATGCAAGAAGATGTGAAAAATACATGAAAAAGTAATGTTTGAGTTCAAAGACAGTAGACATGTGAGTCTAGTTAATCATTCACGTGAATTATAAAAACCAAAGGCGTATTAAATAAATAGTTGTAAAAAAATTGTGAAAAAGTTTAAACGTTGAGTGACTACCAAAGGGGGGTCATTACAATCTACATCATAAACACATAACACTTAAACACATAACAAAAGAGAGAAAAAGAGGGATTTGTATACCAGTAGATGGTGCAATAGTTGATGCCTATAAGCTGTGTGTTGTCGACTCAATAGTCGGACAGAGATTTGTGGTTGTCCTGGATGGAAGCGGCGTCATCATAGGATCTAAAGTTGAAGAATAAAATTGTTAGAGCATGCATAAATATAGAATGCGTGCATAAATTCAATCTTAATTCCATGTATTGTCAATGATTATGATAATTCCTATCTATATTCAATGGAAAACACAAGTGGGGAATGGAACATGCGATCTACTTGAACCATTTGCAGCACCCTCATCATGGGAATGGGGCTTGAAATCACACAAAAAACTCTGTAAAGACAACGCATCCATATTTTAATTAATGTCATAAAAAAGCATAACATAAAAACCATTATTGAACTCTTGTTATAATTAAAAATTTCATTAATACTTACTTTTAAGGTTTTAGAGGTGTGCAACAATTCAGATGCCCTATTTTCTTTAGCAACTTTTTAATCGAACTAATTAGGTCATTAGTCTCTGCTAAATCAATATAAAACGGGTCCTCCTCAGGGGCGGACTACTGAGGGAGTGCAGGTTCCTTTCCCTCCCTCTGACCACTAGCCCTCTGTGACAAAAATAGTATTAGTATTATCAAAATTACTCCAAAACAATGAAGAAAACAACATTAAAAAAATAACATTTTTCTTCTGTCTAGTTTGCACAATTACAATGAGTTTTACCTGCTCATGTGTAGATGAGCCAGGAACATCGCCACCATCCCCTCTAGGTGGTTGCTCCATATTGTGCCCCTGTGTCAAAGATCAAGTATAAAAATGTTAGCCAAAAATTTATATGAGTCAAACATAGTCATGAAAAAGCACATAAATTAGTTATTATATGCAATTAAAAGATATATAGTTAGATAGGGACATCCATAGGGCATATTGAAGAAATGAAATGGTCATATAGATTTCATATGGGATTTTGAAGATGTTAGTATTCTAAGGAAAAGAATCCATTCATATAACCATAATGACTCTATTAAGGTTGATTCTAGTGAAAAAAGACTTGAAAATTTTGAAACTCCCGTGCAACAAGATATAACTGAAGAGGTTGAGATGCACCTGGTGGAAAAGCAGGAAACTCAACCCTAACCCCAATAAAATAAAAATTGAACATTAATTCTCCCAATAATTAATATACATCCTTAAAGGAGAGTCCAATAGCTTGCCCTTAAAACCCCACTGCAACATCTCAAATGCATGCAAAGTGCAATTTCTTGGAAGCAGTCGCATAGCCAATGCATCTGCATGTATCCAACCAGAGGTTTGGTATCCTCTTCAACAGCTAGATATCTCTCCAAACACCATAATTAGAATCTTTGATGTTCTCATCCTCATTGCACCCTCCTAAACTATCGTCACTCATACTTGATGCTCGTTTAGACACTGTCATTCCTGCTCATTGTTATTTGTTTTTCTAGTAGTTCCATGACATCTAGAGCTATGTTAGTTCTTAGGTTGGACTTATGAATTAAGTAAGTTTCCTTTCTTTCAATTTCTAGCTTTATATATCTTCTTTGAATATATGATCTCGCTACAATGTTGAGTTATGATTACTATTTCATTGATGTATTTTTGAGGCTGCTTGTGGCCATAGGAGGTAGCCAAGTTGTTGCAGTCCTAAGCACATTTGTAGCAAGACATCTATTTTTAGACAGCCATTTTTTTATTTTTTTGTCATTGTGGGTTGCTTCATCCCTAGGAAGTTTTTAGGAAGAATATCCCTTATAGGGAGTGAAATTGAGCTGGTTTTTGTTATTTTTTTCCGATGTAATTCATGGGACCTTGTGACAGTAAAACAAACAATTATCATGTTTATCCATTCAATTCTATACAATTTTGGGAGAGTTTGTGTAAATTTAATTAAATTCATCGATCAAATTGATTTGTGTGCTCCATTTCTAAATTCATTGTTGTAAGAAGAGAACCAAGTCCCAGCTACACAATTGTGAGCTATGCATAGTTTTTGTAAACATTTTACAATTAAGTGAAGTTATCTTTATTCCCGCTCATTTTTATTTGTTTTTTTAATAGTTCCATGAAATCTAGAGCTATGTTAGTTCCTAGGTTGGAATTGACGATTTAAGCAAGTTTCCTACCTTTTAATTTCTAGCTTCATATGTATCTTCTTTGAAGATATGGTCTCGTTGCAATGTTGATCTCTCATTACTATTTCATTGATGTATCTTTGAGGCTGCTTTTGTCCATGGGAGGTAGCGAAGTTGCTGCAGTCTTGAACACATTTGTGGCAAGACATTTATTTTTAGACAGCCAATTTTTTATATTTTTTGTCACTATGGGTTGCTTCATCCCTAGTATGTTTTTGAGGAAGAATCCCTCTCTAATAGAGGGTTAAAATGAGTGGGTTTTTGTTAGTTTTTTGCAATGTAATTAATTGGACCTTGTGACCGTAAAGCGAACAATTATGATAGTTGGTCATTCGATTCTACTTATAATTTTGGGAGAGTTTATGTTTATTTAATTGAGTTAATTGATTAAATCAATTGTGAGTTATGTACAATTTTTGTAAACATTTTACAATTCAATGAAGCTATCTGTACTCATCTCACTTTTTTAGCAGATACATCTCAAAGTGTCTTAATCAATACAAATGTGATGTTGAAGGCTGTGAATTAATAATTATCTCATACATTGATTTCTTGGGTATAATGTTTTAAGGTTGTTAATCATGCAATGGGCTACTATAAAAATGATTTAACAAAAATAAGATTGTTTCTTAACTAATCCAGCAATGTTATATGGGTGGGGTATTTTCACTGGAATCTAGTGTGATGTAGACCTTTCATACACACCTTTACCAAGAGTAGCATCATCATTCACAAGGGAAATTCAAAAAAGATTAAACTCAGTGAGAAAGAGCTGTGTGCATCATCGCAATCTTGTTGCCTTTTTGGGTCACAATGAAGCCTATGTAGAAAGAGGTCTATTATACATACTCTTCTTTGTTTTTTTTGGCACACTTATTTAAGCTATCATGTTCCTCATTTTTCCTCTTTGCAAAATTGCAAAATGGGACCATGAAAAGTGTGGGTAACCAAAATGCAAAACATGCTTAGCCATCACATACTAGATAAAGAGTCTTAAAATGACTCAAGGGTCTACCATTCAGAACCAGCATCGGTAACTTAGCCTTAAAACAATTAAGTGTTCAATTTAATTCATATATGGCTATCCATAGACATCTTCAAATTAAATGAAATAGATAAGTAAAATGTTTATGACAATTATGAACACCACAAAGTTAACCGAAGAATCATAAATGGTGTTTTTCATGAGTGGAAAGCACTCATGCCTCATGGGGATGAAAAACCACTCACAGAAGAATGCCTTACTAGCAAATGAAAGTACCTCATTGGAACTAAAACAACATCATAGTTCTAAAATTAAATGTACAAAGTATCATCTCTATTTTAATATGTGTCATTTCCTGTGTATCTTAGTTCCTTGAGAATACAAAGCATCATCTATATTTCAATATGTATCATTTCCTGTGTATCTCAGTTCCTTGAGACTTGGGAACTTTGTAAAACAAATTGTATGCAACTCTATGTAGTGCTTCATAAAATAATATATACAGTCTATATGCTATATCTCACCTGATCAAAAGTATTGTTCTATGCAAATCCAATATTTCATAGAATTAAGATTGATAAATAAAACCAATTTCAAAATACTGTTCAAAATCAAGCTCAATATCATCAACAAGCATTATGTCCCTACAAAAAAACTCCTCCATATCTTTTATAAAAATTATATTTCCAATTAATTTAAAAAATTGAAATTATGACTAGTAAAACAAAGTATTCAATCAAACTTTCACGACTATCTTGGTAATCCCTTGAGATATCAAAGACAACCAACTCCAAGTCAATTTGCAAACAGTTTTGAAAGAAGAAATAATAAACTTACGGTTTGAAATTGTTAACCCAAACCAAATGAAGTCACTTGAGAATGAAATTACCAAACCTTTCAACTAATTCAGACTAATGTTCAACAACTATGTTGGCTATAAGAGTAGCTTCGACAACTGCTAAAGATTTTACAAGAAACCTTTATGCACTAACAGACCACGCTGATGTTGACAAATGTCAACATCAAGATGCTCATATCACTGTGTCTTAGATATGCTTTAAACAGGTGATTATATCTTTGGGTGCTTTGATGAGTATGATGTCGATGACTTGAAAATATACCTTTTGAAATGTAAATGATGCCGACAATAACCAAGGCAATTACAATGCCTTTGAAATGTACAAAAATATCAATGGTGTCGATTATCATCAAGGAAATTACAATGCCTTTCTAAATAATGTCAATGATAATCAAGGCTATAAGAAGGCCTTCCATTTGTTTCGATGCATATAGACCAAATCCTCATCAATGTCACAATGCCCACAGTCAAAGCAATAGATTACCACTGGATTATCCGAAATGATACATGCAAGTTTTTTATACCAAGATGAAAAACATTATCTATGAATCATCATATCCTTTCATCATTAGCACCATGTTCTTGCACCAGTCACTAGACAATTGTCAACCCTATATACAATAATAACTTATCCATCTTGTATGTAATAAGACATTTGTAACTTATAAATGAAAAGTTGATACGATACTAGTTCCTTATGAAAGATAAGAATGTATAGAGCATTGATATCTCGTGTAACATGATGACTGATGTATCAAATGACAATAATGCATATCAAGCTTGTACGTAACAAGGATGCACGAAGTATCAAGCATGCATAATACATTATTATACGTAATATGTAAAGGGGACCATCGATCTTGTATATCTATTATAACTATAAATTGAAATGAGTATGCAATATTGTGTATCAATTGCCAGTCAATGCTAGAATTGTATACCTTGTGTGTGCCATTAACAATCAATATATAAATGTATTAAACTAAAGAGGTAATGTGTATCAATAAAGTGTCAAACAATACAAATCCCTTTGTCACCAAGCATCAATAAACTTATATGAGTATGCCATGTATTGAATTGACAATGTGATATTGCATAAAAAAGGACTATTGATAATAAATGTATCAATGTATTGATACCAACATCAATATCAATTCTTTTATGATGAAGGACAACCAAAGCGAACAAAGAACAAGAAGAACCCAACAAGAGTATATAAATGTGAATTTGCAAAGGTTGCCCATGGAGAAGAGGATTGGGGTTGGGGCCTATAGAAAAGGGTAAGAATGTTATTTTTCTAATGGAAACAAATGAACACTATGGATTTAGAGTTTGAGACTTTGAAGGCTATAATAAAATTGGCATTTGGAATGAAGATCCTACAATATGGCTTGGTTATATATAATGACACATAGACTGGGCTCATTTGCAAGACTTACAATGGGCTAAGCATAAGTGACTATGTTATGTCCTTTTAAAGCTCTATATTGAGAGTTGCCCTATGGAACTAAAATTTGATCATATGTATATTTTTCATTAAGTTTAACATAATTAAAAAAGGCATGTAGGAAGAGTAGGCCCAACATAAACATAATAAGATTTTTATGGAAGATAAAGTCATTATAAATCAAGAAAACCAAAAATCTTCAATGCAACTCTTATAAAGCCTTTGTAGTTGGCTAAAATTTGTTTAGGAGAAAAAGAAAACTAGGGAGAATAAATGTACATATGTAGTATCACGTTAACTCGACCCTAACCCTTGGGCTTTGTTGTGGTGAAAGTTCCAGAGCAGCCTATTATTCTTTCCTTTCCAATGTCTACAATGGTTGCTTATAGAAGTGAACTAAAGGTTGGAATTTATCATATATGGCTTAATAAGGAGATATGAGTAGTGAGGGCAGAGATGGGTTCCCCTTGTAAGTAGACCACATCATGTTGGGTGGATGTGTTCTTGCCACTTGTGGGCCTAGGGGTGTTGTATCCTGCCTTTGGGATTAGTTGTGGCAAATATTCTAGGGCACCCTATTCAAACCCTAATATGGTTGGCTATTCTAAATAAAACTATAAATTATGTCTACATATGAAATGTTAGTAATTTAGTTGTTTATTTACTTTAAGCTTCAACAGCTATCATATGTTTAATTATAGAGAACAATCTGTATACAAAGTTTGTTGTGAAATTCTTACTTTGGGTAAAAATCAGTAGGGGACACCATTATACCAAAGAGGTATATGTAGAAAGGTGAGCTAAATAGGGGTTTGCAACACAAATAGTTTATGGGAGAAATCAAATATTTTATGGGGTTTGCCCTCATATATCTAATCTATATAGGGGCACATCATATAGAGAAGCAGGAGATCGAAGGTGCCAAGATCCTCCATTTGATCTGTTGACCTATGAAAAATATGCAAAATTCAACACAAATTTCAAAAGATTTAAACAACCTAACCTTTTTTAGATGCATGACAGAGGCTTTACGCACTTTAATTGGTCGTAGGTGAGCAGGCAAAGATTTGAAACCTTAATTTTTTAAACTGTTGCTAGATTTTGAAGAATAGCTTTTACTTCTGAGACGATTCCTTGTAGCCCACCTGCCATGGTCAACAAATGATGTTTAGATTACGAATGAAACTGAGGTAGCCATAAGCTAGTCCAATTTAGGGCTTGAATCACATCTTACCTAGGATGCATACTTGTACAACTACTTCAAGCGAATTCCTTGGAAAATCTTTGTAAGTTTATGAGCCTCCATTTGTTAGAACACACATAGCTAGGTATGCTCATCTGCTAGAGTGTGCTGCTCACAAATAACGCGACAGAAATGTTTTAAATGTGCGCATATATTGTATGGCGCATGTATATGTTTTTTTTTTTTTAATTAGAGCCCGACGCCCTCGCAATTGTGACACCTAAGTTTCCTGACATCACAATTGCAACTTTGTCAAGCTATATTTGAAAAAAAAAAGCCAAAGAACACATTGGCGTCACAAATTGGCCCCTAATGTATTAGTGAAAGGTTACAATGTGTATTTTTGAATGTGACCCAATTAAGGGATTTCAATCAATCACCATATTAAAAGTGAGCCTTGTTAGAGGACTTTAGGCCATTCACTTGGAATGCCACCTTATTAAAGGATTTTGCAAAGACTATTAAGTCAACCTTACTCTAAAGGATTTACCCTATACTGATACAATTGTTAGAGAGAAATAGTAAAGCTTTGATCTGATACAACTTACAACTTCACTTGTAGATTACAAATCTTTGTTCAGTCCTCAATTCTTCTTGGCTTCCATTCTTTGCAGCTCTGATAGCTTGTTCACCCTTCAATAATTCATCTTCTTAAGCCTTCTTTCTTAGCACACCATTGCAGACACTTCTCTTAGGTCACTTGATGAAGCAAAACCCATTTCTCCTTTTCCTTCTTAGGTTCTCACACCAAACTCTCTAACTATTTTTGCTTCATGACCAGACATTCCTATATACATGAAATTAGAACACTTTCTTGATCATTATCCATTGTCTAAATTAAGGTTTTTGGATGGATTAGGTAGGATACAATGTATCTACCCCATATCTTGTCAACTCTAGAAACTTCTCTTAGAATCCATTTTGGATTCACCTCTAAAATGGTTTACATAATATTTTGTGCCACCAACTCATCAATCATATCTTTGTCCTGGTTCACAAGTTCCAAGAAAACAAACTTGTTAGTTTTTATTTGGAAAATCTTTGATCTTTGTCATAATGTAGTAGCTTAGCATTATCAATCCTCTAATGCTTGGTGCAAACTACATCACTCAGCATCAACTATAAAATCACTCGACATCAACTAGATTTTATCAATGCTTAGCATTAACTAAAATTTACTCAACATCTACTATCTTGCTCAACATCCACTAGAATTTGCTTTCACTTGGCTTCAACTGACTTTTTGCTCGGCTTGAACTAACTTTTCTCGGCACCTACTATCCACTTGGTCAAGCTTGGTAGGTGAACTTTGTTTAACTTATTCTTCTAAACTTTCTAATTGTAGCTAGCCATTTTGTAACCTTAAGTAGATCATCAATACATCATGTTATCATTGTCTTAACTGATCCTTGTACTTCATTACATAATCATAACTCAACCTTTCCTCTAGGTGCTTTTGTTACATCTTGTTGATCAAATCCTCCTCATTAATCAACTAAGTGACAGTGCATGAAACTTTTAAGAAATTGTCTTACTAGAAAATGGCAGGTTTGATATCAGTGACAAAACAATGATTGAAACACATAATAATATCCCTTATAACAATCTTTCCAATCAATGATCTTTTCAATTAGATTTTAACAATCTTCCTCATTGGCATTGATGGCAAACCAAATTGATCAACCAAGTCAATAAGATGATGAACATCTTGTTCAACCAAATTAACTAGGTTAAAACAGTAAGACAATACCAAAAAGAAAACTTGGATTGAAACTTCTTCTATCAGCAACTTCCATCTTCTAATAAATTTACAAAGTATAACTCCCTATGAGTTCCTTCTTATGCCTCTCTTTAATGTTGAATTGATCAGTAGAATATCTCCATATGATAATGATCCTTCTGACTCTTTGTTTTGATCCTTTCTCTGATTGCTTTCTCCCTCTGTGATAAGTTTCTATTATTTCTCCCTCTTTCTTTCTTGATCTTCTGATGATGTACTTAATCCACTATTCCTCTTGCACTTTACCAATTTAATGTACTTTCTCCCTCTTTGAAAACAATACCAAAGAAATATACCAAACACTTGGCATCTTTAATATATGCAGATATAGGCTTTAGCATGTTCTTCAATTTCTCCATTTGTCACCTTGCTTGTGACTTATTTGTAGTTCCATTTCTGTGATTACTTTAGGTAGTTCCTAAAGTAAGATCCACTGCATCAATTTTTATTATATGAAAATCAATTTGTTTGATGTAGGGCACTCCCTTTGTCTCCTACATAGCCTTTCATAGGGGTATCACCCTTAGTTTACCTCTGAGATACTCATAAGCATGCTTGGGTAATGCTTTTTTGAAGATATTAGCAATTTTCTCTTTTGTGTTAACATATTCCATCTTCACCTCTTTTTCTTGAACCAATTCCCTTACATAATGATACTTGATTGCAATGTGATTTTTCTTTGTATGCATCATTGGATTCTTTGATATATTGATAGCACTCATATTATTACAATTAAGTGTCACTAGTTCTATGATTTCTTCCTTCATTCCCTTAAGTACTTGTTTGATTCATAAAATGTTTGTATAGTAGCAACATATTCTGCTTCAACAGTAGATTGGGAAGTCCAACTCTACTATTTACTAGTCCATGTGACTAGTCTTTAGCCTAAGAAGAATTCTCCTCCACTGGTGCTCTTTCTGTCATCTATCTTTCCATCCTAATTAGCATTAGTGTAGGCTCTTAGTTCAAACTTTTCATTCTTCTTATAGTATAAATCAAACTCTTATGTTCCTTTTAAGTATCTCATTATTCTCTTCATAGCCATCAATTGATTATTTATGGGATTAGTAGAGAATCTTGCAACTATCCCAATAGCTAATGCAATATTATGTCTAATATGTACTACATATTGCAATTTTCCAATCATGGATCAATATAATTTTTGATTTACCTCAGTTGAATCATCATTCTTTGATAGCTTGACTCCCATCACCATAGGTGTACTTACTAGTTTGGAATCCTCTAATCCAAATGTCTTCAATATCTATTTGACATATTTTGACTAAGTGATATATATACCATACTTCATTTGGTATACTTGTAATCCCATAAAGAATTTGATCTCTCCAAACATAGGCATTTCAAATTCTTGCTTCATCTAATTTTTAAAGTCCTTACACAAAGAATCTTGACCTCCAAATATGATATCATCAACAAATATTTCAGACAACAGTATACCATTGTCCTTATCCATCTTAATGTACAAATTGTTGTTATCATCATTCCTTTCAAATCCAATCTTCACAAGATAAGTGTGAAGTCTCTCATACCATGCTCTTGTTGCTTGCTTCAATCCATATAGGGCTTTGTGTAGTCTACATACCATGTTCTTATTATTCTTATTAACAAATCTTTCTAGTTATTCTATGTAGACTTCCTCTTTTAGTGTGCCATTCAGAAATGCAGATTTAACATCCATTTGATAAACTTTGAAACCTTTGTATGAAGCATAAGAAAGTATAATTCTCACTCCTTTCATACTTTCAATAGGGGCAAATATCTCACCATAGTCAATTCCTTCTTCCTATGCATATCCTTTGCAAACTAACCTTTCTTTGTTCTTTGTCACTTCACCATTCTCATCTAGCTTGTTTCTGAATACCCATTTGGTGCCAATCACATTCTTGTCTTCTAGTTTAGAACTAGACTCCATGTTTTTTTTCTTCTCTATCAGCTGAATTTCTTCTTCCATAGCCTTGTACCAGTCATCATCTTCCAATGCATCTTTTACTATCTTAGGTTCCTTCATGCTTAACAAACATGATTCACTTCTTAATCTATTTCTTGTCATTGGTTGTGCATCTTTTTCTCCAATGATTTGATCTACAATCTTTTGACATATTTAGACAATCTTGGTTTAGTTCTTGTAACTACATTTTGTCTCTTAGCTTCAGTATTATTATGTACATCTTTGCCAAGTATTTTAGAATCTCTTTCATACATACTAATCTTAGAATCAGAATGTGCATTTTTTGCATTCTATAACTCAGCATCTGAATGTACCTCAGTTCTTAAATGCAACTCAGCATTCACATGTTGTGATTTGATAGTTACTGAGACTTTTTGTTGATTTGCAACTTGATTTTTAGCATCTTCTTCAGTAGGCATTCATTCATAGAATTATACAAATGATTTGTATTGTTCTAGATCTTTTGTAGGTTTAGCCTCATGTACTTCTATAAATTCATCAAAATTTACATTTGCACTTTCCACAATTTTGTCAGTGTTAGTACTTAAACACTTGTAAGCTTTACTTCTCGTTGGTAACTAAGGAATATACCTTCTTCATTTTTTGCATCAAACTTTCCACTCCTAACATCTTTAAGAATATAACATTTTCTTTCAAATACCTTAAATTATTTGACATTAGGTGGATATCCATACAATAGTTCAAAAGGTGTTGAATGAATACCTTTCTTAACTTGTACATGGTCTAAGGTATATACATCAGTACTTACATCTTCTCTCCAGTATTTCAGAGCAATATTTTTCTCCATCATAAGTATTTTGGCATAGTCCATTATAGACCTATTTCTTCTTTCAACAATTCCATTTTGTGGAGGAGTCTTAGGTGCAGATGTTTGTCTTTTGATTCCTCTATTATTACAGAACATCTCAAACTCATTTGAAGTGAATTCTCCTCCTTTGTCTAATCTCAAGTATTTCAAACTTTTACCTATTTCTTTTTCAACTCTTGCCAAGTACCACTTAGACATTTGAAAAGCATCATATTTTTGCTTTAGAAACATGATTGTCATCATCCTAGAGTAATCATCATCAAATAGCATTATGTACTTATCTCCTCTATAGCTTTGCACTTCAATAGGTCCACACAACTCAATATGAACAATCTCTAGTATTTCTTTAGAGGTATAATTTTTACTCTTGAAGCTTGACTTTATCATTTTGCCTAGCTAACATTGTTTGCATACTATATTATCAGGTTTCTTCAACTTGGCAAACCTCTAAATCTTTTCATGTTACTAATACTAACCAGATTATCAAAATTAACATGACATAATCTATTGTGCCAAAGCCATACATCATCAAATTTTGCAATAAGACAAGTAGCATCCTCTATATCTAGATATAACATATTACTTCTAGTTTGATCACCTTTACCAATCAGCTTCCCATTTGTGTCATATATCTTGGTAGTTTTATTTTCAAACTCAACTTTTCATCCTAAATTATTCAATTGTGACACACTTACCAAGTTATAATTCAATCCATCAACATAGTAAGCATTGTCATATGAGATCTTGTCTTTGATTTTGATAGACCCTTTTCCTTTTTATCAAACATGGTGCATCATTACCAAACCTTACACTATTTCCATCATAACAAGTTAAGGTTATGAACTTACTTTTATCTCCAATCATGTGATGTAAGCATCCACTTTCAATGATCCATTTATCATTCTTGTTCACACAAGTCACAAGTGCAGTTGCCTCATTCTCATCAAATTTGTCCTTCATTGCAACATATACCACTTCATCATCATGTTCATCAGAAATGTAGCATGACTTCTTTCCTTTGTCTCTATAGTCTCTAACATCATCTTCTCTTCTATTTTTGTGTTTGTTTCCTTCTCTATAGTTCTTCTTCTATGTACATCTTGCAGCAATATGACCAACTTCAAATCAATTGAAACAAATTATGGGTAACTTACCTTTGAACTTGACTTTTCCTCTATGAAATCTTCTTGCTACTAGTGCTTCCAATTTTTCAAGGCCTTCCTCATATGTGTTGCTATCACTAGATGCATATTTTATCTTTCTTTTCTTCTTCTTCTACTTTACCTACCTAGAATCCTTCATCAACAATTTAGCTTTGAAAGTTGATTTGAGACTTTGGTTTGTAATTGTCAAAATTAGATAGTTCAAAAGTAGTGAGTCTACCTACTAGACCTTCAAGGGTTAGATTATTTCCTAGCATACATCTTAAGTCTTGGATTGCAGAAACTCTAATAGCATAAATAGGTAGTAATGTCCTCAAGACTTTACTTAGCACAGTATCATCATCTATTTGACCAATAGCACCTTTTATTGCACTAACTTCTTTTATCCTAGCAATATATTGAGCAATATTCTCACCTTCTTCCATTTTCGTGTCATCAAACTTACCTTTGAGACTCCCTAACTTGGGTCTTTGAAAAAAAATTTCTCCTCCATAGATGGTGATCAAGGAATCCCACATATTCTTTACACTGTCACATCCTTTGATGTCATCAAATTTGGCATAGCTTAAGGCAAAGGTAATCTCCAACATTTCCTAATTGTCTTCTTTCTTTTTCTTCATATCTTCAGCATTTAGGGCTCCTAATGGATCAACATGTTCCACTGTAATGGAAGATTGTGCATGATTTCCAAGTCCTCCAAGGTGTAGCTTCATCAAAATTTTTCATTTAGGAAAGTTATCTCTGTTGAGCTTGGGTACTTCTCTTTTAGACACCTTGATCTTTGTGCTTCTAGTACCTTAAAACTAGTCCTCTTCAGAAAAAGACTCTGATACCAATTGTTGGAATTCTTTGAGAATAACTAAGAGGGGGGTGAATTAGTTATTCAAGGTCCATATGTACAAATAAAACTTTTTTCACAATTCAGTGAACCCATAAAACATTCATACCCATGCATGCATTCATTGTGTATCAACTAAAACTTAATGTTACTATCAAATCAATTTGCAGAAATATACAACATGAAGCACGACACATTCATTAGCACATTTGACACAATAATTTTATGTGGAAACCTAGTTTAGGAAAAAACACCAGTAACATGCTACTCCTTTTTCACTCTTTTGAAGTGATGCCCTGTGAAAGGCCAACCCTGTTAAAGGTTACAATGCACACTGTTAAATGTGACGGTTAATGGATTTCAATCACCCTATTAAAAGTGAGCCTTGTTAGAGGACTTTAGGCCATTCACTTGGAATGCCATCCTATTAAAGGATTTTCTAATGACTGATAATTCAACCTTACTCCAAAGGATTTACCCTATGATGATACAATAGATAGAGAGCAACAATAGAGCTTTGATCTAATAAAACTTACAACTTTACTTGTAGATTATAGATCTCTATTTAGTCCTCAATTCTACTTGGCTTTCATTCTTTGTAGCTTTGGCAGCTTGTTCACCCTTCAAGCATTTATCTTCTTAAGCCTTCTTGCTTAGCACACCATCACAGACACTTCTCTTGGGTCACTTGATGAAGCAAAACCCTTTTCTCCTTCTCCTTCTTAGGTTCTTGCACCAAACTCTCTAACTATTTTTGCTTCATGACCAGACATTCCCACATACAAGAAATTTGAACATTTTTTTGCTCATTATCCATCATCTAAATTAAGGTCTTTGGATGGATTAGGTAGGATACAATGTATCTACCCCATATCTTGTCTTTTCTAGAATATTCTCTTAGAATCCATTTTGAATTTTCCTCCAATATGGTTTACATAAAATTCTATGCCACCAGCTCATCAATCTTATCTTCCTCCTAGTTCACAAGTTCCAAGAAAACAAACTTGCTAGATTTTATTTGGCAAATCTTCGATCTTTGTCATAATCCAAAAGCTTGACATTATCAATCTTCTGATGCTCGACACATTATGCATCACTCAGCATCAACTGTAAAATCACTCAGCATCAACTAGATTTTACTAGTGCTCAACATCAATTTAAATTTACTCAACATCTATTGTCTTGCTTGGCATCCACTAGAACTTGCTTTCACTTGGCTCCAACTAACTTTTTTCTCGGCTTGAACTAACTTTGTTCGACACCTACTATCCATTCAGTCAGGCTTGGCAGGTGAACTTTATTTAACTTATTCTTCTAAAATTTCTAAGTGTAGCCAGCCATTTTGTAACCTTAAGTAGATCATCAATACATCATGTTATCATTATCTTAACTAATCCTTGTACTTCATTACATAATCATAACTCAACCTTTCTTCTAGGTGCTTTTGTTACATCTTGTTGATCAAATCCTCCTCATCAATCAACTAAGTGATAATACTTGAAACATATAAGAAATTATCTTACCAACAAATGGCAGATTTGACATTAGTGACAAAACAATAATTGAAACACATAAAAATCTCCCTTATAACAATCTTTCTAATCAATGATCTTTTCAACCAAATTTCAACAAAGTTCTTGTTTGTTAGCTCAAGTAGAAGAAAGTTGGCTATGGCATAAAAGAATGTGTCATGTTAGCTTTGATAACCTGATTACCATAAGAAAGAACAATAGAGTAAGAGGCATACCTTTTTTGAAGAAACCTAAGGTGGGCATGTGAAAACAATGTCAAATTGGTAAAATGAGAAAAAGAAGTTTCAAAAGTAAGTACTACAATTATGAAAAGGTTTTGGAAGTAGTTCACACTGATCTTTGTGGGCCAATTGGTGTAGAAGGGTACTATGGAGATATATATATTTCATTTTATTTGTTGATGATTATTCTAGAATGATGACTATAATGTTCTTGAAGGATAATTCTGATGCTTTTCAAAAGTTCAAATGGTATTTGGCTAGAGTTGAGAAAGAAATAGGGAAGAATTTGAAATGCCCGAGATCAGATAGAGGAGGAGAATTCATCTCAAATGAATTAAATGAATTTTGTAATGAAAAAGGAATCAAAAGATAGGTATCAGCACCCAAAACTCCAGAGCATAATGGAATAGTAGAGAGAAGGAACATATCCATCATGGAATGTATAAGAACACTATTGATAGTGAAGAATGTTGTACCAAAATACTAGAGAGAAGCAATTAATAGAGTAGTTCATACACTGAATCAAGTTCAATTGATGAAAGGTACAAACAAAACATCTTATGAATTATGGTATGGGTATAAGCCTAATATTTTCTATCTTAGAGTATTTAGAAGAAAATATTATATCTTAAAAGATGCAAGGAAAAGAAAGCTTAATGCAAAAAGTGATGAAGGAGTATTCCTAGGGTACTCCAATAAGATCAAGGCATACAAATGTATGAATATTACTACTCACAAATTCATAGAAAGTGCACATGTTAAAATTGATGAGTTTGTAGAAAGAAATGAAGAAAAGAGTAGCAAAGAGCCTAAAGATTATAGAAAGTTTGTCTATTATGAAGAGGAGCCTGAAACCTTACCTCAGAAGATTGAAACCAATCATAAAAGTGCAGCTAGAAATTCACTAACAATTTAACACGAGTCACAGTTAGTTCAACCTGAGTTGCAACCCCAGGTAATGCAACCTGAGTCATAGGTAGTGCTACCTAAGTTACAATTAGTTAAACCTGAGTTGTAGCCCCAGGAAGTGCAACTGAGTCACAAGTAGTACTACTTGAGTTATAGCCAAATCAGCTAGAGGAACCTGAGAAAAAGAATGAAGATCTTGAAGAACCAAGTGAAACAAGTTCAAAATCAACTAAGAAAGATCCAAGGCTTGCAAAATTTGTTAGAAGGCATCATACTCCTCATCAAATAATTGGACGAAAGATAGAAAAAATATGGATAAGGAATAAATTAAAAGGTACATGTTTACTTTGTTAAGTTGAGCCTAGATTTATAAAAGATGCTTTAGAAAATGAAAGTTGTAGAGAAGCTATGAATGAAGAGATTGAGCAAATAGAAAAGAATAAAACCTGGTATCTTGCTCCTAGACCCAAGGATAAAAATGTGATTGGTACAAAATGGATATTCAGAAATAAAATGAATGTAAAAGGAGAAGTGACAAGAAAGAAGTCAAGATTTGTATGCAAAGGTTATGATCAAGAAGAAGGAATTGACTATGGGGAAATATTTTCCCCTGTTGCAAGATTTGAAGGAATTAGAACACTTCTATCATATGCAGCACAAAAGGAATTCAAAGTATATCAAATGGATGTCAAATCAACTTTCTTGAATGGAGTCTTAGAAGAAGAAGTCTACATTGAACATCCTAAAGGTTTCATTGATCCAAGCCAAAGAAACATGGTATGTAAACTTCATAAAACCTTATATGGATTAAAGCAAGCACCTAAAGTGTGGTATGAAAGACTACATGGATATCTACTAAAAAATAGTTTTGAAAAGACAAATGATAATAAAAATTTATATATCAAGGAAGGACCACATGATAAGATATTGCTTGCAAAAATATTTTTAGATGATATCATATTTGGAGGACATAATATTTTGTGCAAATCATTTGCTGAAGAAATGAGAAAATAATTTGAAATGTCTATGTTTGGAGAAATCAAAAAAAAAATTGGGTCTACAAGTTAATCAGATGAGGGATGGAATATCTATCACTCAATCAAAATACATCAGAGAAACATTAAAAGTATTTGGAATGGAAGATTCCAAACCATTTGGAACACCTATGTCTATTGGACATAAGCTCTCAAAGAATGATGATACAAAGGAGGTAAATCAAACTATTTATAGATCAATAATTAGGAAACCTTAGTATGTGGTTCACGCCAAACCTAATATTGCACTGGAAATTGATATATTTGCAAGATTTTTTGCTAATCCTAAAGAAAATCACATGATGGCAGTCAAAAAAAATTGAGATATCTAAAAGGAACAAAAGACTGTGGGTTATGGTACAAGAAAGGAGGAAATCTTGAGTTAAGAGCCTTTACTAATGTATATTGGGTAGGAAGCATTGATAAAAGGAAAAGTACAAGTGGAGAAACATTATTTCTTAGAAAGAGGTTAGTGTCTTGGATAAGCAAGAAGTAGAATTGTATTTCTCAATCCACAGAAGAAGTAGAGTATGTCATTGCAGTAGTTAATTATTCTAACATAATGTGGGTCAAGAAATCGATGTTAATGAAAGGATTCCTTCTTGCAATATTGACTGAGTAGTCAACCATCAAAGGATTCTAGTATTGACCAAGTGGTCAAGCAATGAAGAAGTCATAGTGTCAACTGAGTAATCATTTTTAATGTTGACCAAGTGATAACAGAATGAAATTGTAAAATGTTTTTTTGATTGAGGCTAACTACTTGGATATTTGTTGATGTTTTCAAAGGTATTCAATTTGAATTTTCCTACCTTATGATATATAAGAAAGGACAAGTTGAGAAGACAAATAGAGGAGAAAAATATGAAGAATATGGATATGTGAGCAGTGGAAAGGAAGAGCATAATAGTGTAAAAGATAAACTACAAGAAACATCTAATCAGAAAGGATCCAGAGGTCAAGAAAAAATAGAAATCTAAATCTACAAAGGAATTTTTTTCATAAATTAGGTCAAAATGTTGTTTCATTCTAACCATTGTAGCAGTAAAGAAATCTCTTAATAGACTTGACTTAACAGTCATTTTATAAGTCCTCTAATAAGGTGACATTTCATGATTGAAATGTTTGAAGACCTCTAACTAGGCCACTCGTAATAGGGTGATCTAAATCCTCTTACAAGGTCATACTTAACATATGTTTGGTAACCTTTAATAGGGTTGTATCCTAATAGGGCTCACTTTAGAAGAGGGAAACTTATTGTTACTAGTTACAAAGTGGTTTTTCCCAAATTGGGTTTCCACATTAAATCTTGGTGTCATCTGTGTTTATGTTATTTTATTATGCTTTAAGTTTCTACAACTAAGTTACTAAAGGACAAAATATATCAATAAATCTTAAGATTGCTTTGTTAATAGAGTAAAGGTAAAATTCTAATGTTAACTCAGTAATGGTAAAATTCTAATGTTAACTGAGCAATTTAGTATTGTATGATAAAGGAAAGATTGTATTGATGTCTAAGCGAAAAGTATTTGTTTTTGGGGTAAATAATTCATCCCAGTTACTCCTCTTACATTTCAAAAAATGACCATACTACCTACATTTTTTATATTATATGTTAGCATTTTCATAATTGATAGCTTGCCTCCATGTTCCCCATTTCAAGTTCAAGACAACACTACATGGGAGGGCATTGTTTACAACCACATTCACAGAAAGCCTAGAAAATCCTAACCGGGACTTATTTTGGGTAACAACATCCACTTTGATGAAGTGACTAAAGGATTCCTCAACCCATTGAAAGATTTAATCATCTTAAAATTCTAGTAGTAGCACTGGAAGGTGAACCCAAACTAGAGCCATTTTCTACAAATCCACTATAGGATTGAATCGAAGTTTCCATTTAGCCATAACCATATTGTGTTTCCCTAGTCTCCAAGAACTTGCCAAAATATGATTTCTATCTTCCTCATTTGTATTTTTAAATAGGAATAGTGTCCCCATCATGGGCACAACCATAACAAAGCCTTTCAACTTCCACCTGCTAGGGACTCATTTCCTAACTATGTCTATGGTTGGTCTGTAGGATAAGAATCTACCAAGAAGGCTCAATAAGGATCCTTTTGAAACATTTTCCACCACTACATCTGGTAGGGAAATCTTTAGGCCAAAATACCCATGTAAGACAATTGGGGTAACATTAGGTGTAGGGCCAAAATCTGTTCAACCCACCAGCACACCTTTCTAGCTCAGTTTAGGGTCTACTGTGCCAACATCATTTTCCTAAACCTTGGGTTTAGAATGTTTCTAAAATGCTAGATCCCCTAAAAGATCTAACTTATCACAATAAATCAACCCCCTTCTTCCTAAGGTACTCCCAGCATCAAGCCTTTCCCCATTTGACATAACTATCCAGAGGTCAAGGTAGACTGAATGGTCTAGAGGAGCCAAGTTTTCTCGCCACCATTAACAGTTTGAATCAAGTTTCAGAGCCAACTACATAATAATATCTATTATTTTTATTATTATTTAATAGGTATTATTAATTATGTTTTATATGGTGAGTCATATTTTTATATTATGAGTTAAGTTACTTAGATTAAATTATATATTATTGAATAGATTATATAGATTAGAAGCTAAATTAAATTTTGATAGTTATGAATGTATGAATCATATTTCTTTTGTTCTATATCTATATGTAATGTTTAATGTTTATATTTATTTAATCCTTCACAATACTAAAATAGGATAATGTCGTAAATATCATCGTAAGGTTTCACACTAAAATCATCCCAAGAGGTTTTTGTCCTAAATTAACTTATCTTTGTCTAGGAAGGAAGGGATACAAACATTTCTTAGGAGGATCTAAAGATCCTCCTTAAGAGCAATATCCATTAATTTTAAATTATCCAACTTGAGAAATTTCTATTCACCATTCTTAATATAATTGATCACCTTACTACCATAGTTATCCACTATATGATTCCTTAAATTTGATAACTTCTCACCATTTCCTTCTGGATTTCTTATAATTTTTCTTCTATATCCTTTTTCTACTTGAAAATATCTCCAAAAGGTGACCTATTCCATCCCACAACCTGCCTTCTAATATTTTCCACTTTTCTAGCTATTTGAAACATGGAAGTGCCTTAGACCCCTATGCTTCCCCATTGAGTAAAACAATATCTACACTAGGGATGAGAGTGTCACACGGTCACATATCAGAAGGATATCTTCTTGTTGTATCTTTGGCACATCCAAAATAAGATAAGAATAGAACGATCAAAAATAATCCTAGGGAATGCCTGAAGGAATGTGTAGGGGAGGATGTCCCAATCAGCATAATAAGAACTCTATCCAATCTAACCTAAATAAGATTATGTCCCATACAATTTTTGGACCATGTAAAGGGGACTCCTTATAAATCTAGATATCAATAAGATCATTCCTTATGAGAAATCCATTTAGATAATTCATACTCTTAGAGATGTCCTCTAAACAACCCAACTTTTTAGATAGATAAAAAGGAGTATTAAAATCCCCTACACAAGTGATTTTGGAACCCCTACAAGTATTAATACAAAATGAGGTCTTCCAAACCTATAATCTCACCCCTAGTGTTTGGAGCATAAAATTTGAAAAGATCCCAAGTAATCACCTTATCAGAGAAAGCCACCACAAAAAACTAAGGATGAAATTGAAACTCCTCCTGATCAACCTTGTCAGAATTTTGCATAGTCAAAATCCACCTAGAGGCACCAATCACTTCACCATATATGGACACTTAGCACCTTACCAAATATATCCTGCCATTCTTACAAAATTATGCTTATTTATCTTCACCTCTTGAATGAGAATAATATCCACCTTATGATCAAAGATCATTTTTTTAGAGAAAATTATTTATGGGGGCTATAAAGACCGCTCACATTCCATGTGATAAAAACAATATTTTACCTTTTTGAATGTCTTCCAAGGTCCTTTATCTCCTGTGGGTTATGTCTTGAGTGTTTTCCTTTGTCCTTGCCACTCTAGCTAGTGGCATACTAGTCCTTGTCTTTGAGCCCACGTCCTCCTTGGACTTTCTTCTTGGGTTCCTATCATCCTCCATCATCACCAAGTTATGAAAGGGGGTAGAAGTAAACACAATATTCTTATCACAAGGTAACTAGATCATCAAGGTTCCCTTTGGGGAGGTTAGTATAGCCATTGGGTGGAAAAAATGGAACTCTCTACATTCAATAGTCTAGTCTTTAGAGTGGAGGAGTGAAAGGAGTCCTCCAGAAATTTGGTAGCCCATAGTGGGGAAGTAGTATCACCCTTTAAGACCTTAGTATTGACCTTTGGTGACTCTTAAGCCTCAAATCCTTGAACCTTTTTTGTCTCCTACACAATAACTCCACCGCTTGTATCTAAAAATATCTCCCCTTCCTCAAGACAACTATTGAAATTCACCATATTCCCATGTTTCTCAAGATAATTAAATGGCTTCTCGATATTTTCCACAAAAGAGTAGCCATCCATAAAATGTTACTCCAATAGCCCCCCTCCCAAGTTATGTGGGGATTTTAGGATCGCCCTAAATGAGCACCCTAAATCATTTTTACCAAGATCACTCTCTCCAGCTGAGGAAACCTTCCCTTTCATTTTCTCATCTTCGTGTGTGGTGGAGTTGTAGTTAGTGACCACATGACCATACTTCCTACACTTCTAGTAGCATAGATTTGCATTCTCATAGATGATCATTTGTGTCCAAGATCCCCATTTAGATTTTAAAGTAGTACTACTTGGGAGGGGTTTTTTAGCTACCACATTTGCGCTAAATATGGAAAACCAAAGCCTAGATGTGTGAAGGGTAATAGAATCCACCTTAATGAAATGTCCAAAGGAATCAACAATTCATCTAAAAACCTTTTCATCCCAGTATTCCAAGGGAAGCCTAGGGAGACAAACCCAAACTAGGGTCATTCTATTAAGGTCCACAATAGGGTCAAAATCAAGTTTACATATGGCTAAAACTAGATAATACTTACCATAGCTCCATGTTCCTACCAAAACATGGTTCTAGTCCTCATCAACTAAAAATTTGAATAAAAATAGGGAACCTTTCATAGGAGCTACCTCCACTGATCCTTTGAATTTTCATTTTGTTGAAACCCATCTCCTTACCATCTTAGGTCTATAAGATAAGAACTTCCCCATAAGGCTCATTAAGAAACCTTGAGAGATATTTTCCACCATAGAATCAAGGAGAAGGATCTCAGGTCCATTATTCCCATGTCACACATTTGGAAGATCCCCAAGTGGGGTACTGGGATTAGCCTATCCCACCAACACCCCTTTTTGGTTAGGTTTGGGATCTCCATGTTCGCAATCTATACCAGGTAATGAAGAAATGCCAAATCATCTAGAAACCCCATGGCTTCCTTAGAAGTCAACTTCTTATCAAGGGAGGGAGTGGCCCCATAGATTAGGGGGTCCCTATTAGAGGTGATGACAAGAAATAGATCTTAATAACATTTTTTCAGATCTAGAGGGGATGACTCATCCATGAAAGAGTTCACCATGAGCAAAGGTCAAATTTAGGTTGCAGAGCAGTTCCTTATAGATTTATGATGTCATTTCTTGGTTGAACATTGTAAAGTATGAATAAGTTGAATAAAGCTTCACTTGAGATAAAAGATCAGATATCTAACACCTTATGCAATACAATTAAAACTATCTTAAGATATGCAATTGATTCAATCAAAATAGATATGTTGAACATTGTTTGTATTAGTACACACTAAACTTATAAATGAAAAATTCTATTCATTATTTTAATATTTTATATATATCATTATATAACTAGTTTACACATCTCATTTTTGCAACCTTTAGCTTAAGTTTTTCTTTGAGTGCTTATATATTTTAATCATCAACTTGGTTCTTATTTAAGATACAAGAATAAAATGAATAAATTTTATCTTAGAATATTTAACTTCATTTTCGATTCATTGTTTATATGATTAGTAGTTATTCATATTTCATAAATTGAAATTAATTATAAATTCTATGAGAATATTTAACAGTAATGATGTATTTATTTTTCAAATCATTTATAAAATTGTAAGAAATAAGAAATATATTATACTTTTACTCATTATTAGGATCTTTTCATTATTGCTTTTGATTAATGATATCTGCATACAAAATATTGTCATTCAACAAGTGGAATGAGTTTCTATGAAGTTCAATATTTATTTATATTTATTTATAGCTCTTTGATATTTATTCATTAATTGTACTTGTACAATAGAATTTCTCATCTTAAATCTATTCAAACCTTTTAAAGTAACATGACCTTTAACATACGTAATCATGAGATCAAAGAATTTTCTAGTTCTTGCACAATTTTGGTACTCTTTAATGATCATAATATCCCTATTGCATAGGCAATAAACCTATGAATAATTTCCTCCAAGTTGTTGTAGTACTTAATCATCATAACTAGAGGTATTTCAAGTTATATGTTATTCACAGTGCCTTTGGTGTTTTTAATTCACAGCATTGCCTAATCAAAAGCTATTTCTTAGAAGACATTGCTACACTATAAAAACCCTTCTCCCCAATATCAGTCCAAATGAATTGTTTGCTTAGAACAAAATAATTCATCAACATGCATTTCAGACTACTATATTGTAAAGCTAATATAGACAATTGTTCCATCCACTTTTTTTGTGAAAAGCTCTACTAATAGAAAACCTTTTAACATTGTTTCCCCACTATTATTTTCTAATCTATTGGAAAAAATGAGTTTTGTGTTTTTAGATGAAGTCAGTCTTGTTCCCCAAATGTTTGAGTCTAGGTCTAGATTCCTAAAGGCTAAATGTTCTTTATCAAATTTTCCCAATACACCTTCTCTTTTTCCATAGCCAAATAGGTTGTGTTTTTATCTTGTAATTTTTTGGGTAAGTTTAATACCCAGTCTGATAAAGATCAATTTTTACTCATTGCAGATAAAGCATGCTCACTATTTTGTTCCCATCTTTTGAAAGTTTCCTAAAATTCACATTTCTTCACAACACTAGCTCACAACATGTCACTAGTTAATAAAATAAGCATTGGTGGAAAATTCCATGTTGCCTTCCCCAAGGCAAGTTTCCAACTCATGAAGATGATTTTCCAGGAAGGCTCACTTGGAGAGGTATCTAGCTTAAAAAGATTTGAAGGACACAAATGTTAAGGCAATTTGATATTTGAACCTGGGATCAGACTCCTAAACATTATGGGTTTGTTATCGCCCAAATACTAAGCCTTGGCAGAAAACCTCATTTCATCTTCTCTTTGGTGGGTTTCCAACCCATGAAGATGATATTCCACAAAATAGATAAAAGTGAAAAGCCAAATGTTAAGTGACATCCAAGTGGATCCATGCTCCTTAACTAAACATCTTTAATAGTCATAAATTAAGTTATCAAAGATTCAACCAATAAGGGAGCGTAGGAAAAGAAATGGAAATTTCCTCCTCTTTGGTGGGTTTCCATCCCATGCAAGCAACTTTCTTACTATGTAGAGGAATTGCATCAACAAGTAAAATTTGGCCCCCATACTAGATCTAGTATATGTCAGGATGATATTGCAATGGAACGAACTGTTGCAGAGGGAAGATATGGTCAGGATCTCACTTGATGTATTTTCATCAACGAAGTACCCCAAGAGCAACTTTACAAAACTAAAAGGAAAATGGAAAAGTAAAATGTTAATGGAAAGTTATAGTTATATCCAATAGAATAGTGAAAAAACTTTTAAATGTTTGTTGAGCCTTTACATTTACTCTTTAATGGGTATTTCCTTAAATTTCACTTGTGTGGCATGAATTCTAAAGTATAACAGATGAATCGAGTTCCTTGTATAAAAACTCACAGGTAGTTGAATGAGTTACCTTATTTCCTTGATTTCTCATTTTATTAGTGTGCATAGTGTTTGAAAGCCAGTGATTATTGTGTTTGTTGTCTTATTCAATTTTTAGTTCAAAATCTCATTCATAAGCTATGGCTACTAAGTTTGTGAGTTTTGATGGTTTAACTGGGATCAAGTCTCAACAGCAAAATTCATATACATGTCCCTCTATTTCTATGATATGGAAGACTTCCAAAGGAGGGTAAAATTTGAATGCATTCATCTTATCACAAAGAAGCTTTGAGGATGCGGTTTGGTCAATGTTATTGGTTTCCTAGTTGCAGTTCAAGCCCCAAAACTCATTTATGATTGTATTCACCATTATAATCCAAAAACCAAGAAGATAGTTCTACTTAATGATACTGTATTGATGTTAATCAACATACAAATGGTGGTTAATTGCCTTTTTGTTCCAGAACAAGAGGAGTTCTTTGACCTAATTATGGGTGGGGCTATTTTAGAATTCTTAGCAAAGAAGATGATTTGGAGGAAGGAGATCATGTAAACATGGTTCTAGAAGCCATATAATGATAAGAGAAAAGTCCCCAAGACTTTTTTTGGAACCAACCTCAAATTGCAGATAACTGACATTTTAGTTCTTCTACACAGATTGAGAAGTGAAGTAGAAGCCCTAAATTTTGTTGAAATACTTCTTTTAGGTTCAAGTTATATCCTTAGATACATAGTATATTGATCAAGCACAAGAGGTAAGTGATATTCTATCCAATCCTCTCCAAGTGGCCAAGTTTTATAGTTCATTTTATATGTCTTCATTCCTGATTTATATGGTGGCATCTTTGCAATTATGGCTCGGCCTTTCATGCCTAGATGACTTCCTTGATGATGTCAAGTCTTATGAATTTTATCTATGTCTCCAGCTGCATAGTAGTTATGTAGAATATTTAAAATTGAATGATGGGTTTACTATGAGAATTTGCAAGGAACTAAAAGGGTTTCTAGAAAGGAGATTCTCCCCTGAAGCCATTACTGCCATCAGCCAATTTGGATGTTATTTTATTCAATTCTCATCTTTTTCTTACCTTCATCTTGTAGCTTTTGATGGATTTCCTCTGAAGCTGCCAATATATCCAGATGATATGATATTCTTGGTAGAGATCATTCAAAAATCTCTATAGGTGAATGTCCTAAGTGGAAGCCTAAAGAAGAAAGGATGTGAGTTCCCTATGAAGGTTGGAGAATTAGTTGTGACACCCAACCTGATGCCAAGAATATAATACAATTTTTTGAGAAGAAGTACAAGCTAGATATGTATGAGGTCTTAAGACCTATGTTCAGCCCCAATGAAAATGCTAAGGATGTCTTACAAATTAGGAGTGTCATAAAGCACGTCAGCACCATTAAAGACTACTGAGTTGATTGCAAAGATGAATTTGAAAGTCATGATCATACTTTCACAAGATTGACAGAAGATCAAGTTAAGCTATATAAGGTAAATATAGACATGGATGGAGTTGACGATGATAGTCAAAATATATATAGCACTACTTATTTGACCAAGTTAAGGAATACTCCTATAAGCTTTGAACCATTTGAAGATGCCATAGAAGACCTAGACGTGATGATGGCAAGAATTTACAAGAGGACCAAAAAGTGGGTCGACTAGACCATGGCACAGTGAAGTAGAAGCAAAGGTGCATCTACTCAGCCCTCCCCAAATGTAGCAACTACTTCATCTTCCCATAGTGGTGATTCAAGCACAATTATGCCTCTCACTTGATGACCCACTCAACTAGCCGAAGGAGATGATCAACCTCCTATTCGGATAGAGCAAAAAGTTGAGAAGAAAAAAGTAGAAGAACTAAAAGACATTGTAGTCATAGTGGCTCTTCCATCTCATAGCAATCCAATCCCATCTATAAATGCAGAACTACTCCTACCAAGTAGCCCCATACAAATGGTTGATCTTGGAGATGGCAGAAGTAGCAAAAGTGAATCTACGAAGTTGGATGAAGTAGTAAACAAAACATCTGAAGAAAAAAGGGTATATGAAGCTCCAAAATTCATTTCCCATGCTTTAGGAAATCCTTTGTCCTCATCATCAAAGGCCTTGACTCATGTTAAGAGAAAAAATTTTAATGTGGATACACTAGGGACTGCATCCAAGATAATCAGTACTAAGTCATGGCTCAAGAATACTTTAGAGAGGAAGAGGAAGAGGAAGAGGATGGAAGTTGGGCACCGAACAAAAAGACTCTATCTCTGGCCATCTATTTTAGATCAACATTGAGCAAAGTGAAGAAGCATAAGACTTTGTCTATCCTCAGTCACAACCTAGACATGGGGCACCTGACTATGGAGATTTCTAAGCCCACCAGAGATGGTAGGATTGAAGATCTAACTACATCTAACTTCACATTGTAGTCGCTAGATCTAGGAGAGGTCAGGATGACACCAAAGTGGGCTTGTGGAAATCAACTAATGAAGTAATAAAGGAAGAACTTGAGGGCCTCAAGCTTGCCAAAGTTAGGATAAAGGTAGAGATCCATGAGCTCAACTACTTCATCACGCAATTAGTTTCCCCATTAGCAACTATTTTGGGGGTACCACCTACCAGTGATCCTACAGCCATGGATATTTAGGAAATCATTTCTTAGCTGCAAGAAGACAAGCATTTTGGGAAAATCAGTAGGAAGTGGAGTGAAAAACTCAAGTCTAAAGGACTTATGGTTATATAATAGTTAGGAAATGTAGTGTTGAGGCTTGAGATAGAAAAAGATAATATCCTAGCTAATCGAGCTACTCTTTCAACAAAAGAGGCAAAGAGTGAAGATTGTGTCTCCCTCTTGCATATGGTCATACAAATGAAGGCCATGGAAGTAGTAGAAGCCAAGATTCTATAGAAAGAAGATGAGACTCTATTTGAATGGCAAAAGAGCTTGCAATTCAAAGTTGAAATGATCTCGATAGCAAAGGAAGGATTACAGAAGACAAAAAGCAAAGTTAAGGAGGAATAGGATAAGAATTATGAGTTGTTGAAAGGCCTACACACTGACTCCTAAACAAGTGGCTCCTCGGATACACCAATATCCACATCCACAAACATGAGGAGCTCATTCCAATGATCGTTGCTACCAAAGCCTATAAGGTGAAATTAGAGAAGGGGAAGAAAGTGAAATGATATTTCTCAAGCTCTTTTTGTATTCTAATTTAAAATTATTGTAACTGATAATTGGCTTCTTTCCATTTGTCATTTTTGAGAAGATGAACCGATTCAACTACTTTTTGTAATGGTTTATCTCATAATCCTATATGTACCCGATTGAAAAATTAATGAAAGGTCCACTAATTTTTGGTGTGAAATACTTCATATTGTAGAGACAAATTGAATGTGTTTTGTATCAATTATTTATTATTCCATTACTTGTCTTAGTTAGAAGCATCTCTTTGAGTTGAATTGAATTAATGGAAAAACAAAGCTTTGTTCCCCTATTTAATTCAACAAACCGAAGATAATCATATTATTGTCAGAGGTTAAAAGAGATTCTTTTCAGCATTGTTTCTCAAGATATTTCCTTGCATTTTAGAGTTGAAGGAATTTTATTAGAGTATGTAATTCATATAAATAGAATCCATTACTGCATCATCAAATTTTAAAAGTTCATAAGAGGTTTGGATTCACAAATTTGGTTGGTTTTAAGACCCAAATTGTAGTCTGAGTTAGTTCTTGTGTAGGCCTAACTTGGTTTTCCTCTTCTATTCTTTGGTCAAGAACATACCCCATTTTAGAATTAGGAACAAACAAATTCATTGCAAGTCACAAACTTAAGGGAGTTGTACCTATAAATTCTAAGATAAATTAGTCACATAGTGCAGTTTCCCAATTGTTGTAATTAGTCATTGCTCACAAGTATTGGGTATTCAAAGAGTTAATTTAAAAAGGACAATTTGTTTCCCAATAGATTTTTGGTGAATCCACTAGGGAGATGAATAGTCACTAGACTAGGAGAGCTATAGCATGAAGAAAGATGGTGCTACCTCATGAGAAGATATTTCCCATATTCCAACCCAACCTTGGATTCCAAGATGACCAAGAAGATATCATCTCATCCTTGAATACATTTGTCTAGAGGTATAGGAGGAACGTGAAATGCTATAGAAATGCTAGCCAAGTGTTGGAAGAAGAAGAAGCTAGAATTGAAACATGAAAAAGAGCTATTTAGAGGAGAGAGATTTGAAGAGCATAAAGGTGAGAAAAATGTGAAGCTTAGAGGCAAGATTAATTTGGAATCTTGGAACAAAGAAGATTCCTCAGAAGCACCAAAGATCAAGGTCGGTGAGACCCTATTTTTGAGAAGCTTGCAGAACTTGACTTTCTCATCCTAGAAACACCTTGACAAAAGGGTGACAAGAGGAGTGGGAGTAGTCTCTCTTCACCCCACACAAACCAAAATTTACCGCACACTACTTGTCAGGTATTGGCTTTACACAAAGTAGTTTCTCCTCCAGTTATCAATTTTCTACTCTACCTTGCTAGGACAATTATGGCTACTCCCTAGGCCATAGTGATTGGTCTATTTTACCTCACATTATATCATCCACTCCCATCTAGTTCAAGAAAGAACTTCCCCAAGTTTTCAAGTGATGGAAATGTTACTACTGATGAACACATTAAAGCCCTTTTTGTAGCAACTCGTATCTTGGGAGTAGCACGCGAAGACATAGGCGTAAGACTATTTTTGGAAAGTCTAATAGAAAGTGCAACAAAATGGTTTTACCATTTATATGATGCCTCAATTATAGATTGGGCTATGATGATAACAGCCTTCAAAACAAGCTTCAAAACTATAGAAGATGAACACATCCTTCTAGCATAATTAACATCCATCAAAAAACAACCCTCTGTAAGTATGAGGGATTTTGTTGCTAACTTTAACAAGATCACTAGAAGAATCCCTATTGTTGACAAACCTATAGTAGGTAATCTAAAAACATTCTTCATAAGTGTGATGCCACCAGATATCAACTATGATCTAAGGAGACCTCATCCCACAGATTTGGCAGACGCCCAGAAGAAAGTAGTTGAACTAGAAGATGACATGATCTTTGCCAAAAACTAGAAACAAGATTTTCAAACCGAGACAAGTACTAATAACACCACTTCGTCTGATGAAATGTTGCAAAAATTATCAAACAAACTAGTCACTATGAAGAGGCAACTTCTTGGGTTCAATGATTCATACCAATAAAATTTCCAAACTCAACCTAGGAGGAATATTGATGGGAAAACTCTATAGCTTACTAGTCTGCCACAAAGATTGTCTATTGAAGCTGCACCCAAAAGGGGGAATATGTGTGTCTTCCATTTAACCATAGATCATGATAATAAAAGTTGTCTTGAGACAACCTGTATGATGCAGTTGCTATCCACTAACGAGCTGAATATTGTAGCTTCTGGTCTTGGGTTAGATTCATACCAGGTGAATGCTATGCTACTATTGATGGGACCTCATAATGTTGACTAGAAATCATAAAAATAAGAATCAGATTTTTGGTCATCCTACAGGTGGTAATGATGCTTCTACTTCAAGTGCTAGTAATGTTGATCAAGGAGCCAAGATTCCTCAGTTAGGTAAGGAAAGATCTCTTTTGATTTTATTCAATTTTGTAAAGACTCTAAAATTCAAATTTCCCTAATAAACTACTTAAAATCCCATCCCTCGAAATTAAAAAGATTGGTAGATTATTGCAAAGGGGATGATATAAATCTAAATCATAATGTTACAACTGGAGATGAAGATGAGTCCTTAACATCTAATCTTTTTGATTAAGAAGAACCCACAATTTTGGTAACCTTTCCCAATCAAAAACCTGACCTATTTTATGTGTCACTTTACATAAATAGGTGCAAATTGAGCAACTATATAATTGATTTGGGTGCTTTAGATAACGTGATATCCTAACCTGTGGCTAAGGATCTAGGCCTTACTCTTACTAAAGTCCAAGGTAGGTGTTATTCCATGGATGCCAAAAAATTTCCACTGCTTGGGAAAATCAAAAGCATTCAAGTAGCATTGGCCTCCCACCCAAAAAAGAAGTTACTACTAACTATCTTACTCACAGACATTCTGGCCAAATATGGTTTACTTATGAGCAAAAGCTTTTGTAGAGACCTAGGAGGAGAAATAAAATTTGATTGGTCTCAGGCAATGGTACCCATAAGAAGCAAGAAAGTGAAATTGGAGCCTGAGGAGAAAGCAAATTTTAGAGTTCTAAGGTTGGATGATCCCAAAGCTCAAATTGTATACCAAGAATTGGAATTTGGTAATTACATTTGTCCATTGAAGGTGTCATGGATGACCAAGATCTCAAAGAAAAGAAAAATTGAACTCCTATTGGAGAAGAAGAAACACAGTTCATATGGATATTGGAATTTGATGGGAGTTGTTCCTCATCTAGGTCCAGTGCAGGGGTAGTGTTGATATCACCTAAAGGAGAACTTGAACCTATGGTGTGCAAGTTAGAATTTGGAAACACAAACAACACAACCAAATATGAAGCCTAGTTAATCAGGATAATAGTCATAAAAGAAAAGGAAATTAAGATAATAAAGGCTTGGGGTGATGCAGAGCTCATTGTATGTCTAGGATGAGATTGAAGGGCTATACATATTCTCAATCAAATTAGTACCAAGGGAGATGAACTCTAAAGTGGATTCATTGATAGTCTTCGATTCCTTACTACTTCCCCATCTAGAATTCAAAGGCAAGAAGTATCAAGTAGAAATTGTGTATAGGCCTTCCGTTCCTAACAATATAGAAGCCTAGCAAGTGTTTGAAGATGACAAAAGTTTGTTGTTATTTTTGGAAAATGTCAGAAGTGTTCATGAAGACCATTCTAATGAACCCATTCATGAAGACTATCACAAGTAGCAGAAGGTGGATAAACATGGTGCTATTCAACTACAAGGTAATATTATTCTTCCATACATTATATCATTTGGAAAATTTATTTAATAAACATGATACTTATATTAAAAAAAGAGGATGGAAAAAAGTCCCACTACTGGCAAGTTGGAAGGAATAAATATTGGAAATATGCAAAGTTCTAAAATGATCAATGTCGAAAAATGTTGTACACATGAAGAAAAAGAAGCAACCAAAAATCTTTTTGTGGCATATGAAGACATATTCGCATGGAGATACGAGGATTTAAAAAGGTTTAGAGGTGAAAAAATGAAGCATCAGATTCCATTAAAACCTGATACAGTTCTAACAAAAGTAGAGAAATTATAATCCAAAGGTAGTTGATGCCATATTTTGGGAAGTTTACAAGATGCTTAAGGGGAGGATCATTTATCCTATTCATCGCTCTACCAGGATGCAGGGTGAAATACTAGAGGAACATGGGTAGCTAAGACACAAGAATATTACATTCAGATTAATTCCACGAAACTGGTAAGAGGTAATACATTATGTAAAGTCATAGCATAAAATGGAAATGGCGAGGAACCAGGGAAAAAATAGTTAGTTTTGGTCATGAACCTAATAGATCCTTGGTTCAAAAATATCACATATCTCTTAACATATGGTGAGTACCCTGAAGGATTGATCATGAAACAAAGAAGAGATCTTAAATATAAAGTTGTCAAGTATGTGATCTGGGATGATAGATTATATAAAAGATCCATAGATGGGACTTTCTTCATATGTGTAGACAAACAATACCAGGAGAGATTGTTGAAGACATTTCATGATGAAGCATGTGGTGGGCATTTCTCATCCTCGGTCACTACTGTCAGAATATTGTGCCACTATTACTATTGGCCTAGAATGTTTAGAGATGCTTACCAGTGGGTGTCAAAATGTGAAAAATGCAAAATGTTCATAGGAAGACCTCAGTTAGTTACATTACCTAGGTAGAAGCAAGGAGTTGGGTCTCAATTCCACAGAAGTCCGCAGATTGAGATCGTGCTCCTTTAGAAATGGGTACTCATTTTTTTTAAATGGGTACCCATTTTAGGTCAGGCACCCGATCCTAAATTTAAAAAATAAGCACCCATTTTTTAAAACATAAAAAAAATTATATTTTTTAGAAACGAGTACCCATTTTTGAAAAGTAAAATTTTGATTTTTGGGGAGGGATTTTGTATGCAAATTTGACATTTTCAAAACGGGCACCCATTTTTTGAATTTCAAATAACAAGTGCCTGTTTCTTACAACATTGGGTGAGATTTTTTTTCTCCCACCTCAAATTTTGGTTTGGGATAGGTTTGATGAGACCAAGCCTATGCCTTGACCTCTCAAGATTTGGCTAAGGCATTGAACTGACAAATTCATGCCTTGTCATAATTTTTAGAGGGTCTTCTTGATCAATTTTTTATTATGAAACAACAAAAACCCATTAGAGCTCTCACTATCCTAATTTCAAAAATATAAATTTTATAGTGCTATGATTTTATTTACTATTTTTGCTTATTTTTTAATGAAAGGTGGTACCTAAATGTAAAATAGTGAAGTTCACCCAAACTTTAATAACTTTTTTATTTTATAATTTTTCTTAAATTAATTTATATGTCATCAATCTACATACAATTCTTTTGAGTTAAAAAAAAGTGAAATTTTGATCAAATTATGGTGTTTGTACACAAGGTTTTAAAATTTACCTTTATAGCCAATAAATAATTATTAAAAAAATTATTCAATAAAAAATTAAGAAAAAATATTCTCATCAATCTTAGGTGTATTAGGTAACTCCCTTTAAAAGGATTTATGAAATTTCATTTATTTGTGTCAAATTATGGTGTCCGTACACGAGTGTGGTATGGTCCTAAAACAGGCATTTTAAAAAAGTGGTTTTTAAAGATCCATACCAAAAAAAAAAACTATCATATGGGTACATAAATAAATTACATATTCAAAAACTAGATTCTGAACATTAAAATTTTTATTTTTGAAGTTTTTTATATTCAATCTCTAAATGCCTCAAATTTTTGACATCAATTGATAAAATATTTCAAAAATTGGAAAAACACTTCCACTTTTTTCCCAAAAGTTAGATCCAACTTCTTGCACTTACCCATCTCTCAGGTCTCTAGTAGTCGAAGGTCCTTTCCAATAATTGGGCCTTGATTTCATTGGTCCTATTAATCTTGCATCTAGTGTCAGTCACATCTATATCATCACCATGACAGTTTACTTTATGAAGTGGGTAGAGGCAAAGGCAACCAAGAAAACCACTTCTAAAGTACTTTGCAAATTCATAAAGGAGAACATACGAGTTAAATTTGGAGTGCCTATTAAACTAGTAATGGATAATGCAGCATATTTTTCTTCGATTGAATTTACTAAGTTTTTCTTTGAATATGGCATAATAGTTAGTCACTCATCTAACTACTTGCCACAAGGGAATGGTCAAGCTGAGTTCAGTAATAATAACTTGGTGAACATCGTGAAGAAACTAGTATCAGATAATAAGAAGACATGGCACAAAAAGATTCATGAAGCACTTTAGGCAGACAAGGTGAGCCCAAAGAGAGAAATTGGAATTTCCCCTTTCAAACTGGTCTACAAAGCATAAACTAGTCTTCCCCTACCCCTAGAATTGGCCACTAGCAGATTAAGGATAGTAATCGAAGATGAAATTTACAAAGATGGGCTGGAGAAAAGAATCATGTATCTGAGAAAGCTTGAGGAAGAAAGAGAAGAAATTGTGGATCATATTGCACTGCATCAAATGCATGTAAAGAACTTGTTTGACAAGAAGACTAGACCACAAAATTTTATGGTAGGAGACATTGTACTATTGTGGGACAAATGAAGAGCACCAAAAGGAATGCATGGGAAGTTTGACACACTCTAGAAAGGGCCATTCATCGTCCATCAAGCTTTTGAAAATAATTCACTTAAATTGACATATCTTGATGGTGAAGTACTACCTCTAACCTACAATGGTCAGGACTTGAAGTTGTATCAAATTGAAAATTGAAAATAGGTAAACCCTATATTGTATCATAGTTACATTTAGTTCCCATTTTTGTTTTTCCTTCACTAGATTTCCTTGTTTTTCGACTTTAGTTTTGTTTTGTAGCCACTTTTCATTTTTGTGAACCAGAGAGTTTGGATTCCTTGCTTGGACATGGAATGTCCAAGTCTCCAAACAGAGTGAGCTATTGCCACACTTTTTTTTTCTAATCTATTGGCAAAGTGAGTTTTGTGTTTTTAGATGAAGTCAATCTTGTTCCCGAAGTGTTTGAGTCTATGTCTATATTCCTAAAGGCTAGGTGTTCTTTATTAGATTTTCCCAATATGCCTTCTCTTTTTCCATAGTCAGGTGGCTTGTTTTTTTATCTTGTAATTTTTTGGCTAAGTTTAGTACCCAATCTGATAAAGATCAATTTTACTCATTGCAGATAAAGCATATTCACTATTTCATTCCCATGCTTTTGAAACTTCCCTAAAATTCACATGTCTTCACAACACTAACTCGTGACATGTCAATGGTTGATAAAATAAGCATTGGAAAAAAATCTCATGTTGCCTTCCCCAAGGTGGGTTTCCAACCCTTGAAGGTGATTTTCCATGAAGGCTCACTTGAAGATGTATCTAGCTTAAAAATATTTGAAGGGTAGATATTTTAAGGAAAATTGATGTTTGAACCTAGGATCAAAGTCCTAAACATAATTTTGATTTGTTATCACCCAAATACTAAGCCTTGGTAGAAAAACCTTATTTCGTCTTCTCTTTGGCGGGTTTCCAACCCATAAAGATGATTTTCCACAAAATAGATAAAAGTGAAAAGGGAGATATTAAGTGACATCCAAGTGGATCCATGCTCCTTAAATAAACATCTTTAATAGTCAAAAATGCAATTATCAAAAATTCAACCAATAAGGAAGCATAGGCAAAAAAACAAAAATTGCCTCCTCTTTGATAGGTTTCCAACCCATGCAGGCAACTTTCCGACTATGGAGAGGAATCAGGTCAAAAGGTAAAATTTGGCCCCCATACTAGATTTGGTATATGTCAGGATGATACTGGAATGGAACAAACCATTGTGGAGGGAAGATATGATCAGGATCTCACTTGGTGGATTTTCATCAACGGAGTACCCCAGGAGAAACTTTCTGAAACTAAAAGCAAAATGGAAAAGTAAAATGTTAATGAAAATTTACCGTTTTATCAAATGAAATATTGAAAAGACTATTAAATGTCTATTGAGACTTTGCATTTACTCTTTAATGGGTATTTCCTTAAGTTTACTCATGTGGTGCAAATTTTGAACTATAACGGATGAATCAAGGTCCTTGTATAAAAACTCATAGGTAATTGAATGAGTTATCTTGTTTCCTTAATTTCTCATTTTATCAGTATGCATAGATTTCAAAAACCAGTGATTATTGTGTATATTGTCTTATTCATTTTTTAATTCAAAATCTCAGTCATAAGCTATGCTCACTAAGTTCATTGGTTTTGATGGTTTGACTGGGATCAAGTCTCAACTAAAAAATTTCACAGACACATCCCTTCGTTTCTATTATATGGTGGACTTCCAAAGGAGGGTAAAAGTTGAACACATTCATCATATCACTAAGAAGCTTTAAGGATGTGTTTTGGTTGAAGCCATTGGTTTCTCAGTTGCAATTCAAGCCCCGGAACTCATTCATGAATGTATTCACCATTACAATTCAGAAACCAAGCAGATAGTTCTTCCTGATGACACTATATTGATTTCAATGGATAGACAAACGGTGGTGAATTTTTTTCGTGTGCTAGAACAGGAAGAGTTTTCTAACCTAACTGTCAGTGGGGCTATTTCAAAATTCTCAATGAAGAAGATGATTTGGAGGAAGGAGATCCTACAAAAATGGTTCAAGAAGCCATAGAGTGATAAAAGAAATGTCCCCAAGACTTTGTTCGAAACCAACCTCAAACTAGAGATAATTGACATTTTAGTTCTCTTGCACAAATTGAGAGGTGAAGTAGAAGCCCTAAATTTTGTTGAACAATACTTCTTTTTGGTTCAAGTTATATGCTCAAATACACAATATATTGATTGGGTGCAAGAGATAAGTGAGATTTTTTCCAATGCTCTCCAAGCGGCCAAGTTTTACAATTCATTTCATATGTCTTCATTCCTAATTTATATGTTGGCATCTTTGCAATTATGACCCCATCTTCTATGCCTAGATGACTTTCTTGATGATGTCAAGTCTTATTAATTTTATCCATGTCTCTAGAATAATAGTTATGTAGAATATGTAAAAGTGAATGATACATTTACTATGAGAATTTGTAAGGAACTACGAGGGTGTCCACAAAGGAGATTCTCCCCTGAAGCCATGGCCACCGTCAGCCAATTTGGTTATTATTTTATTCAGTTCTCATATTTTTCTTACATTCATCTTCTAGCTTTTGATGGATTTCCTCTGAATCTACCAAGATATATGTATGATATGATAGTCTTGGTAGAGATCATTTGGCAAGCTTTGCAGGTGAATGTCTTGAGTGGAAGCCTAAAGAAGAAAGGATATGAGTTCCCTGTGAAGGTTCGAGCATTCAATTATGACACTTTTTCTGATGCCAAGAATATGACAAAGGTTTTTGAGAAGAAGTACAAGCTAAATATGTACGACATCTTGAGACCTATGTTCAACCCTAATGGATATGTTAAGGATGTCTTGCAGATTGGGAGTGTCATAAAGTATGTCACCACCATTGAAGACTACTAGGCCAATTGCAAAGATGAATTTGAAAGTTGTCATCGCACTTTCACAAGATTTATAGTAGATCAAGTTAAGCTATATAAGGTAAATATAGATGTGGATGGAGTTGAGGATGATGATAAACCAAGTTAAGGAATACTCCTATTAGATTTGAACCATTCGAAGATGCCATAGAAGACTTGGATGTGATGATGAAAAGAATTTACAAGAGGACTGAAAAGTGGGTTAAGTGGAGCACAACATAATGAAGTAGAAGCAAAGGTGCATCCTCTCAACCCTCCCCAAATGCAGTAGCTACTTCATCTTCCCATAGCGGCACTTTAGGCATAATTCTGCCTCTCACTCAAGGAACCACTCAATCAGCCAAAGGAGGTGACCAACCTCCTAACAAGAACATCCCACTAGATAAAACTTGTCAGGATGGTTCAGTACTAGTGTTTGGGATAGAGGCAAAAGCCTAGAAGAAGAAAGCAAAAGAACAAAAAGACATTGCAGTCACAATGGCTCTTCCATCCCCCAGCGATCCAATCTCATCTCTGAGTGCAACACTACTCCTACCAAGTAGCCCCCAAATACAAGTGGCTAATCTTGGAGATGG